>JAYKKT010000091.1:16485000-16945000 GCA_036023115.1 Brasenia schreberi | reverse complement strand
TTTCAATCTATTTTCATTACTTTCAATTTATTTTTAATCTTATTCAATTCCCCATAACTGTAATGTAGATATTATTAAAAGCCTTCTATGATCTAACAATCAATCGCACGAAAACGGATAAAAAATCAAGCTTCAGGTAAAGGTGAGTATTGTCAGTTAGGAAAGAGGTGCATTATAGGCAATGCAGTTATTACCAAATAATGTGCCACAGGTGTGTGCCTTCTTTGTTAGTCGTCGTAGCAGCATGTATATAGAGACATTAACTGTGATAGAGGTGAAGTAGAAAAATTTGCCTATCGTTCATATAAAGAGAGGAATGTCTCAATATGGATGAACAAGGTGGTGCATTGTTGTACTCATACAACTAACTGGTAAGTGAGTATCCTTGCTTTCATACATGTACAACACTATTTTTTAAATCATGTATTGCTTATATTGTGTTGGTCAATAAGATTTATAAGACACATGCACGATTACAAGGGTTCCTCAACAGTTTTGTTGGTCGATTCAATATGATATGAACTCAACCTCATTTATTGATAGAGTTATAGGTTACAAAACTAAAGAAGTCTTTTGAGAAATTTCAAAGTATTAGCATGCATTATGTTAATTTGTACATAAGAGATTATAAGAAATTTAGAGAGAAGAGTTGCATGACACGCAGTTCATCTAATTATCAAAGAGATTAGTTATGTGGAAATAGTAGGTAGGTATTGATCTTCATTCATGTCAATGTACACTATAGCGGTCACATCAATTTATGTGGAAATAGTAGGTATGGGAAAAGGCTTAGTTGTTGTTGTTTGTTGTTGTTGTTGTGATGAGGTTCTCTAACTTTCTATAATTTATGCATTTTGGGAAAAGTTTGATATGGAGGTAGAAAGGCCTTTCACATTTGATTAAGAAGATGATGACGAAAGAAAGATAACTAAGATGAATGACATTCTCCATCAACTATTAACTTATCCTAATATAGAAAAACAGAACAAGATGGAGGTAAAAAGACCTTTTACTTTACGTACTTGCTTAATTATACACTGATTCTATAAATTTGCTTAATTTTATAATGACTCTGTTTAAATTTTTTGCATGCGATGAAGGGTGTACCTTAGTTGTTCAATATTTATATGTATATATATAGAGAGAGAGGAGGAGGAAAAGTAAATGCAAGTATTCATGTACAACATACAATACACATATATTCACTTAGTTACACATACAACACAAAATAGGTATATATATTCTTCATCATGATCGGACATATAATCGGCATCATTTTCTATACTCTCTTTCAACAATTTTTTAGGAGTTCGATCACATCACAATGTAACAACAATGGACCAACATACTATTTATTTATGACATTAACGGGTGACTACAATGTCTTATCATCCACAAGACATCAATAACACACTAAAACAAAAGTAAAAGATGGATGAATACTTATAACATATAAAGTGTAAAATAAAGCACAAATAAAATATTACTACATCACCTAATTTGCCATTCATGACGTTAACGGGTGACTACCTGATATAGGATGGAGGTATCCATATCAACGCATGAAATCTCTCAATAAAAATAGATGTGATTGTGTAACATACAAGATCGTATATGAACCATCATATTCATGCGAGTATGATGCATGCACACCAAGGTGTTATAGTCAAAGACAATGTGAGTTATGTGAATGCCACTACGTATCTTGAGGATGATACTCTACCCTATAAACATTTGGTTTTATTGGCCTATGTGCTACACTTGGTCTTAATTGTTCAATTGAGATCTCTTGATAATGACCAAATTGATGTGCAACTTGGTCTAGTATATATGGCTTCATGATATTCAAACATTGAATGCATCTATAAAACATGAATAAGTGATAAGTATCATCCATGTATCTATTCTAGCAATAAGAATACCAAGTGATCTGAGAAAAAATAGATAAAATGGGACAAGTATTATAGTAGCATTCATTGTGTAACATAAATAACAACCAAAGACCTACTGCGAAACACATACATTGTGAGCTTACATCGAGTCTAATTGCCCATTCTATACAGCAAGATTATAAGAAAGATGATCCCTATGAATGATATTACTAATCCACCTTGCTATATGAGGTTTCACATCTTATCCATCACCTTTATCAGATGTGTGAAGGCTACAAGGTGACTACCAATCGTAAGGCCTAAGATCTCATGAACATCATAGATAGTGATAGTAAGCTCACCCCATATCATATGGAAGTTATTAATGTCGGGTTGCCACCTCTCAATAAAAGCAGTGCACCCTCAAAATTTGGAACAACAAACCTCTCTGCTCAGATAACCTAGAACAATGCATAATATCCTACCAACTCCCTTGTACTACTCTTTCTTGCGGAAATGGCCATTCAACCAAAGCATTGTATCTTGTGTTGCATGTCACCAGTTTCAACAATCGCTATATAAGTTTACATAATGTTTGTTAGTAACATATCTAGGATCTTTTACTTATAATTGATAAAATGAATTACCTTCTCTTACCAAATCATATATGCAATGTGACCTACAAAATTAGGGAGCAACTCCGAGATCAAGGAGCGACATTATCTTCACTCTCTATAGGATATTCATGGGACGAAGCTCTCAAGGTTTGGATGGTATCCTGAAGAAGCTACGGCTACCTTGTTGGATGATCCACATATGATGACTCTACGTGCTCCTCTTCATATTGTTGTCACGGTCGTCTACTATATGCTAACATGAAGGCATTTTGCCTTCTCGATGATACTTTAACAATATGACCTACTCGGTACATCATCACCTCTATGAGTCATTCTCACTACAAAATGCAAAATATGTACTTCATTTGAATATGTAAGAAAGTATGCAATAAGTAACTAAGTGTATAACATAAACAACATAGTAAGACGCACAACTTCAATATGTTTAGCAAAGTAGCGGGTTGTAGTCAAGGTGTGTCAGCTCATGCAAAGTAATGTGCTATTGCAAGTTGCATATATGGTTATTAGTGACAACATTGCTTGCCGCGACTCGACCGTAGTGCTAACCACGTGACACTACCCAGGCGTGTCTCTTTCATGACCAACGACTTCTCACTATCATTGGAAAAATGACATATAAAAAAACTTTTAAAAGTGATCTATACTTACCAATCTCGATTTCAAATTGAAAAATCGTGGACGATCAATAATCTATGTGAGCACAATCTTTTAATATTGATATGAGCACGATCCTTGAAGAAAGAATGAAAGCAGGATGGAAAAGAAATGAAATACTTATTTTAAAGAATGACGAAATCATTTTTCAATCACAATGAAATTGAAATGGAGAAGAATTAATGACATTACGAAAAAGTTGGTTGAAGATTCGGTGGTGGAGAAAATTAGAGTGAAGAGAGAGAATCAACAAAGGATATTTGTGAAAAACTCACATTAAGAAGTGTCTATTTAGTAAAAACAGATGTATAAATAGTAACACCCAAAGAAGGACCATATATGAATATCATATTCCAACTCTTAAAAACTTAGGGTTGTCAAAAGACTCTTTTTAACTGTGACCTATGCTTCTTTTGGTTTTCCCAACTCCTCCTTGCACAGCTCTTTCCATACCCTAAACCCTTTAATATCGAAAGTTCTCTCTCTCTCTCTCTCTCTCTCTCTCTCTCTCTCTCTCTCTCTCTCTCTCTCTCTCTCTCTCTCTCTCTCTCCGATAGTTTTTAGTATTTGGTGTACTTGGCTTTTGTTGAGGATGACCTAGCTATTTCTTTTATGCAGAAAAGATGCTTCTATATAGTTGTAAACACCCTGAATTTTCCAAAATTCAAAAACTCTCAAAAACACAAAAAGCTCGTTTGAGCCAAAATGATAACCTGTTTTAAATGCAAAAGCAGGTACAAAAGGCAAAAGGAGAGCCCCGGCAAGAAGAAGGATTCAAGCCCGAAGTCTAAAAAAGCCACTCCCTAAAAGAGAAAGTAGAGCCCGTTTGAAGAAAAGCTCAAAATCAAGCAAAACGGAGTCTAGAATGGCAAGACGGAGTCCGGACAACAAAGTTGGGGAAAACCCAACACCAGACGGAGCACTGATAAAGCTAGTGCCCGCACAAATCGTTCATCTCGAGAAGCCAAGAAGGACTATCCAAAGAAATTTTGATTTGGATCTGGACCATAAATATCCATATCCAAATTCATATAATAAATAGTGTTTGGATTTGGGCCAATCCAAATAGTGTTTGGGTCTATCCAAATAGTGTTTGGATTTGGATTGGATCCAAATAGTGTTTGGATTGGATCAGATTTAGATAAAAATATCCAGATCCATATCCATAAAAATGTTGGGTTTGGATCGGATACGGATCTCAAAATATCTGAGATCCAATATCCATATCCAAATAGTGTTTGGATTTGGGTTTGGATCTAGATCTCAAACCCAAACCCAAATCCAAGACCCACCTCAAATGTCTATAAATAGAGGTGAGGGGGTCCATGTAAAGGGTTCATGCAAATGCTTGGGAGGAGAGAGAGGGAGTGATAGACCTAGCCATGTGGGCTCATGAGTGAAGTGGGCTTGAGCCATGTTGGCCAAGGCTAGATCAAGGGGCTGCACCAACTTGAACCTAGCTGCACCAAGAGGTGGACCGCGGGTGCGGAAGTGGGCTGGACCGAGTGGAGGTGGCTGGACCTAGTGGACTGCACCTAAGGTAAGCCTAACAGACCTAACCCTTCTCTTTACACCCTTCTAAACCTAACACATATGAACCCACCTACACCTAACTAACCCTGCCACCACCCTAAACCGCCATAAGTAAGCCCAGCCAAGTGCTGGCCGAACCCCACTTCGCCACCAACCGACTTGCCCTAGCTGGCCGAACCCAACCTAGCCGGCCTCCCCCCTTGACCTGCACCGCCTAGCCTACCATCACCTGCACCTCACCCACTGCACCACCTAACCAAGCTACCCCAAGGCCTAACCCAGTTCGGCCATCACCTGGCCGAACTCTCCCTTGAAACCAACCAAGTTCGGCCAGCTTTGGCCGAACTTCCCATTTGAAGCATCCCTAGCTCGAGCCACCTTGGCTCGAGCCTTCCCTAAGACCCACGGCCTACACCAGCAGGTCGTGTCCCATCCCTTTTCACCCAAGGTCTGGCCTGCCTACCCTAAAAACCGCCCAGCCGTTGGCTGGGTTTTCTCTACCTACCTACCAAAAATAGCCCGGCCAAAGGTGGCCTGGCTTCCTTGCTTCTTTGCCAAAACCTGGCTTGCTTTGAGGCAAGCCACCTAAACCTAAACACACGGCCAAATCAGGTCATGTGCTCCCCCTTTTAAAACCCATACCAGGCCTGCCTTAAGGCAGGCCATTTATCCCAACAGGACCTGCCATTCGGCAGGTCATTCAGTTTAAGCCCCATGGCCTGCCACTCGGCAGGCCACCTATTCCCAAAATCCCCACGGCCTGCTAGAGCAGGTCGTATCCTTCCTTCAACCCTAAGCCCATGGCCTGCTGGTGTAGGCCATGTATCATCCACACTACAAAAGCCCCAAGCCTGCCACAAGGCAGGCCGTTTCCTTGGGCCACCTATCTCTGACCGTGACTCCCCTCAGCCAGGCCGAGCCCTAGCTCAGCCCTGGTCGGCCTGCCCTGACCTTGACCAACTAAACCTAACCTAGTTAGGGTTTCCCCTAAAACCCAACTCGAGCCACCTTGGCTCGAGTCATCCTAAGACAGCCCCTGCAAGGCCAAAACCTGGGTTGCACCAAGACAGCCCGAGTTGTCCCAAGCTCCCCTAAAACCCAACTCGAGCCACCTTGGCTCGAGTCATCCCATACCAGGCCCACACAAACACCTCTCCCAAGTCCTTAAAAGGTTCCCAAGCCTCCAAGCTATCCGGTTTCACTTCCATGTGATCCGAGCTCCACACGCAAGGCGTACGCGTCCTAGACACACCCCACATAGCGGGCTAGGTGAGTTGTAAGTCCTTACATTTGGTATTTAATTAAATTTTGATACGGGGTTGTAGTAAAGGAGCTTTGTCTCCCCCCGATTGTAATAACTTGGTTTGACACACCAACACCCACGTACACTTGAGCCTTTCTGCTCTTAGCTGCACACCTTTTTGCACACACACGAGTCTTGACAGCCCCTAAGATATAATTGTATTTATATAAGTTCAGCTGCGTGTGTTTTCATTTAAGTCGTGGGTGTTGTCTTTCAATTCTACACTCACACACATTGAGCTTTCGCTCTTATTCCCAAGACCCTAATAAGGGCCATATTGCAATTCAATTTGGGGTTTTCATTCATGTTGTGTGCGTGGTCTTTCAATTCGACACTCACACACATTGAGCTTTCGCTCTTACTCCCAAGACCCTAATAAGGGCCATATTCCAATTTTATTTGGGTTTTACATTACAAGTCGTGTGAGTTGTCTTTACATATATACACAACACCCACGCACACGTTGGCGACCTTCGGGCCCATATATATAGTTGTATTTCCCTTCCGCTATGTCTTTCAGATTTGGGTTTTAAGGTTCAGCTGTGTGAGTAGTCTTTCAATATATACACGACACACACTTACACAATTGAGCCTTTCCGCTCTTAAGATATAGCCATATTTCTCTTTTGCAATTTTCCTTTTGCAATTTCCCTTACGCAAATTTTCCTTCTGTTATGTCTTTCAAATTCGGATTTTAAATTCAAGTTGTGTGAGTTGCATTGCATACTCGCTATACTCGAGCTAGAGTACATACCTACATCAAAGCAAACCCCAAACCAATCGCGCAAACACGCCAAGACTTAGGCCATTTGATGCATGCACATCGTGCCTAAGTAGATTAAATTGAAAGACTTAGGGTCACCCAACCCTCGTAAATAAAAAACTCGCCAAGTGCATGCTTTCAAAAGGATTTTCAAACACCTGTTTGTTCAAAAATCGAATTTGAGTTTAAACTTGTTTCAAACGAAGTCTCTAAGCGTACAGACTGACCCTTGCGTATCGGTGCAAGAAAGTCTGCGACGAAAAGATCCCTCTTGCCTACAATTGCCTTTTAAAAGTCAGATATTTCAAAACATACTTCGCTAGTTTGAGTAAGCTAGGTGGCACACCCTTTAAAAGCAACGTAAGCATAAAAAGATTCACTCCAGGCCTAAGAATCCGGAGTCGAAGATTTTCCGTGTCTACAATAGTATATTCTTAAGGAATCACTATAGCATGCTCGAAGAATCATTCCACAAGGTCAACAATGAAGATACACCCATATAAGCTGCTGTATTAGTTTAGGCCAGCTTTAGTGATAAGAGGATCCAATGATGTGTTAGAGATGGATCTGGATATAAGGTTACTAGACCCACTAACTGAAAGTTGAGCAAGCAATTTCTCAACCCTAATCCAAGAAATTTAGAATTTACAACTTAATCTCAGGTAAAGAAGTAGTTACTTACATGAAGTTTTGCTAAATATCTGCTATGATTTTTTAAATTTAATTTTGAAATTAGTCCTTGCTAATCATGCAAAATATCTGATGCCGCAAATGGATCAGGTATAAATGTATAATCGATGCAAACACTACATTATATTCTGGATTCAGACCCATAGGGGAAGATTTGGTTGTTTATAGAATCAAAATCAGATTTGCTAGGTAAACAAGTTTGCTCGGACTCCTAAACTCTTTTCAGCATTTATTAGGCTGGATCTGTTTTATATCAAAATCTGGTCTGACATTGTGATGTAAAGCGATTGCCTTTCATCTCTTGTACTGGACCTGAAATTTCCACATATCGGACCCAAATCCAACTGTCTCATCATATCTGACAACGGGATGGAAGAGGAATGTACTGATAGAGGAGTCATACTCTTTCATCAATTTGTGCTTAAGCGTTTCAACTTGCACCCCAGATCCTTGTTATCAAATACTACACCTTTGATGATCTTGGGAACTGTGGATTGTACATCACACTCCATCATGAAGACCATCCCTTGCCACTGCCCCACTAACAAAGTTGAAAATGATGTTTCCCTCTTTTAGTGTTCCCAAACAGAACCCAAATCTCGACCCTCCAACTGTGCATCTCAACAACCAAGAATGTGATTTCTACAAGGACGGCATGCTAATTATGCTGCTTTCAGCCAAAGTGTGCACTCTGATCTAGAAAAGCATCGAAGGTGACCATTAGAAGACATCTTGAGAGAAGGAAATAGTTGATGACTCATGATGTCGATTCGTGAAATGAATGGATTGTCAAATCATGATCAAATCGGAAGTAAGCCCAGCGGTTGTTTCTAGAGCAATTGATACTCGAGTCAAAAGCCATTTACAATTAAGTAACATGAACCGTCTAAATTACAGAAGGAAGGACAAACTTCAAAGGTAGATGAGGCCACAAGAAAATTGTTGAAAATAAAACATCTAGACCCAATGAGCCAAACTTGCAAGAGATAAGAGAGCTTCATCTCCAATTCGACAATGTCAAATCTAAACCTGCAAAGCAGATCAACTGGACTCGAATTTCATATTCGAAGCTTTTTCGACATGCGTACATGATCGTGATGCTCCCCATCATCGTAACCGCCACCCTTTTCTGCCATCTTTCTTGCAAGCAGCTTGTTGATCTTATGCAGATCATTATTAAGCTTATGTTCCCTATTCTGCTTTCTGGTCTTCCTTCCATCCTGCATCTTCACCCCAAACTGGAAGGCAGCTTTAGGCATAGCTTCCTTCTGTTCATTGTAGGTCGCCCATTCTTCCAAAGTCTCAAAATCCCACCGGTGAAGTCGTCCTTTGGCCTGTAAGAGGAAAGCGACGGTGAGCTCAACATATCGGATCTTTTTCATGATACACCAGAATAAGGGAGAACATGAGTGAAGAAAAAGAGACAATTTAGAGAAAAGAATCTACAAGCTTCATACTAAGCTCATTTAAAGCCTCAAATCAACCCAATGGAAGCACTTAAGTGGATTAGGGTTTCGTACGATGTGCTAGGTCACATTTTGCAATATGCTTTAAGATCACTGCCATCCAGTATGAATATGGATAGCAGCTTTGTTATCGTGAATCACTCCATTTTTGGAAGCGGTTCGGGAAACCGTTGCCATCACAAAACCTGGCTTGAAAACTCTACCTTATATGCACAACAAGAATAACTTGGGGAACTCAATACAGCATGTCATCACTCCCATATGTTGACATGAAGGTGTTCATTCAAAGCCAATGGAGATATTTTGGCTCAGATATCTCCCTTTATAGTTTTCAATAGTTCTGACAGAGAAAGATAAGAAGCTTGGAAGAAGACTCTCCTGAAATTTTCCTCCTCTAGTGAGACATGAAACTTTCATTTTATTTTCTTAATTCCATAAAACAAATAGTTGTACTGTGCAAGAAAACCTTACCCGTCCACCCATATCCATTTTAGTCAAATCAGCTTCATCATCACTATCCACGATTTCATGATTATACTCCTGATATCCAGGGTAGCACTCTGAATAGCTTTCTGATATGAAGTTGGGATCCTTCTCTCGAGCATCATTTTCTCTCAGTTGCTGAAGCCTATGATCGTCACGCTTAAAAACAGACCCTAGGCCATGATCCTTCTCCTCTTGAGTAATAAAATGAGGATCCTGATTTACAGCTACAGTTGACTGTACCGTAGCCTGGAAAAGCTTGCTGCACATAAGGTTCTTGGTAGGCCATCTGTTCTGCATATCGGTAATCTGGCCACTCACCCTGGTAGCCAGACGCTAATACAGCCACCTGGATAGGGCAACCATTCTGCAATACCAAATCATAGGCCAAGTTAAAAAATGATCCATCAGAAAAAGTAAAGAAAAAACTGATGTTTTTAGGTACCTAACACGTCAAGACGCAGATGAAATTCATAACATTCAAGGTGGAAAGTAAACAAGTGAAGTTTTAAATATTATCGACACTATAACCATAAAAAAGGAATTGAGAAGATACTTACATAATATTCTAAGTAAGAAAATAATAACTATCCTCACACTTTAACTGAAGTTCAGAGACATGCAGACCACAGCTATTCCTCACAAATGAAAACCCCACCCCAGTACATAAGCTATGCTCGTGAGAAAGATACAGGCCCTCGGTATCAGGTCTGGGCCAGTCAAAGCACCCACCCAGTCAAATTTACATCTGAAATACTACATGGTGAATGATCACCAAAGTCAATATTTACTACAACCATGTTTAAAAGAGCTTGTATCAGGAATCTACTTGAGTTGATCCTTAATAGATATTAAAGAACGGTGACACATGGAATAAGCGAACAAATACTCAGTGTGTTGCCAATCCTGGATAGGCTCAGGTGGAACAGGACCATATTCAGGTTGATTGAAGTAGGATGGTCTTTCCCGATTATGAGGTGATTCATCCATGTCCTCTGAAACAGGACTTTCACCAGCATCCTTGGTGATGACATAATCAACACCATCCCCAACAAATATATCCTCCTGCTCGACCCTACTTACTCCTGTAGGTTGTTTTTCTCCATCGCTTGAATGGTTCTTTTGTAGACGTGGTGGCTGGGATGGTAACACTTCCCTCTCACTTTTCTGTACTGAAATTCCATTTTCACTTCGTGGTGCCTTCTCATCTTCTTCATCTTCATTAACAATTGCAGCAGAGATTTTCTCTATTGATGGGGAAAAAAGTTATAATCATTTCTGCTTTCAGAATGGAAAATAGATAAGGTTACATTTCTGTTTAGTTTAGTGAAATATGATATTCTCCGAAACTTTTCCTATCAACTGAAAAGTAAAAGCAAATGAAAAAGATTAGTCTATCATAAGACATGTACATAACTTTACCGTTACTGTTCTCAACATACACTACAAGAGGCAAGAACATCTATGACCCTCCATCCCAGTATTAATAAGCAGGTCATGTTCAAATTCTTCAGCTTCGTAACTTGTTTGAATCCAATGAACAATAAATGACAAGTGACTGTATTAAATTATTAATAGCAACTTTCAAATTCCAACGGCATTTCATAAGATATTGGAGTCTAAAATTTGCAACCATTCAAAAGCCCCATGCACTATAGACTTGCAAAACATAACACCTTACTTTCTGGGGAAGATTCTCAAAGCTTATTTTTGGAGAGTTCAACAGATGCTACAAGACATATTGACGTTCAGATTTCTTGACAAAAAAAAGTACAGTTATCTAATTTTTCAATCTTAAATCTCAAACTAAAATGGACATGGAGCTTACAGCAATATGTTTTGTTAACTCATCAATTACCATTATAAATAAGTATGGACTTAAAATTGATCCATGTAACCCAATATTAACTTCAAAGAAGTTTGTCATTCCTTCACGAGTTCTCACATGTTTATGCACTATCGTACGTGTCTCTTATAAGGTTTATGTATATTAATGGAATATCTTTTTTTCCAAGGTTCTCAAAATAACCTATCGTAAGTTTTTTTTAGATCAATAAATATCATGTGAAGGTCTTTCTTTTTTGCTCTAAAATATTTCATAAGACATCTCAAAAGGTGAATCACTTCAACAGTAGATCTGCCTTACATGAATCCAAATTGGTTTTCTGTTGATAGTTGTCTTAACCTACGTTCGATAATTCTTTCCTATAATTTGATAGTATATCTCATTAACTTGATACCCCGATAATTGAATGTCTTCCTTTTTTTTTATACATGGTATAAGTGCTCTTTCTCCATTCCTCATACATCTTTTGGTTTCTCCATATTTCATTAAATAGTGTTTCTTATAATAACTTATGAAAAATATCTAGAGTAAACCGTAATTTTGGTAATATGAGAGGAAAATGTAAAATCAATCGATGACAAGAGTGAAACGGTCTTTTTGACATATATCAAGGCGGTTGTACATAGAGGATTTGCGAGGCCAGACAGAGACAGATAAAAGGGCAGACAGAGAACAGTCAGGGTCACAGAGGGAGAGGGAGGTTCATGGCGTCTCTCTCATGCGACAAAGAGAGCCTCCACTTGTCTCTCTTGACAGCCTCTGGCCATCTCGATTGACGACTTTTGGTTGTCTTGGCCTCACATAGAGAGAGCAGAGATGATAGGGAGTTCTCCTCTCTGTCTCTTCTATATTATCGGCCTTGGTCTGCGGCTATTTCATCCAGACAAATTTCTGCTTGAGCTATCCTCATCCTGTCCCCCTCCTTTTTTTATGAAGCCAGAGAAACTACTCGAGTTTTCTGGCTATCCTACTTCTCCCTTTATTGTCTCTTCTGGTTTCTCTCTAAGTGCGCACGAGAGCAATAGGCATCTTCATTCTGACAGCGTCTCTGATTGTTCGGAGCCGATTGCGTGCGTGCAAGACCAGTCGTCGGTGACTCCATTGTGAATTTTGCCAACATCCGCTTGCACCTGGTTGATAGAATCCGGCGGTGGCGAAATCAGTCTAAAGTAAATGCTTTGACACGCCTTGGAGCGTTTGCGCAAACTCTGAAATCTTGTTTTTCTGAGAAATTACCACTTCAGATCTTGGCTTCAACCTTCTCAAGTTTCAGTAGCAACGTCATTGCAGATAACTTGGTTCAGATTCTTCGATTGCTGCTGTCCTGACTAATCCGACTCTACATCAAGGGTTCTGTTCTTACTTTGTTTTAGTATAGACTACCCTACACCTAGAGGCAGTCCCTCATACTGAGTATGGTTGGATTGTTGCCTTAAGAGCATATTGCATCTGCACTTGCTATGTCTCAAGGATCGCGTACCAGAAGTTCACGACAGGTTTTGCCTATACACATTTGTTATTAATCGCATTGCACTACCAATCGTCAAGTTCAGTTTCTTGTTGTCGTGAGTTTCTATCTAAGTTCAGAGCAACAGAAATAACAATCTTTAGGCTGATTCGTTTACTGCCAAACTTAACTAAGTACCTCATTCTTGAGGGAAATGACTTCTGAATTTGTGAAGGTGGACAAATTCGATGGCAGAAATTTCTTAAGGTGGCAACAAAAGAGTCATTTTCTATTAACTATTTAATTCACCAAGGCCCGAAGAAAAAGAAGACAAACCATTGAACAAAAATGGGATAATGATGATTGGACTATTCTTAATGTACATGAGACACATTTTTAATGAAATGCATACCAAAACTCAAAAGAAGAAAAGAAGTGATGGGAAAAACTTAATGCATGTTTGAGTAGACCAATTCATGAAATAGAGCATATCTTAAACAATTTTAAGGAATGTAAAGTGGCAACAAAAGAGTCATTTTCTATTAACTATTTAATACACCAAGGCCCGAAGAAAAAGAAGATAAACCATTGAACAAAAATGAGATAATGATGATTGGACTATTCTTAATGTACATGAGACACATTTTTAATGAAATGCATACCAAAACTCAAAAGAAGAAAAGGAGTTAGGGGAAAAACTTAATGCATGTTTGAGTAGACCAATTTCATGAAATAGAGCATATCTTAAACAATTTTAAGGAATGTAAAGTGGAAAAGGATGAAATTATAATTATACCCTCTATTATAGATAAACTCCTTCCTTTTTTGAAAGAGTTTAAGTATAGTCTTAAGCATAAGAAGGACGAGCAACTTAGAAATTATCTTAGACTTCAAGAAAAATATCATAAACAAGATGATTCCAAGGAGCCAACCACTCAAAAGAAGGTTATCTTCTAGAAGATAAAATCCAAGAGACCCTCAAAGAAACGATATTGAGATTTTGATAAATCTCATTAAAACAATGAAAGTGTTTTTAAACCAAAGATAAAGAAAGAAAATTACTTTCATTATGGTAAGCCCGGTCACCATAAGAGAGAATGTGAGAATTTGAAGTAGAAAAATAAAGAAAAGAATTTTGCTTTTTCAAAGAAAAACTTTGTCACCACATGATACCCTATCATAAGCTTTTTTCTATATCAATAAATATCATGTGAAGGTATTTATTTTGCATTCTAAAATATTCCATAAGACATCTAAAAAGGTGAATCGCTTCAACAATAGATTTGTCTAGCATGAATCTAAATAAGTTCTCTATTGTACTTGATACTTGTCTTAACCTATATTCGATAATTTTTTCTCATAATTTTATAGTACGACTCATTAACTAAATAGCCCGATAATTCACACAATTCTAAATGTTTCTCTTGTTCTTTTATATGGGTATAAGTATACTCGCTATACATTTCTCGAGCATCTTTTAGTTTCTCTATATTTCATCAAATAGTCTTATAAGCTAAGTGATTCTGGTCTCTCATAGGATTTTTCAAACTTCTATAGAAATATTGTTTGGTGCTATAGATTTACCATTGTTTATATATTTAAGATCCTCTATAACTTCATTCTTTTGAATACATCGATAGAAATTATGATTTATATATCTCTCCTAAGCTAATACTAACATCTTTATTTTCATTAAAAAACTTATAAAAATAGTTTTTCATATATTTTTATATCATCATTTACCAGTAGAATTTTCTCATTCTCATCCTTGATTCATCTAACAAAATTAAGATCCTTAGCTTTTTTATCTCTAGCCCTACCTATCTTAAAAATATCTCTTTCACCTTCTTTTGAGTTGACTTTTTTTATATAAATCCTCCCAAATTTTGGTTTTTGCTTCACTAATAGCCTTTTTGCTTTTTTCTTTCTTTTCTTATAAACCTCTAAATTTTCACTAGTCTTCTTATTATAATGTAATTTATAACCTGTCTTCTTTGCCTTGATTTTAATTTGCACCACTTCACTCCACCACTAAGCTTTTTTCTATATCGGTATGCCTTCCTTATATTCACCTAACACATCTTTTGCCACTTTTCTAATATGTATAGTCATATTATTCTACGTATCACAAGGTGTACCGACATAATTCCAACCATCTCCTTGAAGGACTTCTATTTAAATATACCTTTTATATCGCTTTTGGGGTTCCACCATTTAGTTTGAATAGATCGATCCAATCTTTTATTCTTTGTCCACTTTTTCACCTCTAAATTTATAAGTAAAAATCAATGTTGGATAGTTAAATTTTTTCTTAGAATTATCTTACAGTCTTTACAATATGATCTATCTTTTTTCTATAAACAAAATAATCAATTTATATTTGTGACAAGTTATTCTTATAAGTAATGAAATATTCGTCTCGTTTTTTGAAAATTGTATTGACTATAAAGAGATCAAATGCCATAGCAAAATTTAAAATCTCTTTACCTTCCTCATGTATATCCCCAAAACCAATGAATACCTTGATATCCTAATGCCTCTTTACCGATACGTTCATTTAAGTCTCCTCCTAAACAAATCATATTTCTTTATGGAATTCTTTGAATCACCTTACCTAACTCATACCAAAAAGTCATCTTTATACTATTTTCCAGTACTACTTTGGGTGTATAAGTATAAATTATATTCAAAACCTCTGCTCGTAGCACTAGTTTCAATGTTATGATTCAATCACTATATCGTTATATGTCTACTATGCTATCATTTAAATTTTATTTATGATAATATCAACTTCGTTTTGAGTCTTTTTCTTTCTTGAGTACCATAATTTAAAACTTGTATCCTTGTTTTTTTGTGCTTTTCCTTCAACCCACTTTATCTCTTGTAAATATATGATATGAATCTTTCTCTACATCATTGTATCTATCGCCTCCATTAACTTATCGGAAAATGTTACGATATTTCAAGAACCAATATTAATCTACTATCTAGGACTAGCTTCCTTATCCCGTACATTCGTCCATAATAAAAATGTAGAGACCATCTTTGTAATTTATTCACTATATTCAGACGACAATGTAATGGGATTAACTTTTTTACTCACACCTGATTATGATGTGGGAACCCTTTGTACAGTTAATTCACTATATTCGGGCAAAAATATGAAAGCCTTTGCTTACTTTTTTTCAGGTTCTGCACTGTGTTGATAGAAGGGGACGCCTTAACACAATGCTCATAATTTATATATTTCATGGTATAAAAATCCGACAAAATTTTATGTTGTCTATCAAAAGCTTAATGCAACCCTCCTCCATTATCCGGCTTAGGACTGACCATGCAAGGGTGATCCCTTACATGAGTGAAGTTTCTTATTTGAAATTTATATGTATATGTAATGATTCAATTCGATTTGCATGATTCGATATCAGTCATAAAACCATAAATTGATCCTTATTAGAACGAGATCGAACAAAATCACTGGACATCTTCAGTTTTAGCGGTTTAGCTCGGTTTTAACCAATGCCCAATGGGGCATAGAACTGATGACCTTGCACTAGTGAGCCGACAGATTATCCGGATGAGCTGTTGCTCTTTACATAATAAAATATATTCTACCCATAAAAATTGATCTTTTTGCACGGTTTAAAGGGCCTTTCATTAACATAACCCAAGAAGAATCTGAGGTCAATACAAATTTCCCAAGCAGACCATCTATTACTCACAATTCCAGTTCCACACTAAGGACCATGAAGCTTTTGATAGGAACGGAAGTTCTTCATTGCAAATAAACAACTAACTAGTTAATTATTTTAAAGCTGGGATTCTGTTTTGACAATTTTAGAAAAAGAATTATTCTACGGATTTAATAACGTCGTATTCCAGGAAAGATAAGTTCTATTTGGAAGTTTGGTGAAATGAAAAAGTACATTGTGCGAAGAAGCTTGAGGTAAACTATTATATAAAAAATGAAACGTATCTATTTCTTTTATGAAATAAACAGTATGAAGCAGCACAACAAGCAAAGCTCACCTAGCTAGGGGGTTGACTCACGAGTTGAAGGTCATGAGTTCAACAACCGGGGGTTTGCATCTCTGGCAAATTATGAAAACTACCCTTTTTTCCTAAACTAAGTGAATGTGTTTAATGCTCAATGTTTTCCTATATTAGCAATTAAGATCCTCAGCTGGTCTTCAATCAGATTCACCCTGGAGAGGTTCGGTTTACGTTCTAAGGACAATGACTAAGCTTGTGCTCAACTCCTTCCATCTTGGTGTTGATCGATTAACTTAGCTTGAGTTTGAGCTTGTGAATATATATAAAAATGAAAAACGGATCCTACTTACTGTTGACATGCTCACATATTGTTTTTCGGTAGCATGGTGCACATGATCCAATCACTATATATATAATTTGGTTCCATATTTGTTTATTTTTTTCTAAAATGTCAATTTATGCTTTTTATAAATTTTGCTGGTTTCAAACGGTTTAGTTTGGTTGATATTGTTGTTGCTACTCGACACCACTTGAGGCCTACGGCAAAAATTGGATACTGACTTGAATATTTGACCTAAAATTGATAGTATAACAAGTTTGGGAAGAAGTTTTCTTGTTTTTCTATGTATATTTCTCTATTTGTTTATATATTGGCTTTTCCTCTTCTCGTGTTTTTCGTCCTCATCTTCCCATTAAAGCTATTTTGTGTTTATGTGAGAGATTTTCGTATTTTTTATAAAAAAACAATTTTTTTTTTAAAGTTTATCTTTTGTAAAGACAACTCATGAAATCTGAAAAGAGGTTATTTCATCTTGCAGTTGTTGTTATTGGGGCCAAAAGTGGTCACCAACAACTTACACATCCGTATCCAGGAGGATCCCTCAATACATTGGGAGAGATCGCTCATGACTCATGCACGGAGCATCAAACACTTTGCGTGCAATATCTTCATTAACGCTCTTAATAAGCTTTCATGAGAGGAGTCCGGAACCCTCCAAATTCATTAATTACTTTCATAGCCTAAATCTTGGCAAAACTAATATGACTAGGACGGACATAGTCGGTTCGACACATATGAACAATATGATTGAAAAAGTTACCAAGTTGTCGTGTACCTTTTCAAAGTAGGAAATTCAGTTGTAGAAAACAAAAAGTCCACCCCCTATGTGTGTCTTCATGTATAGCCATTGATGAGATAGTTGAGACTTGTTAAAATAGTATTTACATATATGTCTTTACGTCCTTCAACTTTTCTCTCTCTCTTTATATATATGTTTGTAAATCTAAAGGACCAAATAATACTTTTATAAAAGTATAAAAAATTCTAAAAGAGATAGATATTACTTTACTTAGAAAATTATTTAATAAAATATAAAATATACATAAAAGAGTGGAAGAATACAATTATACCTTATACATTTTTTTGTATAAATTGCTAGAGCTCTAGGCCTCTATGGTATCATGTCAATACAATCATGAAGGTCACAATTACATTAATATAGGATCAATGTTGAGTATAATATAGAACCAATATCAATTTGTATCATGAAGATCTATTATTGAGGCTATTCACCTATTGAGATGTTTTATTAAACATTTTGGAACAAAACATAAAAACTTTTACATGATATAGAAAAGACTTACAATATGGTGCTAAGAGATATCCTTTGAAGATCTTTGGAAAAAAAGAAGTATCTGATTGATATATATAATCTTATAAGAGATATGTATGATAGTAGTCAATTTAAGAATATGTTGTTTTGATAAGTTACACATTGCATAAAATATTTTCTTTTCACTGCAATCAATTTGTGAAAAATATTGATTATCTTCCTAGCATTTACCAATTTCACTACTCTAAATACTTGTGTTATTTTTTGATTTACAAAAAATACACCAACCTATTTGGGGGAGAGGGGGGGTAAACTTTTTCATATTTGTCGTTCTTGTCATGTACTTACCTTGTATGTAGAAGATTGTTTAAAAAATTAAGACTTAAAATACAACTTATTAGAGATACTCTTAATTTTGTAAGGAGTCATCCTAACATTAGTATTGAAGGGATAGATTTTTTAAGAGAAGAAGTAGAAGACTAAGAAAATTTTCAAAAGACTTGCACATAATTGGAATTTGATCTACCAAATATTGTCCGTGACTATGCCATATAGAGACTTGTTAATGAGTTTATGCATATTTATTTTGTATATTAAAATTTATTTGAATCTAATTAAAGATGTTTGTAAGAGTTTTAAGATTGTTTTTCTATTTTTAATAATGTAGCAAATGTATTGGGTGTTATTTACTATCAAACCTGTCATTTATTGATCTATCAAGCTATAGAAGTGTCTTGCATGTTGTCACATTTTCAAGACACTTGTTACTTAACTCATTATGTATAAGACATGACAGAAAGTTGCTACTATTATACATATCTTCCTCAGATTACGTTAGACTTCAAATTAAAATAAATGATGATTGCTTATTATATTGCTCTTTCATTGAAAGAATTTAAGATATCAGAAGTATAATTGATTATAAATTATCAATCATCAAATAATTATGTATAGATTATAGTTGTGCACATAATCACCTTTTTTCACAAGTAGAAGGAGAAAGCAATAAGAGTCATACATCTTTTTTTGGCGGTAAATTTTTCCGTTATTATTTGAAATCAAGATTCAAACACTCACTTTGAGATATATATTGCTACTCATTATGATCTATGTAAATTTAGAGATGACGAGGTGGAAAAAATTTTGCTATCTTAAAATAGCAGAGAGAGTATCAAGTTACTTATTATATTTTATTTTTAATTGTTAAAGATGTTTTAATTATTTCAACCTTAACTATTGTTGTGAAGTAGGTATTAAGTGCAAGTGTGAACATCTTGAACAAATATCACTATTGAAAGCAAGCTTCCTTAGATTATTGGATAAGAGAAACACGTGATACATAGGAGCATTAAGAAGTACGACATATAGATATAAGATACTTACACTACTTCAGGAACAACTATTACAAGTACCACTAACAATTGCACAATGCAAGCATGGAGCGACATGGGTGATTAGATTCATATATGTGGACTTTGATTCCTATTTACTCAATAGTTTATATAGAGGCTTAATTCAAATGCAAGTGAATTAAGGTTATGCCTATTATTTATTATATATGTGATTGTAAATATAATAATGTAAATTTGCAATATTACAAAGTTAAATGTGTTATGTATATTATAATATTTTGTATTTTAAAGAATAATGTATGATTTAATTGTGCAAATGGTAATTTGTTTAATACAACAACAACAAAGCCTTTTCCCATACTAGATAGGGTTAGTTACATTAATTATTTGTTTTCATAGAGCTAGATCATATGTTATGCTAACAATTAACTCAACATAAGCTAGATCATTTTTTATTGTTTACTTTCTATACTTTTATAGTCTTCCTTTTCCCACCATCTAGTTTCTCATACATTCTTACTAGAACTTCTTTTGATCATCTTTTCACATATTCAAACCATCTTAAATGATTTTATCTTATTTTATCATATATTAGTGTCATTTATGATTTGTTTGTAATAACCTCATTATATATAGTCTTGTGTAACCATACATCAATCTCAATATCTTTGTCTCAGTTACTGACATCTTTTATACATGTTGATGATTACTCAGAACCATATAATATAACGGGTCTACTTGCTACTGGATAGTATTTATTCCTAGTTTTAATGGTATCTTGTCACATAGAATACATGATGCATGCACCTTTTTGTTTTCACCAAGATGTATTAATTTTATGTGTGACATCTCTATCAATTTTACCATAGCTACGACAAACTTATGCTAGGTACTTAAAACTTTCGAGATGATGATGCAATGCATGCCAATCTTAACTTCTATGTCATATAAAATAAGAAATGACCAAACTTGCTTTCTATATATTATGTCTTTGTTCTACTAAGTTAAAGTCTTTACTTTCTAATATTTTCTCCATAGTTCCAATTTTCTAACTTTTTTCTTAGACTCATCTATTAATACAATGTCATCCACAAATAACATGCACCAAGGTAATTCATTTTAAATATGTTTTGTTATCTCGTCAATAACCAATATAAATATGTATGGACTTAAAGTTGGTCCTTGATGTAATCCGATATTAACTTCAAAAAAACTTGTCATTCTATCATTCCACATGTTTTTGCACCATCATACACGTCTTATAAGATTGATGTATATCATTTGACTACCTCTTTATTTCAAGGTTCTCCAAAGAAATCTTTTTATTGATACCTTATTATAAGATTTTTCTAGACCAATAAATACCGTGTAAAGGTTATTCTTTTTGGTGCTTTATTTATATTAAATCATGAAATATATAATGATATCGTACCATTGTAAACTATGTTACAAAATCAATGAAATCCAAACACGAACAAGAGCCATAAAGTGTTCCTATTCGAACCACCTTGTGATCTTCAACGACTCATGTGCTTCAATATAATTACTTGGACTTATTGACTTGTTTTTAATACTCAACACCTTGATCGGACCAAGCTTACACAATTTCTACATCTCCATATTGAATGGCCTCTTCTCCTTAGTCGGAATAGGTAATGAAAATCTTTCACTTAGACCCATATTTGAGAGTTTCCTACCTCATACGACTCAACCTCTTCTTTTGGCGCCTTTAAGAACAATATCTAGCAGACTTTCTTAGAGATCTATCTCTAAGTCAGGCAACCACCGTCCTCTGGGAGCTTATTGTAAAGTAAACACATGTTAAACCATCTCCCTTACCTGACTATAGGGGAGGTGACCCTCCGTGCTATGGTGGTAGAACTTGGTGAACCAGGTGTACTATTTTGAAACTTTTTGTGGACCTTACTCAGAACCATGCCAAAACCACATTGAAACCGATCTTAGAACCAAAATTTGGAGAAACTAAAACTGGTCATGTCTATTTACAATAAAATGGAGTGTATGTTTAGCAATTATGTTCTCTTAAAATAGTAGAATTTCAAAATGCTATGTACGAGAGTGGCTTACCCAACTTGGGTTGCAGAGAGTAGGCTCTCACGCCATCCCTGGTCAAGCTCCACTAGTTGAAATCAAAGAGCAACTCAAGAAACTCCTAGCCACGATGCTTTGGGAAGAGATCTTCCCAGAAGCAAGAGTCCATCATGTAGATTTGTACGCCTAAAACCAATGCTTGATAATACTTGATCTCAAGAAGAAAAACATGACAAGATGGGTAGTGGGAAAAGGAAGTTGTCATCATTTGAAGAAGTGTAGACAAGAGAAAGAGGTTACTCATGGAAGTATTTAGAGAGGCATGGCAAGAAAGAGAGCGAAATTTAGCATAAGCTCAAAAGATACAATGAAGCATTAGCGAGTTGAGGTAGACAAATGTTTGGTGTAATACTAAAAAAGGTGGTAGAGAAACAAAATAAATTACATCATTGCTAGCGACAGAAAAACAAAATAAATTCTAGTAGTACTAAGAACAATCTCAAATTGATGAAATCATTGAGCATATCAAGAATATTGAAAGGAATTGGATGAGATTTTTAAACAAGAGGAGGTGTAGTCATTGCATTATTCAAGAGCCAATGGGTTAAAATATGGACAAAAAAATATTAATTCTTTTCTAAGAAAATACCATAGAGATGAAGGATAAAAGTGTAAGATAATTTTCAAAACAAATGGTTTTAGTCAAATTGTGAGATAAATTTTAAAGTAACTATATTTGATTATAATTTTTTGTGAAAATGAAGAGTTATGGACTTTATGCTAATCAAATATGCCAACTCAAGGGTCAAGATGAAGCCTATAAATAAGTGTGCCCATAAGGAATAAAGATGAAGCAAAAAAATATTGATTGCTTTCTTGAAAACCAAGCTTTCTTCCACCAAGTGTCTTCTTGTGTAGTGTTGAAAACCTTTTACAAAACCCGCTTAGCACTAGTAAGACTTAGTAAATCTAAGCATCTTAGTTTGTTGGTATTGTCCACGACTTAAGTGCATTAGTGCAAAACAAACTGACAATCTTTGTTATATCCTGAAGGTTATCGTCGGGTTCATTGCATCCAATAATTTGATGCCGATGACAGCAAATAAACCTAAGTGACTACTACACCTCGAAGAATAACACTTTTCTAACCTTCTTTTCAAGGTGTCATCCTCTTGAGAAGCCAAGATTTGTGGATACTCTGAAGAAAATTATGTTTCTATGTAGAAAACATTAATTATAGATACAATCCAAAAAATGTCATTTGCTGATTGCAATTTGTCATTTGTTGATTGCATAAAAGTATTTCCATTTATCAATTCTAGATAAGATTGTTTGCCTTTTGCTGATTTCATAAAAGGTTGTTTGCCATTTACTCATTCCAGCAAAGACCGATTGTTGATATTTCTCTAAGAGTCAAAATATCTATGAAACAATTCCACCATCAAATCTCCAAAACTAACATTCTTTAGGTTTATTTCATTAAGATGATTATTTTCCTTTAATAGGTGACATTCGACTTCATTAAATTGGATAAGTTTGACAACGATAATTTCCTACGTTAGCAAAAGAAAATACACTTTCTTCTCACCACACCAAGGCCAGAGGAGGAGAATGAGACCCTTGAAGAAAACCACAAACAATAAAACGGGACAACAGGAATAACAAATTTCTTTGAGGTTAATATTGGATTACATCAAGGATTAGTTTTAAGTTCATATTTATTTGCCTTGGTCATTAACAAGCTAACAAAATATATTCAAGAGGAAGTTTCTTGTTGTATGTTATTCGCGAATGATATTGTTGGATGAATCTAAGAAAAAGGTTCATTGAAAATTGAAACTATGGAGAAAAATATTAGAAAGTAAAGGCTTTTGACTTAGTAGAATAAAAACAGAATATATAGAATGCAAGTTTGATCATTTGGTTACTTCAAATGATATAGAAATTAAGATTAGCACACATTGTATACCTTGTAAAGAAGTTTTAAATATATACAATTAGTTTTCATAGTGATAGAAAATTGATTGAAATGTTACACATAAAATTAATGTAGGTTGGTTAAAGTGGGGAGGTGCGTTAGGTATTTTATGTGACTAGAAGATATCATTAAAGTTGAAAAGTAAATATTATAAAGGAACAATTTGACCCACTATGCATTATGGTTTTTAGTGTTCGACAATTAATTATCAAACATATACGAAAGATGTTCATGACAAAAATAAAGATGTTGAGATGAATGGAACACTAAAACTCTTGCAACAATGAGAATCAAGAGAGAACAATATGGTTATATTATGATAAATAAGAAATAAGGAATCTTTCATAATATCCCCCAGCATGTTTGTGTGTAGTACAGACGTTAGAGATGAGCAACTCGGCAGCATGTTGAGTAGGAAAAAATTGTGTAATGAAAGGAGGAAGAAGATTGGAAGAATGAATTCTTTGTACAAATGTGTAACCATTTATTGCAAGTGCTAAGTACCAAAGTACCTTTTTACTTTGAAAAATTAAATTTCAACCACCCATCGGTGGTTGAGATCCTTTAGCACGTTTAAGCATCTATGTTATATGTGCATTTTACATGTTCTCTCTCTCACCCACTTGCTGCATTGCTTGAGAAATGGAGCTACAATGCCCTTTGGGGGTACTGACATCTATATGGTTATGTGGGAAGTTATGCGGGAATCCAATTGGTTTGTTTGAATCCACTGATTCCTATAAGAGGTCACCTCTACCATGAAAGGCCAGGTTAGTTTCGTAGGTATGTAAAGTTGCCCGTCCTGGTTGGAAGGAAGACACTCACTGATCCTATAGGAATCAGTGGACTCAAACAGACCAATTGGATTCCAGCGTAACTTTCCCACATAACCATGTAGAGGTCAGTACCCAAAAGGACATTGTGGCTACATTTCTCAAGCAATGCAGCAAGTGGGTGAATAAAACACTGAATGAGAACAAAACTACTGTGAATAGCTGCCCGAAGCATTACTTAATGAAGAACTGCGCTTGCAAGGTTGTACGCACATTCCTGGATTGTTAGCCTTAGTTTAAAATTCAAAGTTACAAAGTGTCAACAACCCAATATACACTCGATGTATATACAGAGAGAGATGGAGTAGTCTATGCGCACATCAATTTATGCTTGAAAATACTTTTAAATCTCAATTGTTCGATCCACAAGATCGGCAGTTGAAATTAAAATCTCAAAAGCAAAAAGATATATTGGTACTTTTTACGACTACAATAAATACACCCGATATAAGTTGTTTTTTTTACTCAAAAATCTCAACCATTGATCTTCAAGATCAGATGGTTGAGGTATGCACATGTACTACTTTCTCTCTCTGTATATATATAAAGAGAGAGGGGGAGAGAGAGCGTGAGAAACATGTATATGCTAGAGCACTTAAGTATTAGCAAAGCCTCGATTGTTGGTCTTCACAACCTCTCGTACCATACTCTATTAGACGATTTGCATTGTACGTATGATCATAACGACAACGCATATCAAGTCGCATGTCAACATCGACATAGGAATTTTTGTAATTTAATACACATCAATACATTAAATACAATGCAAGATAAGTGCCTTATTCATCACCGTATCATTAATCATACAGAACGATAGTGACGATGAAATAATATGGTGGTACAACAAAGAGGTCGTACACCAAATATGAACTGGTGGTATTCCAACAAGTTGAATCCCTAACAACCCCTCTTGCAGCCAGAGGCCCTTTTCGAGATCTAAATTTGAAGGGGTGTCATGAAAATGCTGTTTATTTGGGTTCGTCACACCACTTCCGTAGTAGTCTTTGTTGACACCATTGCTCCCAAACAGTAGAGGGCAATGTAGAACACTCAAATGCGTAAGAAACGGCTCAACACAAGTTGAGGCATAAACTGAAGAAATAGATACCATGCATGACTTGAAAATTTAGGACCTAAGTGTACAAGTTTTAGGGTCTCAGTTGTTGCCCTAATAGCCTTACCCACGAGCCACCACTGATGTCAAGGCTGAAAACAGTTCCCAACTCCAAATGATTCAGCCTCTGGGCCACACTTGCTTACTAAATGCAGCCAGTAACAACCCACATTGTACCACCAACAAAAGGAGTCGTAGTCAAGAGGAAGAAACTGCAAATATCTAAATACCTTTTCATATGGTAACTTGGCCAAACCAATGAAGCTGTCATTAGATAACATCTCCGTCCCCTTTTTCCCCAAAATGGCTAAATTAGCACAAGTTGCAATATACACAAATTAAAAGAGGCAGCACTCTGTTTCACTGCAGCCGATATTATGACCAATACCCAACAGAAGTTGTCAAACAAATAAGAGAAGCTCAGTTTCACAGCAGCCATAGATCATCTTAAAAATGGTGGAAGATAGTTCTCCAATACTTTCAGAAGCTCATTTCCTTGACTTGTTTCATCAATGGACTCATTGGTCAGCCTCCGAGCAGCTTCTAAGAGTTGGCCTCGTACCCATTGAGACACCAATGGAGCTCCATCTTGCACACATTCTCGATATAACGGCAAATAGGAGATTGCCACCCTCAATGGTACTGGAAGGTCCTGCAAGGAAAGTGGAGATGAACCTCGCGTGATAATTCTCATTATGTTCACATAATGATCTTGCGCATAAGCTTGGCCCCTCAAGAATGCAGCCTCTGACCACTGATCATTAACAAAAGCTCTTAACTCCGGAGTAACAGTCTCATCCACTGAATTGGCTATGCAATCAGCGACAGCATAGGTCGCAGCAGCATCACTGAGAAAGTTAGACCGAAGAAGAAAATGAACACCATCCAACAAGCCGGAGCTGCGTTCTCCTGCAGCCTTCAGGATCTCGACACCAAGGGCAGAGAGAACATGGGCTGGAACATGAGGGAGCAAGAAACTCGCGATATGTACCTGGCTGCTCGAGGTAGCTGCAGTAAGAGCAAGACATAGTTCCATGTCTCTACAGCCACGTTGCACGAACCAGCGCACTACTTGCATGCAGCCCCTCTCTGCAGCTCGCATAAGAGGACCTAAGAAAGCAGCAGCATTGCCTTCATCAACCAGACATTCCATAGTGCCGATTTTGCAATAGTGAGAAGCAAAACCCAATGCCAGATCCACGTCCACATCCAAGCTGTTTCTCTGAGCAATCTGCAGTGAGCAGTAGACAATGATTGTCCATAGAAAAAAAATGTTTAACAAAAACATCTAGAGTACAGCACATGAAAATAGCAAGCACAAAGTGCACAGCGATCATGCCATTAAATAAGAGAACTTATTAAATGCACTGCGCTGGATCAGAACCTTGCGGGGAAACAATGGAATTTGCTTCAAGTGCTCAGAGATAAATGCTAGTTAACAGGAGAGAGTAATTTGCTACGGTGAAACTACCTTCTCGATGGAAAGATGGCACTTGATTGATTCAGATGAGCTAGCGAAACTGGATGGAGTACCCAATATCTCAGTATTAAGTAATTGAGTGTTATTTGTCGTCCTCTAGGATAGGGTTATGATCACAGCGAGACAAAATGAGAACCACATCTTGCTCAAGGTTAGTATGATTTTAGAGTTAAGAATATTCGGCCCCATGCTTGATCTTAAGGGTATAAAACTAGAGTTATCTAAACCACCAATGATTTTCTATTTTGTAGTGTTTCGTTGACTTTGTATGATTTCTGTGCTTACTTCCCATATGACGATCTCTTAAAATTCAAGTGGATTACATTTAGTAACTTGGATGTCCCAGTTTCACATGATTCATGCCTAAGGCTTCACAAATTTTCATGTTTGAGTTGTATTGGCATTATTCCAGTCATGCCTTTCTTCTATCCTGCATGTTGGATTCTGTTGCTCTTGAACATGGTATGAATACCTTCTTTTTAGCAGAAGACTTGCGTTTAATTTCTCTTTTATATAAAGTTCTATTTAATGCAAGGAACTCTAGGTCAATCTATGAAGCCTTTCAAACTTAAGGCTCTGTTTGGGAACATCGAAACAGGAAAACAGCATTTCCAGCAACTGTGGAAGAGAAACTTCTCTTATTTGAGTAAATATTTGTGCAAGAATGGTATTGCATGAGAATGGTTTTGGTGATGCAAAATGAAGCCCAATCCAGAATTTCCTAACACCACAATCAAAAGGGTTTTTCATCAGATTCTCCTGAGCAGAAACTTATGAAACAGTAGTGCTCTGCTACCATCACTATCAACTACTTCTCAAATATCAGGAAGTTTCTTTAAACAGACCATCTACAGCTGGAAATGTCAGTTCCCAGTTTAAGTGTTTTGCAAATAGAGTTGGTTGTGTTCCGATTGCCCCTAAGAGCATCTGGGAAGCATTCATTGACAATAGGAATGTGCTCAAGGGTGTCACTATACCTTGGTGTATGTTATTTGCAGATGACATTGTATTAGTGGAGGAGTCTAAGGAAATAGTTAATAGAAAATTGGAACTATGGAGAGAAACATTAGAAAGCAAAGGCCTCCGACTTAGTAGAACAAAGACAGAATATATGGAATGTAAGTTTGATCATTTGGTTACCTCAGAGAACATAGAAATTAAAATTGGCACACATTGCATCCCCCAAAAGGAATGTTTTAAATACCTAGGGTCACTTTTTCAGAGTGATGGAAGAATTGATGAAGATGTTACGCATAGAATTAATGTTGGTTAAAATGGAGAGGAGCATCAGAGATTATTTAGAAACAAATTAGGAGTGGCACCAATAGAGGATAAAATGAGAGAATATCGTTTGAGATGGTTTGGACATATAGAAAGAAGATCAAAAGAAGAACCTTTAAGAAGGTTAGAAAAACTAAATTTGGAAAGTATTAAGAGGTAGAGGACGACTACAAAAGTGTTGGAAAGAAACAATAAAGAATGATCTAGCTTATTGTGAGTTAACTGCTAACATGGCACACGATAGGGATCTGTGGAAACAAAGAATCCATGTAGCCGACCCCGTCTAGTATGGGAAAAGGCTTAGTTGTTGTTGTTGTTGTTGTATATGAGTAGCCTTGCAATAGCAGGTTTCCCTAGCCTGGTGATGCTTTGGTGTGGCAACCTCCATACAAAAGGAGCCAAATTTGGTGCAGTTCATCAAGAATCTCACCTACAAGTTTACTGAAAATGGTAAATGGATGTGGACCTCCAAAATGTATCGTAATATTAACATGCATGCACACAAATACACATGCACATGCATATATACATATACAGAGAGAAGTCTGTGTATGCAATCTGATGCAAAACAATGATTGACCGCTTGATCAAAAGATATAAATGGTTCAGATTGAAAAGTGCACCTACTAAAACAGTAAAAAGTTACTTGTGTTTTTCTATGATGACTTTTACTTTGTGAATAGTTGTACTTTCCTTAATATAAATCATTGATCTCTTTCGATCAAATGGTCAAACATTGTTTGTATAAATTTGCACGAGCTTTTCTAAGTGTTATGCAAGTTGACGGCCTCCTATCAACTCTTCAATCTATTTGATTGTCCCAAAAAGTGTTGTCATTGTCTGTATGATTGAGTCCCTTGACAAGTATATGCTATTTGCAAACTATAGTTTGTACGCAAAATGACCACGTCCACTAATTAAGTTAGGAATAAACATATCTAGAAATTTGTCAGTCATTTATAACATCATTTAGAACCATATCGTGATTGGGGGTAATGTCCTTTTCATCTTTTTCAAATAAGGACCACGGGCTTCAACAAAATAATAGGCATGAACTAAGCCGATGCATGTATGCCATATGAGGGGACTTTGGCCCCAGTAGCAGAGCTCATTTGTTTTTCGCCTGTTTCTGTTGGCAATTAACTGATGGGCCTCATATTTCTGAATTATGTTTACGTGTCAATACTAGTTTTTGCCTAGTTGTGGTTTAATGTCATTTTGAGAATTTTTAATTTATTTATTTTGGCATAAAAAGAGATCAGTCACCAATTTGGCCTCGACTTTAGATTATCTGAGGTATCTTGCCTTATAAAAGTTGTGAACTCTGGTAATTTTTATTGATACATGTATAAATAGGACCACAGGAGGCAGTGAGGGAGGTAATTTTAAAAGGCGATACTACAGAATGACGCTCTTATTTGCAGAGATCTACCCGTCAAATATTAGGTCCCATTGAGTATATTCTTTTAAACACAGTGGATTTTTCTACATTAGAAGGCTTCACGGTATTACATATACCATAGGATCCAGACTTCAAGATGACTTTGCACAATTCATGGAGATGAACATGGAACGATAATTATCTAAATATTGTGCAGGAGAAGCTTTGACACATGAAATAGTAAATTAAGCACACTAAATGAGATTCAAATGTTAGGTAATGCTCTTACTGAGGCTTCTTTTTCAGTGAGCAACCGCTGAAGCCCAAACAACAGTAAATTACTAGATTCAGTGGCCTGGTTAAACAACCCCCGAAATATCACCCAGAACGTGTGGTATGAAATGGCAGTAAACATAAAAATGTGCATCTCGTGGAAACATGCTTTTCATTACTAAATGTATATATAAAGTACAGGTTTGCTTGGACACAATTCTGGATATTCACTTTTTCACAATTTTGAGAAACGAATCTTTGAAAATACAGAAAATGACATATTGGGGTATTTTCATTTTTGTAAAATTAAATTTGTCTTGATATTGGCCAAAAGTCCTAAGAGTAACTGACTGGACCTAAACCTGTATGTTTCTAACTTGTGGTTTAGAACAGAAACAAATGCACCTGCATTATGGTAGTAAGGAAAGAAGAAAAGGATGGATAAAGGTTGAGGCCAATGCTGAATCGAAGTATGACTAGACACTAGGAGAAAAGAAAGCGCAAGTTATGGTTCACTAAATGAAAGAAGGCCTCTAAAAGGAAGAGTTCTGGTTTACTGAGTGAAACGAGGTCCTTCAAACACTATCTCACAGTTAAGGTAAATGGCTTTAAAAGTGGAACAAACTTACTTGGTTGAGATTGAAATGCTCATTATTTAGAGAGAGGGAGAGAGAGAGAGACATAGACTCCTAGTGTTCAGTTTGCTCCCTCCCTCCCTACCTCCCTGAAATGATTGCAGTAGGACCCACTCATTTGTGCTGTGTGCGCATCATGTGAATTGCACACATGCAACAAGCTTTCTCTCTCTCCATATGCATATGTTGGTGCGTTTGTCTAGATAAATAGATTAGATGTATGCACACATCACACTGAAAATACTCATAGCTGTTACAACCGATTTCAATAATTAGTGAGAATTTCCAATTATGAATTATGTCATTCCCAGACAGAAATAGGCAATACATCAGCAAGTAGTCAAAATCCACTGTAACCAACTTCAACAATTAACATGACTTTCTGGTGCCAGAGTTATGTATTTCTCAAACTGAACAGGTAATAGATTCTTATCCCTTTGCACAAAACTTAGCATCTGCCCGCTGGTTGAATGCAAACATGATGGATGAGACCACTACCTAGTCAACCATAGAAGGGAAACGAGATAGAGAGAAGGGGAATGGTTACCTAGCCAAACATGATGGAGAGACTTTTGGGAATGGCTAGTAGAAAAAATAAAAGGTCTATGTTGATTGATACCCATGTTCTCACTGCTGTGCTATGTAAAGCACGACTTAAAGTCCTGAATTAATAATGAATTAGGAACTTGGACTCTTTGCCAGGAGCATCACAACCAGAACATATGAAACATCAAACAAACTGAGCATGGGCAAATAGAGTTGTGAGGGCACAAGTGTACACACATACATGAGTACAATGGTAAAGTGGGAAAAGATAGAAAAGGAAAACTGAACCAAGAGAGTAAGTGGAAAGATATTAAATATAAGAAGAGAGGAGAAGTTGGCCACTAATCTGAACTGGAGGTTATCGTGCTCATTCTATAATCTCAACTTGAAAAAACAGATGTAACTTACAAAATGTCTCACATCCTCCAGCATCTATATACAATACATGCAGTAGCCAGCACTTAGCATAGTATTGAAGAATGCTCAAGTCTTAGACACTTTCAGATCTGAATAGTCATGTCAAATTTCTCTTAAGAAATACTAATCCTGGACTTGCTGTAACACACAGCAACAGGTGGACAAGCTGAGAATTACATGCAGGTAACATAGCATCAAGCAGTTAGATACAAATTATGCTTCTTAGTACACTAATCATGGTAAATATATCTACAGATTTCCAGTACCTACTACCATGAATTCTTCTACCAGCCATTATTGTAGTAAAGCAATGCCAATAGTGAAACTACATATGACTTCAGAAATCACGAAATATGCTAATCCAGTGTGAGGCTTATATGCAGTTGGGAGAGTTTGCAGGATATGCTAGTGTGGCAGCACACATGAATGAGTTGCGGAATCACCCAAAGTAACAAAAGTGCATGAACAATCTGGATATCAAAAGGATTGGCATCTCACTTATGCAGACATATGAATTATTAGAAAGCAGGAAGAAAAAAATGGAAGGAACCATTTTTTCCCTATACCCATCAAACACAAGAAACTAAGAAAAAGCTAAGACAGTTTTCAGCTGCACATGCATGAGTGTTCGGCTGATCCCTCTTCCTTTCTATTTTGATATAAGAAAAAGCTAAGGTGTTTCTTGAGATAAAATAAGGATTTGTTTTTTGCCCTATGGATCAAAGCATACTGCATATCGTCTTTATTTATATTTCCACTGCTTGTAATTTCTGTGGCTGCAGGTTTCTTGAAAGGAATGCTGAATCGCTGATTGTACTGTACAGATATGAGACAAAGTGTAATCAGTGGTAATGTATAAAGTAAAGTGATTTGTGATGCTTGGAGATGCTTCTTACTAAATTAATGCCCACGAATTCATCATAAATTTGTCAAAGAAGTTGTATACTGAAACAGTCATATACCACCTTCATAAACAAATCAAAATACGCAAGTTTTAATTTCCTGCTAGGTGGCATGGTCCCACCAGCGATAGCAATCTGAAGTTAACAGATATGACTCATTGGCAACATTGAGTGGTGCCAGAATAATCATGACGATTGTATAACCGCTAAGAGATAATGATGTTCATCCATGCTTGCGAATACCCGCATGCACAAAGTAAATTACTTCTCTGTCTCCTCTTCTGTAGTCTATTGATGCTTTATTGCAGTTAGTACTAACCTAGCTTTTCTCCCATTCACGGCCTTGCCAACATGGTTCATGCAAAAGAGAAGTGTAGGGAGGCCCATAAACGGAGCATTGACATTTTCTCGAGTGGAATATAAGTGACTTTTCTAGTAGGTTTCTGGTTCTTTCTTGGGGTAAAGTTCTCAAGTTGTCATGACCATAGAATGACTTACGTAAAACAGGTACCTCATATCCGTGCATATCTTATAGAACATGGGTGCATAACCGTAGGTCTACACATTCAATCATATATCCTTTTGATTTTCTTTCATAGATATTCAAAATTTCACATAGCTGACAACATTCTTTTAATTACATATCATTCTATGGATACAATATACATATTAATATTAATATGCATATATACGTTATAGTGTCCCCATGCCTCTAATAAATGAAAGGCTCATGTCCTACACCCATAATCCTACCTGTCTATCACTCATGTGAAATGGCTCAATTAGCACGCTATCTTTCCAAAGCATCTGATTTCTTTGAATTTTACAATTCCCAGTCATCGTTTTCTTTTTTCACATTATAATATTATAGGCTTAGTATCTGCCAATGGAGTTGATTGATATGGGGTAAGTAAATACTACTTGCAACCTTTTCCGTAAACTTGTAATGGCAATCTAATGGCGGAAGCACAGCAATAGAACGGCACACTTGCACTTCAGAGATAACCACCAGCATACACCAATATAGGCACTCTTCACAGTTCAATTTGAAACCTCATAGTCAATTTGAGCAAAACTTTACCTGCAAAAGGATGCGCACAAGTTCAGTGCTACCAAAACGAGAAGCTTCAAGAAAACACTGGTTGACATTGTCAGCACCCCCCTCGACCAACATGCCAAGCAACCCTCTAACAGCTGTGGCTGCAATACCAGATCCCCACCCTGGATCAAATGAGCTAGAAAAGAGAGTGAGGGGGAAACAAGCAGCATCAAAAGCCTCTGTGAAGTCCTTCCCTGTCAGATGGCTGCCTGCGAGATCGAGGAATGTCTTAAAGGCAGAGAGCTGAAGCTCTATTTCAACTGCTGAGCTAAGGCTTACTCTTTCCTTATTCCCCTGAGAACGAGAATAAAAACCAATACACTTCAAAGCCCATTCAGTGAACTTCTGAACCTTGGCACCAGCTTCAGCCTTCAAAACTTCATCTCCATCACATTCTTGGAGTCGCTCACGCAACCTGTGTATATCAAGCATTAGAGAATCAAAATACACATGCTTCAAACTCATCCATGACTTTTTTTTATCGTTATGATACGTATCGTATCATGGGATTCCATGTTACGATACACCATGTTATATCGCACGACGAAACTTATTGTTACGTATCTTCCGATACAACATGTACCATACGATACATGACGTACCAATACACGACGGAACCCAAGCTCCAAGGTGACTTCCAGCTTGGGTGAGGCATCTTCAACGGTTTTGCAAAGGTCTACAACACCACGATCACTCCGGCAGTGACAACACTGACGATTTGGTGGTTGTATTATAGCTTTTTTTTGTTTTTTCTCCATGTATTTGGTATTTTCTTTTGTTATTTATTTTTTTCTTTTTTTGAATGACAATATATGAAGTGCATCGATATCTTTTCATTGTATTTGTGAAGTGAGAGACACTCTATTTGAGTGTTTAGGTGGTTTATAGAGTGAAGATTGGGAATTTAAGAAGTACTTTTATTTTCAGGTGTATTAAGATTGAAGTGTTAAATTAAGATGGCATGAAGGGGTGTTAGGGACTCTCAATCTCGGTCTAATGATCCGACATGGTAGTGGGGTATTGCAATTGAGGGAAATATATTAAAAATAAAATATGTTTTTTGTGAGAAGGTGATTAGTGGTAGAATTTCTTGTTTAAAACATCACCTAGCAGGGACTAGAAAAGAAGTTGCTCCTTGCACGAGAAAAGTTAGGAGAGTGCAAGAAGCAATTAAATGGCAGTGTATACAGATGATTGAAAGTATAATTAAGAAGAGGCAAGAAATAGAAGATACAAGAATGTTTGAGAAAGAGGATGTTGGACTTAGTGGTGGTGATGACAGTATCCCTTATGATGCTAGGAAAGAGATTGGTAGTAGTAGTTCTCGACCACTAACCAAGAGAAAGAGGGTTGTTGAAGAGGTTGCAAGTGATAGAAAAGAAATGAATAGAGGAAGATCTTATTATGTCATACAATTGTTTTTCCCTCTTAGTAGTATACTTGGTGCTAAAACATTTGTGTTGCTATGGATTCAAAGCAATTATATGAGCAACCAAACCTTGCAGTAAGAGGTGGTTTTATGATGCATGCATTATATTTAATGCAGCAAATTCTTTTTCATTTTCAGGCAATAGCAGATGCCATTGCTAACATTGGTCTAGGGTATAAGATGTTATCCTATCAAAGTTGAGAGAGAAACTACTAGATAAGATTGTCCTTGAAGTGCAAGAATATTGTTCGACTTTGAAAGAATCGTGGAAGGAGACGGGATGCACTATCATGGCAGACGGATGAACATATAGGCGAGGAAGGACTTTGTTAAACTTCCTTGTATATTGTCCTAAAGGACTTGTGTTTTTTATATCTCTAGACATGTCCAAAAAACGACATATTGCATAGATTCTAAGCCATGAATTTGATAAGGTTATATTGGAGGTTGGGCTTGAGAATGTAGTCTATAGATAACGCAGCTAAATATAAAGCAGTTGGACACCATGTGCAGCCCATTGTTTAGATCTCATACTTGAAGATATTTGAGAGATTGATGAGGTGAAGGCATCAGTTAAGTGTTGTTAAGATATCATAAAATTCATCTATAACCATGCTTTTATATTATGTATTATGAGGAGATATACAGATGGTGCAGAGCTCCTTTGTACAGCCTCTACTCAGTTTGCAACTAATTTTTTATCAGTATAGAGTACTGTGAAACAAAAACAAGCCTTGAAAAGAATGTTTTTCTCATATGAGTGATAGCAGTTTGCAAACTTGCCTCAAAATAGAAGAAATATAAAATTGAATGAGATTTCAGAGATAATCTTTAGGAGTACATTTTGTAACTCCTGTAATAGACTATTAAGGATGAAATGTCCTTTAGTGAAAGTTTTTAGATTAGCTAACAACGAGGAAAAGCCATCTACTGGTTATCTTTATGAAGCCATGGATAGAGCTAAAGAAGCTATTAGAAGCAACTTTAATGGAAAGAAGATATATTATGTGCTCATGTGAAATATTATCGATAATAGATGGAATAAACAGTTGCATCAGCCTATTTATGCAGCAACTTACCACCTAAATCCAGCATTTAGGTATTCTGAAAGCTTTAAAATGGACAGTGAGGTTAATTGAGGCATCATTGATTGCATAGACACATTGGTCCCTGATGAGAGTAGAGCATATGCTATACATCGAGAGATGTAAATCTACAATAATATTCTTCACTTGATGGGCTTGCCTATAGCTATTTGCAACTGTAATAATATGCGTCAAGGTAAACTGTTTATCTTAATATTCAAGCTGCTTACATCTTATATTTATTGTGGAATAACTCTTAGGTTTGGAAGTAAATGTCCAAACCTGAGAGATTTTGTAATAAGAGTTCTTAGCAAAACCTGAAGTGCAACTGGTTATGAAAGGAATTTGAGTGTTTTTTAACATATTCACACAAAAAAGCACAACAGGTTGGAACATAAGCAGCTCAATGACCTAGTTTTCATCCATTCCAATATGTGGTTCCGACAAAGGTAATAAAGGATTAGTTATTAATTAAGTATTCAATTCACTGTTTTATTTTATTTAATTATTAATGGTATTTACTTGTCTTTCTTGCAGACAATTAACAAAAGTCTGAACAATTTTGATATCTTAGATGAGTGAATTATGAAAGATAGTAAAACGAATAGACTCCTAATTGAAGAAGACATTCAGTTGATTAATGTAGAAGGAGCGCAACAACATCTAGGGGACGATAATTTTGATTTTGAAGTTGAAGGTGGTGACAATCTTAAACAAGGAGGAGAATATGAAGATTATTTAGTTGATCCTGATTATAATATGTAAATGTAATTCTTTTTTCAATTATGAAAGTTGTAATTTTTTTTGCTATGTCCTGCTTAAATGCTTTATACATTGAAAATTGAATGGTGATTGATGAATATGTGCTCAATTTATGCATTATATGAATGGTTTTCAATTTACATGATTTTTCCTGAAATTTTGTAATTTTTCTATTTTTTTAATTTTTTAGTATTAAACAACCATACAGGACAATATGATATGTATCATGAACCAAAATGATACACGATACGATACCCATCGAACAACACTGGTTACAACACGAGGCCGAAGCCTACCACACATACACGTGCACATGGACCCTCCATGAATTGAACTCCCCACCTATCACCTTAGTCAGAGAGCCCCGCCAGGTGAGTTAACACTTTGGGTGCAACTCATCCGGGACTATTATTCACAATAGGTGCCTCAAGTATGAAAATTGGTGTTCTCTTAAAATTAAGCATATTAACAGATTCAAGTCAACATGACATGAATAACAAAATTTTGGTTCTTATGCTAAATTGACTTATTCCTTCTGCAATACGGAAATATTGTTCACACATGCACTTGAAACAAAATCGCATAAATGTCATACCGTTGAGACATGGTATTGACTGTATCTGCCAAACTCATGGTTCGACTGTGACAAGCATATACACATGATGCAAGAAATGAGGTCCTCAATGCAGCCCTTGTGAAGTCATAAGCGCCATTTGTTATGATCCTTCCGATCAACCCGGTGACGCCATTAAGCTCTTCCTGGGACATCAAGAACCATATGGAATCTAACGCTATACAGAGTGCATCGTTCAGAGCCTGCGGATCAGCCAAGTGAATCAGGCTCTCTGCGAGTTCCCAATCGTGAGACCCCACAGCCCCTTGAAACATCCTACCCAACTCAATTCTATCTTGCCTGCAGAGTTTCTTATCACTCCAAGTCCTATTCTTTCCATGGATATTGTGCTTTCCGGCAGAGATTCTCGTCTTCAGCTTCTTCACGCAGCCGCAATCACCTTCGAGTGGCGACAGTTCCTTGTTCCAGATCGGAGCTTCCCTGCAAAAGACCACGTTGCTGCACTCACCTTTCTCCATTACAAAATCATTTTCTGTCTCCGTCTCCTCCCTCATTGAATCACCGAACTCCTTCGTTTCCCTTTCCATATTGGGGTAGAAGGAATCTCCGCGACCAAAATCTGGATCGATCTTTGCCGAAGAACGAGAACCCTCTTTCTCTTCAACCACCAAGCACTCCTCTTCCATTTCAACCACCAATCAAAAACCCGAAAATTCGCTTCGGGCACCAAAAAAGACCCTAAATCCTGTTGGTCATGTTTGGAAATCCCTCTCGTCAAAGGGATCCCGGCCGCACCTGCACAGAAGGAAAAAGCCCCTCGAAATTCATACACAACTTCTAGCAGAAGTGAGAAAGCAAAAACTCGTGATGGGGTCTGATTTATCCCCAAATCCTTTACTAATCAACCAACTTAGAGAGACACCATCGATTTCATTTCGCACAACGATTCAGTACACGGATCGGTTCCATCGAAGCAATACTTAATATCTCCTCAACCCCAAAGTACAAAAAAAAGAAGAAGGAAGAACGAACACAGACCGTGAAAACAATTACAGAAATAGAACAAAGAACAATCATGATGAAGAACGTACCACGAAGAAGGAAAGAGGATAAAAGATCCCTCTTTTCGTTAAGCCATTCCCAAATTCCGCCTCTCCCGAATAAAGGCAGAGAATTTATGAGAGAGAGAGGGAGACGATGAGAGACGAGGCGGGCTTCCAGACTATGGCGAGAACAAAGGCATCGCCATCAACGTTGTCATAACCATCATTGCCATCATCGTTGTCATAACCATCGTTGCCATCATCATCATCTCGCTCTCTCTCTTAGATATGAATGATGGAGGGAGAGAGGCACCCCTCCCAGGGGCCCGCCATAATCATTCCTTTCCCAGCCTGCTTTTCCTTTAAGAGGCCGTGTCGCCTGGACACGAGATTTTTTGTGCCATGCTCCGAGAGACACGAAGAAAAAGATCATGCAACTCTTTGCCATTCAAAGTTTTACTTGCACTATTGCCTATGGTTTGCAAGCTCACGAGCTACTCCAGCTTGATTTCAAAGAACTCGAACTCGACTCGTCTTTGTCTAGCTGGAGTTGCTTGTCAGTCGAACTTGAGCTCATCAAAACTGACTCAAGAAGCTCGCCAGTCTAATTAAGATATATATATATATATATCGGATTCTACTTACTTTTAATAAGTTGGCTTATTGTTTTTCGGTGATATGAATATAATTTAAAAAAATAAGTTTTCGAGAAAAGACAAATAACAATGTTATCACACTCCTGTATATGGAAAATAATGACCAGTATAAGTGAACAATGTTAATGATGGCAATATCCTCTCTCTTTATATATATAAAGTTTGAGTTAATTTGTGAGCTCAATCGATTTTGATCTGAGCTTAATCAAGTCAGCCTTGGTTGCACTAAGCCTAGTGACCTGAGTTAGAGTTGTTTGAACATAACTCAAACTCGAGCTCCTGACTATTTTCTTAATGAGTCCAGTTGAGCTTGCTTGTAGTCGAGCTTAGACTCGGCTCATGCAACCTACGTTTGTCATTCAAGATTTATTACAAAGTACTAGTTTATTTTAGATCAGTATAGGTGCCAAAGTTTTTCATCAATAATCTTTTGATAGAATGAGCATGTTTCTCAATGATTTCTTACAAGCTTACGTCATTTGAACTTTCAGATTTCAAATACTGCAAAACTTAAGATAAAAAAGTTGCATCAAAATTATTTGTTTTCGATCACATATATGTAAATGTTTTTCCTTTTTGTAGTTTGATCTTGAACTAATGAGGTCAAGTGGGGGGGGGGGGGGGGGGGGGGGGGTGTCTAAAAGCCAAATCGGGGTCAATTTGCTATGTGAAACTTGGTGATACCAAAAACTTAAGATTTTCATTATTAAAGTTTTCTAGGAAACCTGATTATTGGAATAACAGGTGATAAAATATATTAATTTTGTATTTGTATCATTAAAGTTAAAATGTAAATATTATAGAGCAATAATTAGACCCACTATGTTTTATGATTATGAGTGGAGTGATTAATCATCAACAAGTACAAAAAATGTTTGTGGCATAAATAAAGATATTTAAATGAATGAGTAGTCACACACAAAAAAGATCATATAAATAATGAGGTTATTATAAACAAATACCAATAAAATGAGAGAAAATTGTTTAAGATATCTTGGACAAATGAAAGCTCCAGTAAAAAGACATGATAAACTAGATTGTGAAAATGTTAAAACAGGAAGAGGAAGACCATAAAAATATTTAAGTAAACAATAAATAATGATCTAGTTTATGTTAAGTTGACTGCTAGCATAGTACATGATCGGATTTTGTGGAAATAAAGAATCCATGTATCTGACCACATTTAGTATGAAAAAAATGTTTACTCATTGTTGTAGTAAAAGAATTAGCACAAGAAATTAATTATGAGTTAAGTACTTTAGTAAATCTGTTTCCAAGCATGTTCATGTTTTTGTAAGCCCAAATGTGATAAGAACCACATTAGTAAAGCAACATAATGTTTTAAATCTACATCATCAACAACATAGTTATGTTTAATTACTTATGAGCTAAATATAGCCAGAAAGTCATGCATATGCACTGCACACACCTTTCATTTGTTTTTTTTAAATGTTATTTTTCAAAATGGAAATTATTTCCTTTACTATGGGAGCTTCATTTCTTCTTTTTTTTATAATGAGGATTGTCGTGATCATGAAGTATCATTTTTAGTTTTTGCAATTAAATGGAGTTAGACCCTAAAATGCTATTTCTTTTGTCATGCATGTGAAACAAGCTTCCAAGGTACCTTCATGCAATTGGTAACTTATGACTATTAAAAGGGGTGTCCAAAAAAATTCACACCTTTTCTCAACTCATCTAACAATTTGTCTAAGTTTCAAGTTCATGAACCTTAGGTCATGTAAGTTTAAATGATGTTAACTTTTATCAAGCTCTTCTTGCAAAAAACAAATAACTTGAAAGCTTATTGATTTCCAAAAGCTTTTTTTAGTGAGTGGATATGGATTTAGAAACTTTATAAAGTCATGTAATTTACTCAAAGTGGTGAGTTATAAGAGGATTTTTAACATTATATGATCATCCACAACCAACCATGACCATCAAGTTCAAGAATGAAGATTTAATCTTCCATTAGATAAGTAACTTAATTCTATACATTTTTATTTTAATAAAACTTTTCACCAAAGTAACCTATGGGTTTCTATTCTTATGCCTTGGGACTGAACTTTTATTTGCAATACTGGTTACCCTTTGGGACCTAAACTTTATATGCATTATTGGAGGGACTTGAGGTTCAATAGATAATCAAATAGGAACCTCATGACTACTAGCAATGTCAGCTTTGCATCTATGGAGTGGCACCTAAGTGGACCTATTTGCATGTCACTTGAATCTCGCAGATGCCACATCAATTGACCACAAATAACATTGCATTGGATCATATTAAATAACTAACATATTATAATTATATTATTGGATCATTATAATATTATATATAATACATTATAAGTACTATATTGTTACTATACTCTTCTAACTTTAATAACATAATAATAAATTATGCTTAGTATTATGATTATTTTGTATCAAATTGTTATAATTACTATTATTAAAATATATTGTTTATTATTATTGATTTACTATAATATATTAGTATAATTATCATATTATTGCATAATTATAATTGTTTGGTATGTATGTCCCGCTCCAAGCCATGGGTCCCATTGGACAATCAACTCTCCTTTGACCTTTTTGACATGGTCCTTGACTGGTAAAATACGTCTCAAATTCTTCAAGCAACTAAATTCCAGGGTTCTTAGAGCTAAAATCTAAAGATTTCATGTTTGTCGATGCATTGGAGTCCATCAAAAAAGTGGCTAGCATGACCAAACGAAGTAACAACTGGTTCTCATAGCTTAACACACCCATCCATAAATCCACATCACCCAAACAATACTGTTTGTCTAGACCATCGAGATATAGACCACGGCTTCATGCCAACTGCATGGAGACCTATGAGTTAACATTACCTAGTATGCACAACATCACGCAAATAATACTACTTGTCTATTGGACATATAGAAAGAAGATCAAAAGAAAAACATGTAAGAATGTATGAAAAACTAGATTTTGAAAGTATTAAAAGAGGTAAAGGACGACTACAAAAGAGTTGGAAATAAATAATAAAGAATGTGAGTTAACTGCTAACGTGACACATGATAGGGCTATGTGGAAACAAAGAATCCATGTAGCCGACCCCGTCTAGTATGAGAAAAAGGCTTAGTTGTTGTTGTTGTTTGTCTAGACCATCGAGATATAGACCACGACTTCATACCGATTGCATGGAGACCTATGAGTTAACATTACCTAGTATGCACATCCAACATCGGGTTTATGTCCCATACAATTGCAAAGCTTGTGGAATCATACTAAATAATATTTCACTCACATTCAAGCACACTCATGTTATACATCAATACAAGTATTAAAATAACTTTGATACACCGAATAAGTAATCACATAATATTAATTTAAAAGCATTCACAAAATCATTGATATTCACATGCATCATTAAAAAGTGAGTAAAACTATCTCTAGCATACGTCCGAGGAGGAAAATATCAACCTTCATGAACCTTTCAATCATATCTAATTTTCTCAATTGCGTATCCTCTCCGAATCACCTAAATTTGCACATATTACCACAAAAATGTTATATTAATATTCTATGTTAGATGACAAATCCAACATGAGTAGCTCATCTTCAATGGCCTTTTGAATCATTATGTGAAACTTTCACATGTTATACCACTTATAGTATTTGAGCAACTTCTTCAACTTGTCCAGAAAGGTATCGATGGTTTTTCAAGAAGTTTTATTTATTGATCTCCGAGCATAATGTAAAAAATCTGATCGCCTTTTGAGATATAAAAGAGAAAGGGATCCCTACTGTTGGTGATGTTCTCCTTCTCTTTCAGTGGTATACGTGCAGTGCAAGTATACAATGGTTTGTCTGTACGTTCAACAACCATCACTTTGGAATGATCCATATACTCGGTGTTTCATTCATGCATCATTTCTTCTATGGAGGATATAAGTGATTGTCATTGCACTTTTTTGAATTTCCTTTGTACCTTGTAGCGTGGACATTAGGATCACTCGAAATTTGCTCTACTTGAGCTACTCATGTTGGATTTGTCATCTAACATAGAATATTAATACAACATTTTTGTGGTAATATAGTTGCAAATTAAGGTGATTCAGAGAGGATATGCAATCGAGAAAATTAGATATGACTGGAAGGTTCATGTAGGTTGATATGTTTCCTCCTCGGATATATGCTAGAGATAGTTTTACTCACTTTTTAATGATGCATGTGATTATCAATGATTTTGTGAATGCTTTTAAATTAATATATATGTGATTACTTATTGGGTGTATCAACGAGGTTTAAACCATAGTGGCTTATGATGCCCTTCTTAATCTTAGGTCACAAGAAGTTCTTCACCAGGGTCATATATTGCCCATCGTTTAATTTCATCTGACACTTACTAATGATATCGAAGAACCTTTTGTTTAATCTACCTTACAAGTAAGGTTCACGAGGTCATTAGAAGTTGACTAAGTTCTTTTTTTATTGTACCTTTTCAGGAAGGCTTTACGTATCTCTTTCCCTGCAAGAATAGGATCCTGTTTCATAGAAGTATCAAGCATGACCTGTCAACAAGGACACAAGAGCTTGAGTTTATAATACTTGCTTTTCTCGAGTTCTCTACCTTCCAATTCACCTCACTAGTTCATTTACCATCTTATCCTAAGAAGCTTGTGGGATTTGGTTTAAAAACCCTTCGAGATAGAGGTGATTCTATCGATATATTCGAGGTAGGGCTTCTGATCTATTTCAACATCCAAGGCATGAAGCTCAATGTTGAAGGTGTTATTATGTTTTACCTCTCCTTGGATTCGAAGCCGATGAAGGTCCATGTTGATCATTACAATGGGTAAACATGCACCAAGAACCAGAGTCCCATGGTTGTTATTGGAGGAGTTGGTGTTGGACACCATGAGATATTCTCAATTGGGTTGAGTTGGCATGTACTTCCTAAATGTTCCACTAGGCATGCCAACAAATGTGTTAGCATCATAAAAACTCAATTTAAATGATGTCAATGGTCGCTTTAGATACATTGACAAGGTACTTGACAAAATGTAGGATGATCCTAGAAGAACCTCTGGCCTTCTAGCAGTTTATGATTGAAAGGTATTTTGTTGTTCAAATGCTCTCATTGCTCACTTTCATCGTCTTAATAAACAAATGGACTAATGATGACATATTCACACATTTTTCTTGGTTACTCTTGTTGTTTTGTAGCTTCATAGGTTCTCATGTAGTGACTCTTAAATTGTTACTTTTTTTGTGATAACATCATAAAGTATCTTCATGTAGATGTGATCAATTTATACATAAGTTTCTAGTGCCACGTGAATGTTTTGGACATGGACGAATAATATATTTTCTCATTTATATTTTCTAATTAGTGTAAGGATCACATATCATGTGAATTTACATTAAATGCTAGTTATGTGTCATAGTAATATATTAATTTAATTGGTAAATTCGTGATATGTAGATATTGAAGCAGCATAATTCCTTTAGATCTTTACACCACTATAAAATTGGGAAAATATTAGTCTATATTTAAAGATTCTTAGTATCTTACACCTCAAATTCCCATGCCATGTTGAGGTTGGTAGAACAGGGTCCATGGTTCGTGGTGTGACATATGTTCAAGAGGCAACTATGACATGAATTGGTGATCATGTAAATGTCTACAAGCAACATTTTTCAGAATCCTTAAGAAGATGAATAAGAATATGAATCACATATAGGTTACATAGCAAAAAGTTCTTGATATTCAAGAAAACATATATAGTGAACACAAGTGAATAAAAGTATACATAAATTTATAAACACTAGTGTGGATTTTCAATACCCATAAATTAAGTAACTAATAAGGTTCGGTGCTTGTTTTTGATACATTTATTGCCACACTATTTTTGTTAAAACAGCTGATCTTATATTGGTGCGGGTACAATGGGAGGCCGAAGCTAGATGCACTCCATGGGTGTCAAACTCATGCCCTTCAACTTGTGAGTCGACCCCTTAGCCTGTGTATTTCATCCACATTTGGATCTCAATACCTTTTTTTTTTTCCCTAACTGATCAAATCAGATCAGATTAGATAATTTCACTTGGGTTCGTTTCGGATCCGACCCGGTTAGTTCAGCCTTGTAGGCAATACGTTACGCCCGAGATTCTCTTCTTACACAGCGTTCGGGAATTACCGATTTCCACGTGAGACGTCGTTTCACCAGCCCTACCCTCAAGCAGCACTCAATGACAGGAGGGCGTTTTGGTCACTTAACGAAATGTAGGGACATGCGGGTCATTACGGAAAACCAGGAAGAGAAGGAGGCGGAGGCGTGGCTTTGTCGTCTCGTCTCGTCTCCACTACTTTAGTCATACGCCTCTCTCTCTCTCTCTCTCTCTCTCTTCCGATTCTCGCAAAAACCTAGCGAAGATCGAGAGACAAGTTGAGAAAGGACGCGTACAGTTCTGTTGATCGAATCTTGTGTATTTAATTCTCCGGCCGCCATGGATGAAGAGTACGACGTGATCGTTCTGGGAACGGGACTTAAAGAATGTATCCTCAGTGGTTTGCTCTCCGTCGACGGACTCAAGGTTTAATTTTATTCCTTTCGAGGTTCTGACACTCCTCTTTTGCGAGTTTCTGTGATTATTTTGTCCCTTGTTTGCAATAATCCATCGGAAATTATCTGCTTTTGCTTTTCTGACGCTGATCTTTGGTTTCTTGAGCACCCATATTTGACTGTTCAGGCTATCTTCGTGCACCATGGAAATATCAAGTAGAAACCGTATTTTCTCTTATCCCTTTTTATGATGTTCGTGGATGTGAGGAGAATTTAGGCTTATTTGTTGTTCGTGTGGTTAAATGTTCTGTAATAGCTTCATCATATATTTAGATTCTGAAGATTTCTTCGTTCGCTTTGATGTCGTTTGTGAAGTTTCTGCTTTTATTCATCGAGTGTAATTAAAAGAGTACCAAATGATTACTTCCGGAGACCTGTTGAAGGCGTCTTCATTATTACCCAGTTATCTATCAGTTTTTTTTTACATACTTTTTCTATTGATCTTGTTATTAAGGTACCGACTTTGCAGTATTTGTGATTCAAGTCTCACTGATTGACCACCCCATCCATTGTTCATCCTTATGGAATGCGTTAAGGCTTGGCGATTTGTATCTTACTTAATTTTTTTCTCATTCTAGTATTTCTGGTAATCCTGTTAGAGTGCGTCTTTATATGTTTCATCTGCATCGCACATCTCAATGGGTTTGATCTGTCTTTACCAGGTCTTGCATATGGACAGGAATGACTACTATGGAGGAGAGTCTTCCTCGCTCAATCTTGTTCAGGTGTTCTGCTTTTGCAGCGCTTGTGGCATACTTTTATTCATTTTGCTTTCTCTTCTTTCTCAAATTCCTTTTTAACCACTGCTTGCAGCTTTGGAAGCGGTTCAGAGGAAATGACAAGCCTCCTGCACATTTAGGTTCTAGTAAAGACTATAATGTTGACATGGTCCCAAAGGTAATGAATTAATACAGTCTCTATCTTCTTCCCTTTGTTCTCTAACTGTGGATTATGTGATTTCAAATCAAACGTTTTATTAATATTTACCCATGGTTTATGTTTCACACTCTAAAACGCTCATACAGAGTTGACTGGTAGAAATGAGTTTCTGAACTGATTCCACAACGGACATTTGAAATATCTGTGCAAATAAGCATAAAAGGGGTTTTGCTTAAGAACTTATAGGTGTGAAACAAATGTTGCTCTTACAAGTTTCATGAAGTATCAAAGAAATAAAAATTAATGTTGAATGCAACAACAAACTGCGTATTGGTTTCGTTTTACTAGTTTACTGTTTCTGCAAAGTTATTTTCGTGAAGGAGAACCATTGCTTTCTTGGGACTTCCATATGCATGTGTACTCGCTTGCATTCATGCTTGTGTGCCTTCTGCAAGACTGCATGTGTACATGCTTGTTGTATGAAAGAAAATATGGCCTTCTAGGATTGACAAAGGTTGTAAAAGTCTATCTCAGTGCTGTACTCAAGGCAAATTAATGTGCTGAATGCAACTGAAGGCTAAATCTCCTCATCTAATACCACCTTTTTTTTTACATAATTTGCAAAGTTTGTCCACAAATTTTAGTATGGTTCTGTTCAGGATTGAACTATTGTTGCAAGAATGATTGCCTGGAAAGGAAGCATGGACATCTTTTGTAGTTTTCTGATTGAAAGAATAGCTAGCTTTCTGACTGGTTCCTTTTGCACGCACATACACACACACACGCAAAGAGAGGGGGGGGGTCATGAATGAGGAAGGAAACCTTTTGGGCAGGGAGAACATGCGTGAAGAAACCCCTTGGCCAGGAATGAGTGTGTGTCAGACGAGAGTGTTATGCCTGTTGAGCCTTTCCAGAAATTTAATTTCCGGAAAAGAGGTCCACTTTTTTTTTTCAAACTTTATAAAATGGGATCGATATTTTTCAGAAGCATTTTCCATGCTTTCCCGTAAAGCAGAATTGGGACCCATAAATTCTGGTTCTGCTCTATTTTTCACAGGCCGTACTGAATCTCTAACATTCCATTGAAGCATAGTAGAAAAAGTCATTTACTTTTTGAACCAAAAGCAGTCACCTATTTCTGAAGAAGTCCTAAACTTTCATCACAGTGTTGGCATTCTATGTTTTGGTTATTTATCGAACTAATTGTACTTATGCATTTGTGCTACAATTTAATATTAGGTATGTTTACTTTTGAATTAAAAGCAACATAACCTGATTTTGAAGAAGGTTTAAAGTATCATGCTGGATGTATCTCGTGGGGTACAAGTACAACTATGTTGGTATGTTTTTTGTTCTTCCTTTAGTGAAGAAAACAATTTACAAATAAAAGTTTATAAATAAAATTGTGAAAAACAAGAAAATCAAGTTTTGTTAGCAGAATAGATGATGAACATCTAATGTAAAAAAATTATAGTTGTTAGTTCGAAATATACTAACATTACGGTAACAAGAGAAATCATGCTAAAGTCAACATGGAAGTAGGTGAACATTATTCAAACGCCATGTCAGTCACAGTTATGTTCAATGTGCATAAAAAAGTTCAAATTCAAATCATATCAATCTTAAACTCAATTTAATCAATTAATGATATTTTACAGCATTGTTCATCCTCCTATCTTGGATCCAGACTGTGGTTATCATCATAATCATTAACATCGTTAGTAAATACACTTCCATTGTCTTCTCATTCTTACCCTAATTGTTTTCCTTATTTTTGTGCTTGCAGTTCATGTTTTGTCTCTATTCCTTGTGATTTTCATATTCTATGATAGCAGGACTTCTTTTTCAATCCATTTTTTTAAAAATATGAATGTTCCTGAAACTGACTTGGTAATAGTGGTCCACTTTCTAGCCTCCTGTTTTGTTGTCTAAATATGAGATACTTTAATGCTAGTTCTATTTAATGACATATATATACCCTTAATTCATGAATATGGTATTCATGCTTTTCTCTCAGCTTTATGTTCTTGTAAAAAAAATGTATTGTATCTTTAGCAAACCTTTATGTGCTTGGAGTTCCTGCATACACTGTTCATCTAATAACAGATAAAATGAAAAGGAAAACTATTAATTCATAGTTAAGTCCTACTCATAAATCATAACATATTAGCTACATACAAACTTATGAAGCAGAACGTACCTCAAAACATTTTATTATGGAATAATGGAATTGTATAGCAATTGGCATCATGAAGTCCCTCATGCTATGGATTACACTACCAAGTTTCAAGTGAATGACATGCCTCACAATCAAATCTTGATTCAAATCGCATTCGTCAGTTCCACATAATTAGAGGAGAAAATAGTGGATTTGCTTGGGCCATCTTTGTCCACCCACTTTTTGGATTTCATACGAAGCTTCTTTTGTGATTGAATGTATATATATATATATATATATATATATATATATATATATATATATATATATATATATACATTTATGTGTATGTGTATATGGATGTAAGTGTGCATGTGTAGATACATGCACATACACATAGATATATGTATCTATGTATATATGTACACATACATACATGTACATATACACATAAACACACATACATATACACATGCACGTATATATACACATGCATATATATATATATATATATATATATATATATATATGTGTGTGTGTGTGTGTGTGTGTGTGTGTGTGTGTGTGTGTGTGTATACATATATATTAGAGAGAGAAGTGAAACTCGGTTATATGCACGGTGTTTCATGCTCACTCAATGTGCACTACTATCCAATCTTGCTTGCACCTCCCTTCGTTGTCGTCATATGACTTCCTTCGTGTTCTCCCACTTAACACCAGTGGTGCATGTTTCTACTGTTGAGAAGATGATCCAAGATCTAGATCCATTTTGGAATTGGATCCGTTTAAGGGAAGCCTTAATAATGTATTAGATATATTATAATCATGGTATTTTAGTCTTTCAAGTTAGAAAAGACTTTATAAGTGTTATGTTGTAACCCTAAGCAATAGAATTAATAAAAACAAGAAGAGAAGGGAGCCATTCATCCTCTTCAACTTGTCTTCAAGTGCCTTGAATGGGTCTAGAAATTCTTGCTAATGAATAAATACTTTTTATTTATTCTATCAACATGGTATAAGAGTAGGTGGAGACACTTGGGCTGCCATTGATGATGGCAGATTCATCAAAGAGACAATCGGATGTTGTTGAGTGCAAAACAGATCGGTTGGCTGTAGAATTAGGTTAACCATGAGATTTCACTAGTTTGATTCTTTTTGACTCAAAGGAGTTGCTTTTCGCCCACATAAAGTTTGGGTGTTTGATTGAGTTCGTGACCGAAAGTTTTTGAATGCGTTTCTACATGAAAATCTAAAAGAAAAAATCTATATGGATTTGTCACATGAATTCAATAAAAATGGGTTGAAGGACAAGGTTTCTAAGTTAAAGAAGGCCATTTATGGAGTGTTTTCGTCGCGTATCGTATTGTGTATTGTTTTGGTCCATAATACATATCGTATCATATTGTTCTTTATCGTAATTAATACTATAAAATTGGTAAAAATCTAAAAAAATAAAAAAAAGAAAAAATCTGATAGTTACAAAGAATTCATATAATGCAAAAGTTTAATACATATTCATCATTCACCATTCAACAATTGAAAAAGAATTACATATTTTGAAGCAAAAAATGAAATACATTTACGTTTACACATTGTAATCAGGATCATCAACTAAATAATCTTTATGTTCTCCTTGCTGAAGATCCTCACCACCTTATGCTTTAAAATCAAAATATTAATCCTCTTATGTTGTTGTGCTCTTTCAAAATTAATCCATGCAATGTCTTCTTCGGTTAAGAGTGTATTTGCCTATAAGAAAGAAAGAAAAGTAATTAATAAATATTAAATAACATTAAAAATTGAAGTCAAATAAAATATTGATCTGAATCTTTAAGTAGTAACTAATACAAGATTACCTCTGTCGGAGTTGCATGTTACAATTGATGAAAACTAAGTCATTGAACCGCCTATGTTCCAACTTGTTGTGCTTTTTTGTGTGGATGTATTCAAAGACTCTTCAATTCCTTTAACAACTTGTTGCACTATAGATGTGACTCAAAACTCTTACTGCAAAATCTCTAAGAATTGAGCAATCATTTCTAAACCTATTCCACCAAACATATGTAGAAAAAGACAAACATCAGGGACTTAATCCACAATAAATATAAGATTTAATAAACTTAAATATGAAGATAAACAGTTTACCTAGGCGCATATTAGTGCGATTGCGGATTGCTACAGGCAAATCCATCGAGTGAAGATCATTATCATAGATCTTCATCTCTTAATGTATAATATATGCTCTATTCTCATTAGGGACTAATCTGTCTATACAATCAATGATGCCTCGATTAACCTTACCGCCTCATTTAAAGCTTACTGAGTACCTTAATGCTGGGTTTAGGTAATATGCTGCTGCTTGAATAGGCTGTTGCAATTGTTTGTTCCATCTATTATCTATAATGTTTCACAAGACAACATAATCCTTCTTTCTTTCATTAAAATTACTTATAATGACTTCTTTTGCCCTATCCATGGCTTTATCCATGGCTTTATAAAAATAGCTTATAGATGGTTTCTCCTTGCTATTAGCCAATCTCCTAACAAATGTAATCCAAAATGTACTCTAGAAGACTTGTATCTGAAATCTCATTTAACTTTTTATTTTTTCTATTTTGAGTCAACTCGTCAAATTGTCCTCACTCATCTAAGGAGAACATTCTCTTCAAAGCTTGCTTATCTTACAATGCTCTGTACAAATAAGAAATTAGTTGTAAACCAAGTTGTAGCTGTACGAAATAGTTTTGCACCATCTATATATCTCCTCATCATACGTTGCTACCTTTATCTCATCTATCTCACCAATATCCTAAGGATGAGATCTAAATAATAAGTTGCACATGGTGTCCAATAGAAAGTCCCATAAGTATTTGCTAACTGCTTCCCAGCTGCGTTATAGTTAGTTTCATATCTAAAATGAATTAGACTACATTCTCTAACCCAACTTCGGATATCACCTTATCAAACTCTTGTCTTAGGATCTCTCTAGTATGCCTCTTCTATGACATGTCTAGAGATCTCAAAAACATAAGTCCTTTAAGACAATAGATAAGAAAGTTTAACAAAGTCCTTTCTCGCTTATCTGTTCATCCATTTGTTATGATAGTGCATCATGTCTCATTCCATGACTCTCTTAAACAATGACAACTAAGCCTTTTCCCATACTAGACGAGGTCGGCTACATGGATTCTTTGTTTCCATAGATCCCTATTGTGTGCCATGTTATCCGTTAACTCACAATAAGCTAGATCATTCTTTATTGTTTCTTTCTAACACTTTTGTAGTTGTCCTCTAGCTCTTTTAATACTTTTCAAATTTAGTTTTTCATACCTTCTTAAAGATTCTTCTTTTGATCTTCTTTCTATATGTCCAAACCATCTTAAACGATATTCTCTCATTTTATCCTCTATTGGTGCCACTCCTAATTTGTTTCTAATAACCTCATTATGTATACGGTCTTTTCTTTTATGACCACTCATATCTCAACATCTTCATTTTTGTCATAGACATCTTTTATACATGTTGATGATTAACTGCCCAACACTAAGAACCATAAAACATGTTAGGCCTAATTGCTGCTCTATAATATTTATCTTTTAACTTTAATGGTATCTTCTTATCACAAAGAATACCAGATGCCCCTCTCCATTTTAACCAACCAGCATTAATTCTATGCGTAACATCTCCATAAATTCTTATCACTCTGAAAAATTAACCCTAGATTTTTAAAAATTTCCTTTTGGGGGATGCAATATATGCCAATTTTAATTTGTATGTCCTCTGAAGTAACCAAATGATCAAACTTACATTCCATATATTTTGTCTTTGTTGTACCAAGTCAGAAGCCTTTGCTTTCTAATGGTTCTCTCCATAGTTCCAATTTTCTATTAACTTTTTCCTTAGACTCTTCCACTAATACAATGTCATCTACAAATAACATACACCAAGGTACTTCATCTTGAATATGTTTTGTTAACTCATCCATCACCATTATAAATAAGTATGGACTTAAAGTTGATCCTTGATGTAACCCAATATTAACTTCAAAGAAGTGTGTCATTCTTTCATGAGTCCTCACACATGTTTTTGCACCATCATCCATGTCTCTTATAAGGTTAATGTATGTCAATGGGATACCTCTTTTTTCTAAAGTTCTCCAAAGAACCTCCCTCGGTACCCTATCATAAGCTTTTTCTAGATCAATAAATATCATGTAAAGGTCTTTTTTTTTTGCTCTAAAATGTTCCATAAGACGTCTCAAAAGGTGAATCGCTTCAATAGTAGATCTGCCTGGCATGAATCCAAATTGGTTCTGTGTTGTACTTGATACTTGTCTTAACCTACGTTCGATAATTCTTTCCCATAATTTCATAGTATGGTTCATTAACTTGATACCTCGATAATTCGCACAATTTTGAATGTCTCCCTTGTTCTTATATATTGGTATAAGTCATCTTTTGGTTTTTCCATATTTCATTAAATAGTCTTGTGAGCCAAGTGATTCCTATTTTTCCTAGTATTTTCCAAACTTCTATAGGAATATTATATGGTTCTATCCTTCATATGTTTAAGAGCCTATGTGACTTCATTCTTTTGAATATGTCTGTAGAAATTGTGATTTATATATTTTTCTTATTTGGCTAACTCTCCTAAGCTAATACTAACATCTTTATTTTCATTAAAAAGCTTATACAAATAGTTTTTTCATCTATTTCTTATATCATCATTTGCCACTAGAATTTTTTCATCCTCGTCTTTGATGCATCTAACATAATTAAGATCTTTAGTTTTGTTATCTATAGCCCTAGCTATCCTAAAAATATCTCTTTCACCCTCTTTTGAGTTGAGTTTTTTTTTTTTTTATATAAATTCTCCTAAATTTTAGCTTTTGCTTCACTCACGGCCTTTTTTGCTTTCTTATAAGCCACTAATTTTCTTAGCATAATTTAATTTGTAACATGCCCTCTTTGCCTTGATTTTATTTTGCACTACTTCACTCCACCACGAAGCTTCTTTTCTGCCGGTACACCTCCCTTAGATACACGTAACGCATCTTTCGCTACTTTCCTAATATGTATAGCCATATTGTTCCACAATCACAGGGTGTACCAACATAATTCCAAACATCTCCTTGAAGGACTTTCTGTTTAAATAAATCTTTTTTCTCGCTTTTGAGGTTCCACCATTTAATCCGAATATATCGATGCACTCTTTTCTTTTTTGTCCATTTTTTTATTTGTAAATCCATAACTAAAAGTCGATATTGGGTGGTTAAACTTTCTCCTGCAATTACCTTGCAATCTTTACAACACGCTCTATCTTTTTTTTCTACAAATAAAGTAATCAATTTGTGTTTGTGATAGGCCACTCTTTTAAATGTTCATCTTGTTTTTTGAAGAATGTATTGACTATAAAGAGATCAAATGCCATAGCAAAATTTAAAATCTCCCTACCTTCCTGATTTATATCCCCAAAACCAAAGTTTCCATGAATCCCTTGATATCCTAATGCCTCTTTACCGATATGTCCATTTAAGTCTCCTCCTAAACAAATCATCTCCCTTTGTGGAATCTTTTGAATCACCTTATCTAACTCTTTCCAAAAAGTTGTCTTTATACTATCTTGTAGTCCTACTTGGTGCGTAAGCACAAACTATATTCAAAACCTCTGCTCGTAACACTAATTTCAACATCATGATTTGGTCACCATATCGTTGTATGTCTACTACACTATCCTTTAAATCTTTATTTATGATAATACAACTCCGTTTCGAGCCTCTTCTTTACTTGAATACCATAATTTAAAACTTGTATCCTCTATCTCCTTTGCTTTTTGTCCAACCCATTTTGTCTCTTGTGAACACAGAATATGAATCTTTCTCCGAATCATAGTATCTACCACCTCCATTAGCTTATTGGATAATGTTTCGATATTCAAAGAACCAATACGAATCTTATTATCTAGGACTAGCTTCCTTACCCCCCGCATCCGTCCATAATCAAAATGTGGAGACCCTCTTTGAAAATTATTTACTACATTCGGGCGGTAATATAGCGGGAATAACTTCTTTACCCACACCCGTCCATGATGTAGGAACCCTCTCTGCAATTGATTCATTACATTCGGGCTAAAATGTAGTGGTTCTTGCTTACTTATTAGCCTTGAACACCAAGGAGGGGGAGAGCCATCAGAGAGAGCTTTGAGGAACGTTGGCGAGCCATGAACAGAAGTTAGAAACTCACAAAAATGCGAGTTTCTGTCTCTGGCCATATCGTGCGATACGGTGCGGCACAATACACAATATGCGATACAGAGTGTTGTATCGTACCACAATGTGATACAAATAACACTGCATTTATGGTCTCAACTAATCTCCTAGAGCGTTGTTTGAATGGTTAAGTTAAAGTATAATCAATCGAGATTATCGCAAAAGCATGAATTATCTTACCCTCTTTATTAAAAGAGATAAAGAAATGAAGATATCTATTTTGATTGTTTATGTTGATGATATTATTATTATAGAGGATGATCGAGAAGATATTGACACACTTACAGTAAAGTTGCACCAGATCTTTGATCTAAAAGACTTGACTTGGGCCAACTAAATTACTTCTTAGGAATTGAAGTCCTATTTACTAGCCAAGGTGTATTTATGACTGAAAGGAAGTATATTGTAGATATGCTTCAGGATACTAAAATGACGGACTATAAAAAGAGCATAATTCCAATAGATACCAATAAAAAAATGCACCTTTATGATGAAAATGTGGACATGTATCAAAGATTTATCTTACCATTACCCATCCTAATATTGCATATGTAGTGGGAATAATAAGTAGATTTATGAATGCTTTATCGAGAGCTCACGTGAATGTTGTTTATCATATACTAAGATACTTAAAAAATCTATGAATGATCATGAAATCCTATATGCTAACAAGGGTTACCTTAATATTGAGGTATTCTCAAATGGTGATTGGGCATGCTCTCTTTATGATAGAAAATCTACTTCTAGATATATTACATTGATTGGTGGTAATATTGTTTTATGAAAAAGCAAAAAGCAACCCATAGTAGCTAGATCAATGGCTAAAGGAATGTGTGAGGGAAAAGAGTTGGGTATGAAAACATGAGGTATCATTCTTCTTTACTGTGATAATAAAATTGCTATTCAGATTGTATTAACCTAGTTTATCATGAGAGGGCCAAGCATATTAAGGTCGACTGATACCTCGTAAGAGAAAAAATCATCAACAAGGAATTCCAATTGATCTATATCTAGTATGAAAATCAGTATTGAGACATTCTTGTCAAAGCTGTCTTCAAAAGGATTCTTGAGAGGGTTCTTCCCAAGTTGGGAGTCATCATTATCTTTCTCCCAACTTAAGGATAGTGTTGAGGAGATGATCCAAGATCTAGATCCGTTCAAGGATTTGATTAGTTTAGGAGAAGCCTTAATAATGTATTAGATATATTGTAACAAGGGTATTTTAGTCTTTTAAGTTAGAAAAGACTTTATAAGTGATGTTTTGGAGCCTTAAGAAATAGAATTAATAAAAATAAAGAAGAGAGAGGGAGCCATCATGCTCATCTTCTTCAAGTGCCTTGTATGGTGCATTAAATTCTTGCTAACGAATAAATAAATTTTTATTCAATATTCCTTCATGCATAAAGGCTGTGTCTTCACATTTGTTTCTTTTCCTGTATAGAACATTTAACTGCATCTCAATATTTCTTATGGATAAATAAATAAGTTCCATTGCCTAAAATTTTTTGTTGTAATTTACTCTGTATTATTCTGTCCTTATTTCTTTGTCAATTTTTTTTACATCACTATATGTTTACCATGAAAGCATGTGGTTGCTGGTTTGCCAGTTTATGATGGCAAATGGGACACTGGTGCGTGTGCTTATCCACACTGACGTCACAAAATACCTTTACTTTAAAGCCGTCGATGGTAGCTTTGTCTATAACAAGGGAAAGGTATGATCATGATTTCATTATCCTGTTAATTATACCCTCAAATTGATAGTTTCAATAGTTTTCTATGCTTGGAGTTTATTTTCTTTTGATAACTTTTGAGTACCTCTTCTTTTGATAACTTAAACCTTAAGGGTATCTTTCCTGCACTATTTATAGGTTCACAAGGTGCCATCAAATGATATGGAAGCTTTAAGATCTCCTCTGATGGGTTTATTTGAAAAGCGCCGTGCTCGCAAGTTCTTCATATACGTCCAAGATTATGATGAGAACGAGCCAAAAACGCATGAGGGAATGGACCTTACACGAGTGACAACAAGAGAACTCATAGCGTATGCATCTCCCAATGCATATATTGCTTTGCAGTTAATTTTCTGTTTTATGTTGGTTATAGGAGATTTTGGGACAAAATGCCACTGGGTACATTTATATACTTTCCATCGTAGTTTGATAAATCTTCATTACTGGAAGCAAATCAGTTCTGTGCTCGATAGGGATGTCAAAGAGAAGTCCAATGTCAGAACTGATAAATGTTTGGAATGGTGTTCAAAGATTGTAAAAATAACTGGTGATTTTAACTAGATGTCAGATTTTTTGGCTCGTGGCTGTATAATCTGCTCAAGTTGAGGTTAATGTTTCCTAATTGATTAATCTAAATTTGACAATGCTTGGTGAACCAAGACAATTTCTTCTGTTTTAGATAGTTTACTACATTAGGTTGCCTCAGTTTCTTAGTGCTCAGTTTGAACTTTGGGTTTATTTGCATTAAATGGTTTCGTAACTCGATATATGACTTGCTTGCAATAGGTTATAGCCGTCTGTGTTCCCCTGGTAAAAGCTATTTACTGACATGTTCAATTTACATTATTAAGCATGTTGCACAACATGTATTTGTCGGAAGTCTATTAGAATAGCATGGTGGTGAATTTCAAGAATCAACAAGGTGTGTAGACATAGCTAAAGTTTACAAGAGCATATTAAAGTGTTATGCTATGAGTACTAACAGTGCAAAGCTAGGATATATGTGAAGCATTCGTGAGAGATACCATAAAGATAGAAATAATTCAACTGAACAATATGCAGAGTTTTCATCCTTTGTCTTTATAAAAGCAAAGTGGTGATATGAGGAAGTATAAATAAAATATTTGTTTGGTTGGATAAAATGGTGACAAGCTGGTAAAAGTGGTGCAATAAAGCGTTTGTCCACACTAATAACCTTGCACTAGTCTAAGATGACACTCTGTATGTAACATGTTGCAGATATATTCGAAATAATATGGAATTTGGGCAACACATTGAAACTCAGTATATTGAAAAAAAATGTTGCCAATAATAATAAAACTGGGAATGTCTTTTAAGATAGTTTCACCATGCAGTGGAAGTCCTGTATGGCACCAGAAAAAAAGATGGCAAAGCATGAAGCAAACAATTAGAGTAGATGGCCTTTCAGAACTTGGTAGGGTGCTTTGAGAAATGATACAAGACTGTAGGTTGACAGAAATTGTAGAACAACACAATATTTTTAGAGGAAGAAGACTCTTCCTCAAGACATGTAGTTGATGATATTGGCGATGATGTATATCCTTCAGTCAGATAAAAGGCCCTATCAACATGCACTCGCCAGTCCATTCCAACTAATTTTGTGGTTGTATACGTTTTGAGTCTTCCCATATATATGAGACAAGTAGTTGTCCATATTGAGATGCAAAAAAGATATTATATTACAGCATGGGGCAACTCTCGTGCATCTTTTAATGCACAATGTATTCCAGCTAATTTTATGGTTGGATGCGTTTTGAGTCTTTTGACATATACGAGACAAGTAGTTGTCCATATTGAGACACAAATCTGACACAGATTGTTTGCTTTTCTAACGGGCCATTTGTGCTTGGATCTGGATGGCAGAAAATAATTTGAATAGAAATCAAGTACCTGATTTCTTCACTTTCAGTTTGTTTCTTTCTAATTGTTGATAATTTGCTTTAAAGTGCTCTCTACGGTTCAGTTTAAGAGTATTATTTTCCATTTTCTTATAAATGTTATATCTTATGATTAAGAAATATCAATTAGGTGAATTAACCCTTTCAATTCATCTTAGAGCACTTCTATTTTACCTTTTTCTTACTAGGAATTAATTTTCTTTCCAGGAAATATGGTTTAGATGACAACACTGTGGACTTCATTGGTCATTCTATAGCATTACATAGGGATGATCGGTATCTCAACGAGCCTGCTTTGGACACCGTGAAACGGATGAAGGTACTGATACCATTGCTATAATTTGTACTCAGAAAGCCTTATTAACTATTTTAATTGTCCATATAAATTGATTCATTGGTCACCAACATCAGCTAAATCGTTACATTTTCTTACTCCCATATACAATCGAATGCCATTTTCTTTGTTTGATATCTTTGTGTCTGCAATATTTTTCATTTCAATTGTTTTTTCTTTATTGAGAATCTGAGATGGTCAAATATAAACTATAAAGTGTCATTGTGGTTACTACAAGGGCCAGTCTTCTGCAGCCCATGAAGTGCATATGATGGAAAAACAAAAACTGCTGGGAGGAACGACACAGCATGTACAGTCTGTCTTATTCATGCTCTTGGTACTTCCTGAAGGATAACCAACTTCCTGCATAACGAAGTTTGCACAGAGAGGCTGCAGTGATGGCTCATACTATGTTGCAAGCAGTGCAGCAACTTACTTGTGTCCCCATCAAGAGATGCTTGATGTGTACAGTGTACTAGGCTGCTGAAATAAAGTTTACGCAAGTTGCTGCTGTCAACTTGATTATGTCAGAGTGGAATTAGTCATGATATGTGTCCTTAACTTCACTATAGTTCATTTAAAAAAAGGATAGCTGATCAAATTTAAAGAAGTGAGTGATAAACCTGTTGGCTGTTCTTTACAAACCTTTAATCTCTATTTGGTGTAAACGATTCTTTATCTAGTCTGTGTCCGTGACAGTTTCATCCATTCAAAAGTGAACAAGAAGGTTTTGAACTTGTTAATGTCCACGAACAATTAGCTTGTATTTTCATATCTATGTACTTTATATGCATGTGAAACATGGGTTAGTTCACGACATATCAAGGAAGTTGATGCACTGATGTCCATGTGTGCTGGCATGCAGCAGGGGTGGGTATTAATCTTCTTGATGCTCTCTTGTTTGCATATGTACACTCTATGTCAAACAATTTTTGATTTCTTTGCATGATTCAGACATTCCTTGAGTTTGACTGGCTGAGTTTGAACACACAATCAAGGGTTTTGAGCTAAAGCTTATGTGCTCTTGGAGCTTTTCTTGGCTACCGAAAATGATTTTCACTCATTTTGACCAATATGTATGACCTTTTCCAGTATATATATGTAAGGGTGTGCCAAGGCATGAAAACCTGTCCTTGGCAGGAATTGCGAGGACCGCAAGACCCCTATCTGATTTCTTTGCATGGCCCAGACCTTCGTTGAGTTTGTGGCTGAGTTTGGCCACACAATCGAGGGTTTTGAGCTAAAGCTGGTATGCTGTTGGAATTCTTCTTGTAGGCCTGTAGATGTCACTGAGATTGACGCCAGTTCTTTTTTGACCAATATCTATGACCCTTTCCAGTGTGTGTATATATATATATATGTGCGTAAATGTAGAGTTTAGATTTAGAGAACCCATAAAAATAGGGAACCATAAGGAATCCATCACAACCGTTCGATCTTTGAGATAAAGGATTGAGGTGATAAAACGGAAAGCACTTAATGCACATGATATATTAATGCAATGTACAAAAATTATTTACTTTTTTAATTCAAATTTCCATGGTGATCATGCCAATCAAACGGTGGAGATGATGGGTTCCTTGCGGTTCTCTATTTTTCTGGGTTCCCTAGATCTAGATTCTCTCTCTCTATATCTATCTATATATTAAGAGTGGACCAAGGTGAGGCAACCTGGCCTCATAAAGTGCACCACACTCACAAAGACACGTACCAGCATGAACCCTTGCTCCTCCTTATTACAAAGGGCTTGCCTTTGAAGTTAGATATTAGTGCACTTTCGTGTTGGAGTGAAATAAGTGGCGAAAGATGTGTTAGGTGAATCTAAGGGAGGTGTACCGGCACAAAAAGAAGCTTGGTGGTGAATCTAAGAAAATTAGTGAAATTTGAGAGGCTTATAAAAAAAGCAAAGAAAGAAGCGAAAAAGGCCGTCAGTGACTCGTGAAGCAAAAACTAAAATTTGGGAGGATTTATATAAAAATTCAACTCAAAAGAGGGTGAAAGAGATATTTTTAGGATAGCTAGGGCTATAGATAAGAAAACTAAGGATCTTAATTTTGTTAGATGCATCAAAGACGAGGATTAGAAAATTCTAGTGGCAAATGATGATATAAAAAATAGATAGAAAAACTATTTTTATAAGTTTTTTAATGAAAATAAAGATGTTAGTATTAGCTTAGGAGAGTTAGTCAAATCAGAAAAGTATATAAACCGCAATTTCTACCGACGTATTCAAAAGAATGAAGTCAAAGAGGTTCTTAAATATATGAAGGGTGGTAAATCGGTAGGACAATACAATATTCCTATAGAAGTTTGCAAAATCCTAAGACAAAAGGAATCACTTGGCTTAAAAGACTATTTAATGAAATATGGAGAAACCAAAAGATGCTCGAGGAATGGAGAGTGAGTACACTTATACCCATATACAAGAACAAGGGAGACATGAAGCGATTCACCTTTTGAGACGTCTTATGAAATATTTTAGAGTAAAAAAGAAAGACCTTCACATAATATTGATTGATCTAGAAAAAGCTTACGATAGGGTACCAAGATGATAGGGTATCAAGAGAGGTTCTTTGAAGAACCTTTAAAAAAAGATGTATCCCATTGACATACATAAACCTTATAAGAGACATGTACGATGGTGCAAAAACATGTGTGCGGACTCATGAAGGAATGACATACTTCTTTGAAGTTAATTTTGGGTTACATCAAGGATCAACTTTAAGTCCATATTTATAATGGTGATTGATGAGTTAACAAAACATATTCAAGATGAAGTACTTTGGCGTATGTTATTTGCAGATGACATAGTGTTAGTGGATAAGTGTAAGGAAAAAGTTAATAGAAAATTGGAACTATGGAGAGAAACATTAGAAAGTAAAGGCTTCCGACTTGGTAGAACAAAGACAAAATATATGGAATGTAAGTTTGATCATTTGGTTACTTCAGAGGACATAGAAATTAAAATTGGCATATATTGCATCCCCCAAAAGGAAAGTTTTAAAAACCTAGGGTCAATTTTTCAGAGTGATAAGAATTGATGGAGATGTTATGGCATAGAATTAATGCTGATAGGTTAAAATGGAGAGGAGTATCAAGTATTCTTTGTGATAAGAAGATACCATTAAAGTTAAAAGGTAAATATTATAGAGCAGCAATTAGACTTGCTATTGTTGAGTGTTGGATAGTTAATCATCAACATGTACAAAAGATGTCTGTAACAGAATTGAAAATGTTGAGATGAATTAGTGGTCATACAAGAAAAGACCGTATACATAATGAGGTTATTAGAAACAAATTCGGAGTGATACCAATAGAGGATAAAATGAGAGAATATCGTTTAAGATGATTTGGACATATAAAAAAAGATCAAAAGAAGAACCTATAAGAAGGTATGAAAAACTAGATTTTGAAAGTATTAAAAGAGGTAGAGGATGACAACAAAAGTGTTGCAAAGAAACAATAAAGAATGATCTAGCTTATTGTGAGTTAATTGCTAACATGGCACATGATAGGGCTTTGTGGAAACAAAGAATCCATGTAGCCGCCCCATCTAGTATGGGAAAAGGCTTAGTTGTTGTTGTTCCTGCTGGAGTGAAATATGTCCTTTCAGTTTGATAAACCTTATCAGGAGTTCCACATGTGGTTGGTTTTGGCTTATTATACTGTACTGCTATGAAATGCTCTCAACTTGCATATAAGCATCTGGTTTTTACACTTTCTCAACATGTAAATGATCTATATCATGGAACCTCTCCTATTCTGGTTTGCTAATTTTCTTGTCCTTGGTTTTGATAGCTTTATTCAGAATCATTAGCTCGTTTTCAAGGAGGATCCCCCTATATTTACCCTCTTTATGGCTTAGGAGAACTCCCACAGGTAATCTTCGACACTTATAATAAATGGTTTTCTCCTATAACTATGTGCTCATAGTTGCAATTGATTGAAATGATCAGGCATTTGCACGTCTCAGTGCTGTTTATGGCGGAACCTACATGCTGAATAAACTCGAGTGCAAGGTATTTGCTACCGCGCATTGTCAACTAAATGAACTCTCTCTCTATGTATGTATGTATATATACATGTACACACACACACATATATATATATGTATGTGTGTATATATTATATAGGAAAGGTAGAGGATGCAAACCGCTCACATATATGTGTGTATATATACAACAATAACAGCTAAGCCTTTTCCCATAGTAGATGGGGTTGGCTACATAAAATATGAATATGAATATATATATATATATATATATATTATATTAGGGAATGTGGAAGATGAAAACCACTCGTATACAAACTGTATCCAAACCAATGTCAATCATTTTGTTGAGGAGGGTGGATGATTGAGACTGAAAAACAAAAAGTGGAAAGTACATGGGGGCAATTAAGTATCCTACAAAAAGGTATATGTATTTTTTCACTTTTTGATTTTCTATTTCAACCACCCAGGGCCCTTTATCGCCTTATTGAGATCGGTTTAGATAGAGTTTGCATATGGGTGGTTTGCATCCTCCAACTTTCCTATATATATATATATATTTGGCTGGCAATTTTGTACACAACATATTCATGTAAGGATGAGGCATGCCGAGAGTCGTGTTCATGTCTACCTGTGTAACACAAAAGCGTGTTCTCTTGGGGTTTACTCAAACATGAGAAACTATCCAATAATATGTTCTTGAGAGTTGTCATTTTGTTTGTTTTTTTTGGACCTTTAGAAAGCTGCCTTCCAAAAAAATACTAAAATATCAAATGGCCAAGTGCAGTTCTTTTTATATGAGAGTACATGAGAGAGAGAGAAAGAACCGTTGGCTCACTAGGGTTTGAGTCATTTTATTTGAATCTAGAGGGGTAGAAAACTGGTTCGCTGATCATTCTTTTTGGAGTGAGAGAGAGGTAAGAGTTCCAGAAACTCATCTCCCTCTTAAATGGAATTTCCATTTCCATGATTCCTTCAAAATACTATTAGTCTATGCTCTTGACCTATCTATCAACCCCAAAAGGTAATCTCCTCTCCTATCTTTAATCCCCATATTCGAGTTTTCTTGTTTTGGCAGTCTGCTTGTTGGAGTTCATAAGATAGAATGAGGGTAGCAAAAGGTAGTTTTGTGGCATGTGTACAATGTGCTGGGTTAGTGTTGATGTGAACCCGGATAGGTCGTGTTCATATTGAAAAAGGTGGACAATTTTTTTTAATTAAGCTGTGTTTGTATTCATTTGATTTTTTCACGAACACAAGGTATACACGATGGAACTACCTGAATTGCCACATATATGTATAGATATAGATTTCATTGTCAATTTTACTTTTCAATCACTAGACATAAAATATATTATATTATATTGGTCTAATCCTGCTTTCTGTTTCGTTTTTGTGGCATTTCTGTGAAGTTGAAATCAGACAATTTTTAAGCATCAAAGAAACTTATTTTTGTTGGCAATCAATTCATTCATGAAAATTTTGCATGTCAGCTGAAGTGATATCTGAATGTTAGAACAAAAGCTTTCGGAGTCATCAACAGTTCACTTCTGTTTTTCTGACCTCCATTGTTGACCTGCCATGACAGGTTTTGTTTGATGAAGAAGGAAAAGTCTACGGTGTGGAATCTGAAGGAGAGACAGCTCGATGCAAGAAAGTTGTATGTGACCCGTCATACTTGCCACATAAGGTGGGGCCTTTCTTTGTCCTTTTTCTTTTTAAGCTTATCATAATTTTTTCGAGTCTCATGTGCCTCTCTTTTTTTTTATAATATTCTTGTAAGGGTATTACTGACTGAAGTTGATCCTCTTTGTGCTCATACGGTTTTAAGGTTTTCTTGTCAGTTTGGCTTTGAAGCTTTCAGATCTGTTCAAATTTTAATGAAACTAAAATTGGAGTTGATTATTTGTCAGATCAGGAAAGTGGGAAAAGTTGCTAGGGCAATATGTATCATGAGTCATCCCATCCCAAACACCAACGATTCCCACTCAGTGCAGGTCATTCTGCCTCAGAAACAGCTTGGTCGCAAATCAGACATGTGAGTTTTTCTTCTTACCCATCTTTTCTAGTTTCCTCTCTATCACGAAAGTCAATTTCTTGGAGTTTCTTGGGTCATGGCAACAGAAGTTTCACTTTTAAGGTGAGAAATAACTGAATGTCCTGAAGAATCATAAAACGTTACTCTTTAATGGCTCAAGTGACAATCTTGAAGGTGCATTTTGAGGTTTACTTGTGTCACATTGCATTTCTAGTAATTCGGAACTGAAGTTTTACTAACAAGAAGAGCTCGTTGACTTCAACCGAGACCTCACCTTATTTTGACGGTGTTAACAAGAATATATGCGTTTGACTGATTTCCTTGTAAATGAGTTATTTGACCTTCATCTCCTAAATGAGTTATTGGATATGGTTTCAGGTACCTCTTTTGCTGTTCTTATTCACACAATGTTGCCCCGAAAGGCAAATTCATTGCATTTGTATGTACTGAAGCAGAGACAGATAGGCCTGAGGTAGAGCTGAAGCCAGGAATCGATCTACTTGGTCCAGTTGATGAGATATTCTTTGATGTCTATGACAGATATGAACCAGTCAATGAGCCTTCTCTTGATAATTGCTTCATATCAACCGTAAGTATTTTCTTTATTAAATTTGAAAACAAAATATTCTTTTGCTTTCACTTTTGCAGTTGCATGGCCGGTCCCAAGCTCGGATAAAAGAGGGTTGCATTAGGCTTCAGCCAACGTTAGAAAGAAAGAATCCATGTAGCCAATCCCATTTAGTATGGGAAAAGGCTTAGTTGTTGTTGTGTCACTTCTGCAGATGTCCACGCGTCTTGGGAAGAAGTGGTGTCATAACAGGGTAATGAAATGCACACACGAGAGTAACATGCAAATTAAATTGAAGAGTAACAAACCAAAAGAATGTAAGATCATGGCAATTCTTGATATAATAACAAACGATGCGATGCAATAACATTGTCAATGCACCAACACTTGGTCGGTTCTAGTTTGAGCCTTGTGAATGAAGCAAACAAGCTGCAAGAGCTTTACCCTCATGGCCGGCTGATCTGGCTTGAAGTCCTTGCGGACTTCTCGCTACTGGTGGTATATATATACATCCAATGCATATTATCTTGTACAATACAGTGTGATACACACTCTTATACAAGCAAAACTGATGCAGGTATCTCAAAGTACGATATATGATATTATCATGTCTTATAGTGCAATACAAATTTTGATATTTATGATGGTGATTTTCGTTTCTACACTTCATGAGGCATCAATCTTTTTCACAGAGCTATGATGCAACAACCCACTTTGAGTCGACAGTCCAGGATGTGCTTGCCCTTTATACAATGATAACCGGAAAGGTATTCCCACAGTTCATCTTTTAATTGGCTTGCTTGAATGCAGATGACTAAGTTCTTCCTCATGCAGGTTCTTGATCTGAGTGTGGATCTGAGTGCCGCAAGTGCCACAGAAGAATGATTTGGTAACCCAAACCATTGTTTGTTCTCATTAATGAACTGGTTCATTTTATATTTCGAGGAGAATCTCTTGGAGGTTCTCCATTTTCCTGTTCTGGTGCTTGTGTAGTGGCCTGACTTCAAAAATTTTAAGCTTTCACTTTATGAATTGTGTAATATTTTCTATTTCTTTCAGTCTTGCTGGAGAACCAACATGATCCTATGAAAGAAAAATTTGGAATCATATGTTTTCGGGCATTTGAGTTGCTTAGACCCGTAGAACACCCAGTGTGTGTGTGTGTGTATATATATATATATATATATATATATATATATATATATATATATATATATATATATATATATAGAGGGAGAGAGAGAGAGAGAGGCTAATGTTCTCTTTATCAAGCACTGACCCAAGTGGGCGCTGGTTTCTCCAAACTTGGTACCAGAGCTGCAAGGTCACACGGCTAACACTATGGACTAAACGAAAGCATAGTTCAAAAGCTATGAAGCATGCAACTGTCTTACAAACCACCACCATCTTGGCACAGTTGAACGTGAAATTCGGCCCAAGTCCGCTAGTGAAGGCCGGACAGCTGGTGCCTGCAATCGGATTCAAGTGAAGCAGCATGTTGCAGGCCTATGTTCAACATTTGGTGTTGGCATCCCTTGCTCGCACCCTTCTCCCCATTGCATCCAGAAAAAGGTAGCAACTAGAAAGTGGGTCTACCTCCGGCTTTGAAGCTGAGGTAGACCCACTTTGTTCTTGGCGGATTGTGGTAATGCGAAGCTAGTTGGAGACCTTCCTGTCGAAAAGAGTGACTTGTTGAGTTCTGCAGGGGCCATCGGTTGATCAAGACGTTAAACTCGCTAGTCGTCCACAGTATCGATCATGAGCAGATGCGTACGCTAGGTGGTGCTTCTTTGGCTTGGAGGTTTGCTCTCCCGGTCACCCTTTTAAAGGCGACAAATGCTTCTGTAGCTTTTCCAAAGGCTGGTTCCTACAGAAGGAAGGCTTGCTCCTTCCGGTTAAAAAGCTGGGAAGGGAAACATTTGTTACATACACACACACACACACAAGAAGATATATATATATATATATATATATATATATATATATATATATATATATATATATATATATATATATATATATATATATATATATATATATATATATATATATATATATATATATATATATATATATATATATATATATATATATATATATATATATATATATAGAGAGAGAGAGAGAGAGAGAGAGAGAGAGAGAGAGAGAGAGATCAAATTACTGGGTCTCCCGAATGGTTTGACTTGGTGCAATCAGTTGGGATCACGCTTTGGTAACAAAACAGCGTCCTATAAACAATTGCGGGACTCACTACATTGATGGACGTATGATTTACGAAATTTTGTGCAAAATCTGTTGGGGAAGGCTACCTGGTCCCACTGTTTGTATGGTTAATTCACTTTCTTACTCTACATTTGCATTATCTGGAAAGATTTCGTAATCTCTCACAAATGAATTTAAATGCTTCTTTTTGGTCAAGTTTACCACGGGCATCTGGAAGTCCGAAGGAACTCTGTTAATCCGTTCTGAAATGCGTCAGCCCACCATGGAGGTAAAGCTCTCACAGCACTGGTCCTCTCCAATCAGACTCAAACTCAAGACCTTGCTCAATGGGAGAAAGCACCGAATCACTCGAATCAACCAAGCATTGGCTTAATTATGGTAAAGGAAAACACTTTTCTTTTCCTCTTCCACTGTACAACTCATGCAGAGATCTGATAATTCCCAGCTTTATGCGGTTGCAGCGCATCCGAGCTACCTCTCTTCTTGGAAGCATGACATTTCTTGGTGGCACATCGAGTTCCAGTTATCATCTATATTGAGTCAAGGTGGGTGGGCAAGGCCATAGCCGCCACCTAAAGTTTAAAAAATTACCAAAAAAAGTAATAGCCCACAGTTGAACCTCTCAGCTATAATGCATAAACTGAACCAACAACTAGGATTAGCACGAAAATCAAAGCTTCTATAAATACAGATACGTCCAATACATCAAAACTCAACTCATGGATAAAGAAAGACCATTTGGACATAAAAAAAACAACAAAACGAGAGCAAACATGTAAGCCAATCCACCCTAAATAGTTCCCTAGGCTATTCACTCCACCCTAGAAGAATTTCGACATCCGCAACTGGTGTGTGCTTGACATCGCAGTCCTCTTGTAGAGAAGTATTATGTTTCTTTCTCAAGCTGGATATGCCATTTTAAATTTGGTAGGCAGAGCAATTCCTAGTTTTGGATTGATGTGTTTTCTGTATCACACTGTTTTTCATAGGAGGGCTGGGTCAGATTAATCCCCACAAGATATGAATGCACCCATGTCGAACTCATGTAAACTTCACGTCAAAGGTTCTTTTGAGTAGCCCCTGGTCAAGAGAGTCCTGGCTTTTTGTGCCTCCCTACAAAACTCTGTTTTAGTAGCCTCGTTAGATTTTACCCTCTTTGAAGAAAATTATACATCCACACATTGTCACACTCTCACGTTTACTTGAGTTATTATCCACTGTGTACTGTATGAGGATGATCTCTCAAAAAATTTGGGAACTTGCCTGGATTTCCTAGAACGCATACTCAATCCCCAGTAACAAACCCTCTCCTTGAAAGGACTTCTTTTCTTATTTAATATAAAAATACATGGAGAGCAGCCCGATTACCGTGAAGTACTATAATAAGTTATCACATTAAATACAAAGCCCGTGGTCCATAATGTGAGTGATTACAGTTTCCGATCAAGTGTTTTGTCCTTCCCAGCAAATGGAATCCCCTGCATCGAGGGCAAAAGGAAAATTAAGTTGATTACCTCCATTATTGACCATCTGATGCTTCTTTCTACCCACCAGAACTATACTATAATTCCTGAACCAAGATAAAGTACCAATATTCGTAACATAACGAAAAATGAAAGTTTAGTGCCTTTACCCCTTCTCCAAGCCACCCATGCTTGAGCCCAAGTATCTATCAAGCGACAGCCTTCTTCCCACAACATGAATTCAGTTTTCCTCAAGCGGGTCCATTTCAAAGAAGGAAGAACCTCTATACAAGGCTGATAAATGGCACAAGCGAACCGACAAGGGCTGTTCATAGCCTGTAATTCAACTCAATATCTTGGTCATGTTCAGCTCATTAGCTTGTTTTGGCTGAGCCTAACATAAGCTAAGAACAAGTTAGGTGAGCTGAACACGAGCTGCTCATTAAAGTAAGAGATGCAACTTTTCATATATACTGAATATTTGGCTATTTAATTACATTAACCCCTCAATTCATTGAGTTAACATGGTTTTCTAGCATATGCGTACATTTATCTACTTTAACGAGTTGATGCAGGCTGAGCCAAACTGAGCACGTATCGATCACATCATCTAGATTAATAAAGCAGCTTATCTTTGGTTTGTTTAGATCATGAACAAAACATAAATGAGCTTGTTAGGTATCGAAGCAAACCGAACCATGAACGCTTGTTCATTTACCATACCGAAATAACCCAATCCCTTTTCAGTACAAGTTACCCATATCCAAGCCTGTGACTGCAGCGTAGGATACCCATCATTCCCATAAAGGACGTACACAGAATAAAACAAATTCCGTCGATATTAAACTGAATTCCAAGTGATAAGAAGACTTCAGCCAAGTATTTTGGCACCCTGACACTAAATTCATGCATCATACTAGTCAACGGTAATATCCTTCGTCCAAAAGATTCTACTACGATGCTCCCAATATTTTTGAGGAAATGACAATTGAAAAAGAGGTGGTCGCAAATTGGTAATCCTTGGAACACAATCCAAAGTAGGTCACTCGAACTGCCTAAGTAGAGGAATCATCCAGCATATGATTCAGTGATTGGTGGCCAGGCATCAGTACCATTAGAATACCATGATTTCTTGACAGTGGCTGCAAGTGGTTGAGCACGATTCATCCTTCTTTTTTGAACAAAGACCACTAGCTCACCTGGCTGGGGGTTTGAATGAAAAGTTGAAGGTCAGAGTTGGATACCCAAAAAAATAAAATCACCCATTTTGGACTGCGTCTCCAAGCTTGTACACATTCCCACAGATACCTTCACAAACCTGCTTTCTTGCCCAGCTGAACATGTCCACACTGTTCTCCGACAGGACTTGGTTACATCCCTCTTACGATGTAAATGACTGCCACTGAAGGTGGAGTGAGCTCATCTATACAATCATGCACTATTCAAACAGGAATCAAATTTCTGAAAGAACCTAGCTTACGTGCCTCTTTGATTCAGTCATCAAATTCTTTTTGATGACCTGTGCTGAAGGCATATCTATATGATTCAAACGGCTGTGCATGGGCCAAGTTAACAACAGAACCTTGGATACAGAAAATGATTATTCGTTTCTAGTATCTTAGTACTAGGTGATCCCAGCTACGCAGGTCCCTGCTTCAGGGATAAACTGTTCGCAATTACATGGAAACCAGAAGTGCACACTGTCACCAGAGGATATAGATGGCCACCATTAAATCTCTCTGTTTCTATTTCTGTTGCTCGCCCAAGTAAGCTACAAGTGCTACCCCCTACATGGATCCGGTCCCATCATCGCCACATGGTGACCCTTTGGTTTTCCTGACTGGGATGGCCTAAAGCGTTCTTATTTTGCTCACTCCAAGACTAGCTAATATCTCACTTAATAACCTTAAGAATTCTTCAAAAGGATCGTATGTTTCCTCAAGTTTTGACGGTGTGAATATCTGAAAGACGATGAATCTCCACATCAATCTTATGTCTTACTCTTGATTATGCTGTCTCCAGGCCACCGTTGAAATTACATAGGATACAACTGCCTGAATGAGTTGCATAACACGTTGCTCACTCTAAGATGGCAATCTGAAACATAATAAAGCAAAATCGAGTAGAGCCCGTCACCCCTGACCAAACATTTCTTCTAAACCATCATATACTGTGATAAGTCCAGTCATATTGCAAACTGTTACCAATTGATGGAGTAGAAGATAGTAAATACACGTGCAAGATGCGACCGGTTGCTAGTAAACAAGGTAATTCTGTCGCTGTTAAAAAATTTAAAAGAACATGGTGTTTTATTTGAGACTCAATTAGCCTACTTGAAGGTATATGTTGTCCGTCGTGTAGTACAACCTTGAACCTTGTGCCCGGAGCATTTTTATGGCTCGCAACCTTGATATCTTTGATCTTACTTGAGTACCTGAATAGCAGAACAAACATTATCAACCATGTGAGCAACAGCTAAATGAGATACCTGACGCAGATGAAAAATCTGACACCACCACATATTTCAGTTAGCGTGGGTCCACATATATCAAGAGAGGGGGGAGAGAGAGAGATCATGTTATCAATTTCATTTGATCGCCAAATTAGGTGTTCATTGCAAACAGAACGATTTTACAACAGTATATCAATATCACACAAATAGAACGCACTGCAATTCATCATGATGGTGTTGGACCAAGAGAAAAAGCTTTTGTGCATGAGAGAGAGTAAAAGAAAAGAAAACATTTAATTATCTAATTACGTTTATGAGGCTAACAGATAAGCCAAATGAAGGCTGTCCATGCCCTCCTCACTTATGCATCGCCCTGGCTGAACCTCAAGCTTCAGTTCATAGCAAGCAGGACTCAATTAAGCTCTTACAAGTACAAGAGCTCCGGTAAATATATATTCATGAAAATAATGGGGTCAAAGGATCCAATCTCCTCCTTTCAGGCATGGCTCATAATTATGCCTGCCAGCAAAGGCACCAGGGTGGGATATCCTTGGGGGTTGCAGGGACATCTTAACCAGGTTAATGAACATCAGGGGATTTCAAAAAAATGTTTGCTTCTAGGTCTTGCATGCTCTTGATGTGCATCGTTCAAAACTCATGATGAATGGAGAAGTCTCCCAAGTCGTATCTTAACCATATTGATGGGATGCTCATGACAGAAACACTCATACCAACCACACATCTCTCTTGCTGATATTCATGATGATTATGGAGCTCATTGCAAAAGTTAGTAATCCAAAAGAATATTACAAAAATGGTTCCAAAAGTACAAAAAGGAGATTTAGTTGGCATTAGAAAAAAAGACATGACAGATATATAACGTGACAGAATGAAAGGGACATACATGACAAACCATGATATCAAGGAAGAAGCACTTTTACAGAGGCAGGATTATCTATGAATCCAAATGTGCCCTCTCCCCTGAAGAGAATCCAGTTCCAACTCGTCTCCTGAGATGTATTCTTGTTAGCAAATGCCCTTTGTACCACAGAAAAGCAAAGGCTCTGAAATCAAAATACCGCAATTGCAAAAACACGATGAATCCAAATAAACAACATAGTTTCATGACTGGCCTCAACACAAAGAGATCAAATTATGTTTTTCACACCTATAAGCTGAAGTTTACCTACAAAAGCATGTAAATAGGGATAGCTGTTTAGTTGTGCACCATTATTGGCCGCAACAAACAACAACAACTAAGCCTTCTCACAAATGAAAATGTTCCTACGAAGAATGGGTATCATCAAAAGAACCAAGCCTTCATTGAGCACATAGCAAATTACCGGCATGAGTAGTTACCAAGAGAAGTTAATTATTGAAGTTGGACAATGGGCATAACTTTTTCTTCTTCTGAAGCTTCCTAGTCACTAGTGAATTACCCCAACATTTCCTGCTTACTTCTGAGTCGAAAACTTTGAAGCATTTGCATTCCAAGTGGCAAAATTTCCGCAAATACCATCTAATAGATCTTGCAAATAAATCCTGATGCCACGTGCAGAAGTTCACACGTTCACCTCCTCTATTCTACGTATAATACCATGCTCTAAGCTGGTACAATTGTTACATTAAAGGAACATGACTTTTGAGCTGTGTTTCACCCACTCAATAAAAATATGAACTTTAACTGATAAAAGTGAAGTGGGTTCATCCAAGTTCCGAAAGAAAAGCCACTTGTATCACAAAGCTCAAGCATCCGGACAACTGCAAACCCTTCAATAGGCAATCACAACATTCACAATCAATTTCGAGTTCTCAATCACAACCTTCTTCTCTGGTTAAGCATTCCCTTGATCAGCACCAGAAACGTTGAAAATTAGAAATCTACTCAAAGTTATCAAATATCAAACCATCTCAAGGATGAAAAGTTACATGCATAGCTGCCTTGAAGCACATACACTGGTTGGCCGCAAGTGACACTGCAACCACGATCTACTTGAATCATATGCAATTATGTCCCAACGACTCAAAAACAGACACAATTTATGATTATTGCTAGCTAATGACTGCAAATCAATTGGAAGGAGCTTAAAGTGCATGCACAACTATGTGTTACTCTGCTCTGACCATTCCCACTACAACCTTGAAACTGGAATCCTACCCCGACTTTGCATATCCAAGGAGCTTTTTGCTTTGACTGATCCTAAGATGAGAATGGAACGGGCAAGCCCTTTTCCAGGAAAAAACCATTCTCACGAACAATAATAATCGGTAACACCATAGAGACAAAGAAGATGATAGTCAAACTTGGAGATGAAAAAATGTCTTCCATAGATACTATCCAACTTATCTCCTGTATGAGAAACTGTAATATTCTCAGAAGGTAAGGTTGGTGAAATATCCTGTTCAGATCTAGCAGAAGTACTCAGGAGCTTTGAGTATCACATCATATAAGCAGAGTATCTCGTCACCTAACAGTATAAAAAGTTGCATGCTTAACAGGTTGGTTGAAGAAAGAGGTAAAGAATAAATTATAGGTCCCTAAAAAGTAGGTCTCCTTTCCTTGAAGTGCAGCCTCCCTTAACAAACTTTTTCCCATTTAGACAGCTTCATGTATCAAATTGCTGATCATATTTATGCAACCAATTAAACAGTATTTGAAGCCCTTGTATGTGAAAATAGAGAAAGTCCAACAATATTGTTTGACAAAACATGATCATCTTATGTTGCTAACCAATAGCATATATAGAGCTTTGAGCACCATTCCTTGGCATGTCATGGCAACATAATTATTGTTTGCCCAAGCGGCAATGAAGCAAACCTGCTCCTGAACATCTGATACACATCACAGTAAATTTCGTCAGTCTTGCAACGTAGAAGCTCGAAAAGCCCTATCCCATAAAAGTACAGCAGCCCACATCGATCATATCAGTAGTAAACGATGCTATTTGGCTCAACACATAATGGCCTATGTCACAACTCGAACTTATAGAGAGGCCATGATCTTTGAGTTCTTTATGCAGTGCCTAAGCATCAGAACCATATCCACCATAAATTTTCCTTAAAACACCAAGTGAAGAAACAAAATATTAACCCATACCAAGTGAAGAAATAAAACATTAACCCAAAATAAAGTAGGACCCAAAACCTTTTAACAGGAGAAAGACAGTCCGTACATGCCAGTATCCAGATTCCTAATGCTAAGAAGTACCATCCTGATAAATTAATAGACATAGTACCACTACCAAGTACATGTTAGCAATTTTCATAAAATAGATACTAAAGAAGCAAGAAGGAAGACCGTGACAAGACCTTCACTCTCATCACAAGAAATCCTAGCACATGAAAAGGCAAGCATTTTGAAATTTATGTGTGAATAAAACAATTTCAGGCATAAATTCCCTAGAAGCAAATGAACATAAATACTTGCCTAATTGTGTCATATGAGTTGGTACTCACAACGATCAGACAAGGCAAACAAGTCTCCATCTTCACGCACAGCTGGATGATCTCATAGAATGTAACTGAGAGTGCTTCCCGTTACTGGTAATGGCGTCTTCCCCCAAACACCAAGGCACTGTCCCGAAATACTCTTCCAATTTAACGCAATGACAGAAAGCACAAACCAATTTCACAAAAACCTGTCCTAACCCCTCCGCAATAGGGATTATAACTGGTGCACATCAAAACTCACAACCAGCACATAATCTGCACCCTCTGAATGCTGCAAGTCAAGTAAAAAGGTGAAAATACCCCATCAACTCTTCATCCAATCAGACACCACGCATTTCCACAAGGACAACACAGAACGAAGGTTAACACCAACTCCACTGATTACTTTCCGCAAGTCCTTGAAGCACAGGTCACAGCAAATTATTGTCTTGTTCAACAAAAACAACCAGCCTTCCACCTTAAAACATACTATTGAAAGTTAGTGAGAGGATCTCCATAAGATCTCCATTCACTAGATCCCCCAAAATGCTTCAGCCTTTTAGATCTGCTAAGATACACTTTAAACCCATGACAGAAAATCCAAAATGTGACAGTGCAAGAATTCACTGGGAAGCCCATTTCTGCACACAGCTTACAAACATGGCCACTTTGGCAAGAAAACCTTTCAGGTCCCACTTCATCACCACATTAGGAATAAAGCTCCAGTAAACATATCCTATTCAAACCACAGAGTACGTTTGATTTTTCATAAGTGAAAGCTTCTCATACTGTTCCAGCTACCTTACCTGGCATCAGTGGCAGACCAGCAAAAGGCTCCAGTAAACATATGACAAAATTGATTGCAACTGTCTTATCTGCTATCAGTGATACTACTTTGCCTGATGTCTAGAAGGCATTTACCACAAAGAGGTATATCCAAAATCAGTATCTTGATAGCTGTCGTACAGCTAATGGACCATTGCAAAGGCGTTAAGCCCAAAAATATCAACAGTTGACTTGGCACCTCACAGGTCAAAATATACCACATTCAGACAAGGCCAAAGATCCAACATATCTAGTTGGATGCTAACCTAGGATGCTAACCAGGAAGAAATTTCTGTACCATCAACTTTGAATTGCTTGATCATGGAGTTGCACGATAGAGACTATCTTTCCTAAAGGGGAAAACTCTTCATTCAAAGAATCACGGTGCACCAGTAACTTTTATATAACTAACAGAATTTGTATTATAGACTTCAATCACGTGTCAGATTCTGACTTTAGGACCACAATAAACTATCTGAGACATGAAACCAACACAATATCATATATCCATTATCCAAGAAGCCTATGAGCTGGAAGTTGGTACATTTCAACACCTATACAACGTTTGCGTACGAAGGGCCTACTAAAAACAAACATGATCCCAAGAAAAAGATCCCTATAGTGCATTTCCCAAAAGCTAGAGAAATCTAAAGGCCATGCCTGATGGCAAAAACCAGATAATCACACTCAGGCCGCTCATAGTAATGAATTACGAACCCTATTAGCTTTCACACAATTCATAGACTTAGCAATACACATTCACCTCAACCCAATCATTCACACTTTTGAAATCTGTCATGCCACCATCACTTAAGAGAATAAAACATACTCACTTCATGCAATATACCATTGCAACTACATATTCCAATATCCCTTCATAGCAATCACAAAATGTAAATATAAATTGTTGACGCTAACCAGAGTGTGCCTTCTATTAAGATATATATGTCTATTTAGACCAAAGTATTTGTCTTACTCATACTCCAGCTGCATATATGCGACTAGAAATGGTTTCAATAAACATTGAAAAGTACTTCAACAAACTGGAGGTTGGATAACTAATTTGCCTCTTAACCAAACAATGAGAACAACTGTTCGTGGATGTTCAACATCAGTCATCAGCCATCTAGGAAGCAAAGTGACCTTGGAAATATGCAGAAATCCCAAACAAAAACAACGAAATCAAATAAGAAATATTCAATTGGAGACTAAAAATCTTTGAAAAATCATCTAGGATGAATGAAACTAGAATATACAGTCTTTCAATACTAACTCCAAGGATGGAACCATTAACAGGTCAGTAAGAGTCACTAGGTGAAACAGACATTGTCCATGTATCACATTGAAAATAAATTGTCCGTGAAGCTCTATCTATCTGGCACATTCACATAATACTCAATTTGAAACATGCACACTAAGGTAAGAACAGTAAAACATAAAAGGGACTTTTAGCCGTCGTCTTAAGAACATAGGAACATTAAACAGAAAAACCCTTGTTTGACCATAATAAACTAAATCCAACATGAACAACCATGAAGCATAAGCTCATGACTCAAAAGCTCCACACAACATACAGAAATTGAAGCTTTCTCCATCAGCACCTAATGTATATATCTAGCACTTCTACGGAAGTATCAACGTCCTGGAACATCATTAACAGCAGAATCCTGTGCAATCAGCGCCTTGAAGAACGAGTCTTGGCAAATGCATATGAGCCAGATCCAACTCCAAACTTATGCCCCTTCTCACCAATTGCCTAATATTTAATCAGACAAGAACGATAGTTAAGCAGCGAAGGTCTAACAAAAATAAGATGACAGGAAATTTACATAACTAAATGATGGGAGTTTTGTATATTATATTTCAGAGTATAATGCAAAATCGACCAGCATTTTAAGGTGTAACAAAGTAAAGCATACCGAGGACACTCCATATCCATCTCCATATGAACCTGAATAGTTCATCTCAGCATTACCAAGTTTCATTCCATAGTTTCCACCTATAGAAAGGTAGAATAGATAAGAGAGTACGATGACAACCAAAGAACACTACTAAGTCATCAAGAAAATAAGTAGCAAGTTAAGGTCAAGTGTGTAAAATAACAACTCATCAATAATTGATTGCCCCAGAACGATAGAACCTCTAAGCATTTATCAAAGTATTATTCTACTGGAATCATTCCTACTTTGATAGTTTCTTTAGATAGCAAAGCTATAACCTATTACATATGGATACTCAACTCATCTCTACTAATATCGCAAGTTCTACCTAGAATTTGTGGACCATGACTAGTAACAAACATATACAACAAACATGGAAGAATTTGGTTTTTGATAGCACACTTGACCATGAAGCTTAGATACAATACAAGCACAGAAATGTGCACATGCACATCCACCCTCCCAAACAAATACCACTATTAGACAAAATGCAGATCGTTATTTCTACAATAACCTAATGGCTAGCGGATTTTGACTTTTTAGACGAAAACATCAAAGATCCATACCAGAAGCCCAAGGTCTAGGTTCAGAACCAGCAATATCTAAACGAATCTTTCAGCTTCACGAGCCATGGAAATGAGATTCTTCTCCATTGCTTGCTTCTGCTGCATATGCTCGATATTTGCCTTCTTCTCTGCTTCAAATGCCATCCTACAATATTAAATGGATTCATGCTCAAATCCTACCTCATCATACCATTTAAGCTAAAATATGTTTCAAATATCAACCACAGTAAAAGCAGGAACAATAATAAAGACATGGAAATGAAAATGAATCCACTGCAGCAGTGTTGAGGAGGAAAACCTGGCTCGAGAAATTTCCTGCCTTAAACCATCTACGTCTGCTCTCAAGAGAGGTATCTGCTGATTCTCAGCTTGTGCCCTTGCCAAATCATGTGAAAGGCCCTGAATTTGGATTCCCATATCTTGCCGCACAGCACCCAATTTCTTAATCTCTGCACGGAGTTGACCAACCTCTGCTCTTAAAGGCTCAGTTGCCCGGAGATCAGCCTCCAGTTTCATTTCCTTCTCAATCAACTCCCTCATTTGAATTTCTCTCTCCCCCTGTATTTCTCGTATGAGCATATTCAACCGATGCATCTCATCCTTGGCGGCACCAATTTCCCTCTGCATGCCTGCACGATCCTCAGCCAGCCTCCTGTTCTCGACAAGTAGCCTTCTAATTTCCTCCATCTGAATCTCGAGCTCCTCCTCTAGCATAGCAGGGTGGGGAGGTAAAGGACGGCCAATTGGGGGACCCTCGCGAATGCCAGGATGGAATCCCCTCCGGCTGTCCTCCACCATGTGACGAGGCATCCGATGCCTTCCTGCCATCTTCCTCAGTCGCACTGCAGGGGGGAAAGCGCCTCCTTTTAGTTATCATGATGAAGAAGGAGAAAATGCATTTCATTAGCTGATTGGAATAACCAAGCACCGTGGGTATCATTTTATGCCAAACAGAACCAAAGTAACACCATCTACTGTTGGGAAAACGAAACATCCAAATTGGGTTCATCAGACTCACTGGCAAACCCCACGCCCAAATTTCACCATCCATGAATCATTCAGAGACTCCGTTTCATCGTGTAGCATTGAGAGCTAAAAAGGCAAACGCACAATTGATGCGGAGCCCAAATTTCCGAAAATATTAGCATCCATAGCCCTCTTCAGAGCAAATATTCTCCAATATATACGAACGAAATCATCCAAGACAGACAAAAAGACGTGCGCAACGATGTTCCTTCTAATCCAACGTGTTGAGCTCTGAATTCCATGGAAATTTTGTACATAAACGGGAACTTTAATGATAAACCACCGTAAAGCAGATAGCAAGTGATTCATGATAACTAAACGATGAATTGTGCAGTAAAAGAGGCCCACATTAGATTTCGAATAACAAGAAGAAAACAGTGCATCTACGGATAATCATACACAATCTTCAACGAGTACAGGACACACACAGGCACATAGAGAGATAGAGAGCATACAGAAAACCCTAAAATCGCCAAAGGAAGGGAAGCGAAGATCACCCTTTTCTCCCTCTTTACTGGCAGCAGAGCGAATTCTTGAGATGCATTGGTTCTCGCTTTAATAATGCCCCGAATCCGGTCGATGTATTGTCGAGTCCGAACCCGTTAGTCAGTATGCAATGTAATCGACTTCATTGTTGCTACATACGCCCTGTTTTAGTATACACACAACTTCGAGAATACCGTAAATATCCCCACTCTCGTTTGGTTATGATTCCTAGAAAAGGAAGTTTCTTGTTGATGCCAAGTGACATTAGTTAAAGAGTCTCGAAAACGAAGAGACAACACTTTGGTTCGTGAAGAGGCGAGATCTCGAACATGTGAATCAGGACCAGCTTAGTGGACACGCCTCAACCAGCATGACATAACAAAAGACCCGCATGAATATAGGAACGAAGAGTTATCGAGGATTACACCCAAAAAGTTTGCCACAATCTTTGTCGTTCTTATGAAAGCCTATAAATAAATATATATAATTAAAGATAAAAAATAAAAAAGCAATCATACAATTGTAATTCTTTCTTCTTTTATTTTTCTTAAGAATAACAGTAAAATAGCCTCTTGATTCTCTCGAGCCTATCGAGTTCTCTACTTTTATATATAACCCTTATCAATAACGAGATGTGCACAATCAAATTTTTGAGGACTCATTTCGTTGTTTGATACCTTATTTAGTTCATCTTCCCCTTTGAGAACGAGGATAAGTTATCTAACATGTCCCTATGCCTTATGTCTCTTTAATTGAATATAATGTGCTCTACCATTGGAGTGAGTCGTCAATACAAACGACAACATATTTTCACATGCTTACAGTACTCGATAGCATCTTCTAACACAGACATTAACCATCACTCGTCATCGTCATCAATTCATAACACTTGTGTACTAGGCTCGAACAATCTAGTGGACCATCAACCACCTCAGTAAACAGAGAATATGTTGATTATACTTCATAGATGTTGTCCTCGAATGCCTTTGATCATCAGTTAGTGACTGGTTGCAGGAGTAATCTAGGGACCTTTAGACAACATTGTTCTGCCATATGATGAAAAACATGCCTAAGCAATTGGCTACTATTCGAGATCAAGATATACTTGCCGATAAGAGAAGGCAGGTTGCAAAAGGAGTCACTCAAGAAAATGTCCAGCACGGGCCAATGTTCGGCACTTATACAAGAAGCCAAAATGCTCTAGGTCCCCATGTAGCTCAAGAACCTGATTTGCAATGTAAGCAATTTAACGTCGTGCGGTGATTACTCAGTTAATATGGTGAGAGGCACATACCACATGTTGGAGCACATATCTCATGATTGTCCAAGCGAGAGTAGGTTTTCATCACCGGTACAACTACTACACTTTGGGCCACGATTCCCTCACCTCATTTGGCATATCAACTTTAAGTATTGTCATTTCATCCTCACCAAATACCATTCCCACCAACATACCACCGATGTGCATTCGACAATCAGATGTTGAATCAACCTTTGGAGTTAGAAGATACATCGATGAATCGTGATGGAGTTATTCACTTGGTTCAAAACACGTTTGGGATTGAGCTCCATACTACTAACACTGAGGTTGACTGTAAGCCCTACGTTGACTGGGTCAATAGGCTTGCGCCAATCTCGAAAAGTTTTAAGGCCAAGTTTACTATCTTTATGGGATAAGATGGTAAATATATGGAGAGCATTTGGCTCAATTTACTCTTGAGTGTAGGGAATTGGATAATAGTGAGTTTCATTAACTCAAGCTTCTTGTGTCTTTCCTCATGGTTCAAGCATATGTGTGGTACACTTCACTCGAGCTCGCATTAATCCAAACATGGGATGAGATGTAAAAGGGGTTTCTCAAGCACTACAATAAGATTCGTCCTCAACCAACACCTATAGACTTAATAAATCTTCGCCAAAAAGCTAGAGAAACTATAAAGATCTTTTTCTAAAAATTCTATGAATTAGTTACATGTTGCTAGGTGCAGTTCACATAGACTCAATACGTAGTTTTGATACAAAATTGCTTATGCACAAAGATTAAAAGGGTTTAGCAGAACATTTTTACCCAACTCTAATCCATTTGGCTAACCAAGCAAAAGATGTTGAATACATTCCAAACACCCGAGATGCATTAGGTAATAAGTGAGAAATTTCAAGATGTAATCAACATGTCAAGCTTTGATTTTTCTACTTAGAAGATATGTATGATATAAAATATTGATGATGAGTTTGACTCGGTTAAAGTCATGGTTACCGAGTACACACATACCTCTTTATGTTTATAACACTCTTCGGATTCCAAAGAAAAAAGAGAAAGATGCCAATAAGAAAGAACCATCACTTTTCGATATCTCAAAAGCTGATCAAATCTTTGATTTGCTTCTCAAGAATTAACAAATTTGTCTGCCAAAGGGGTATTCGGTGCCATCCCAAGATAAGCTTAAAAAGATGCTATAATATTGTAAATAGAACAACATGACTTTGCATATCATAAATTAGTGTGTTAAGTCCCTTTTAGTTATATAACAAGCAATTAATGATTGACATCTTAAGTTTGAACATAAGAAATTTGAGATTGATAAAAATTCATTCCCGTTTATATCAATTGTAGCAAAAGATGGTCTTATTCTGCCACTATGTACTATCATAATAGAGCATAAACAACATACTCAATGTGTTCAAGGTGAGGGAAACAAATCGTCATTATGCGTGTCCCATGATCGAACGAGGCCAAAGCACTTGACATCGGGTGAAAACTAAGAAGTCGTATATGAAAGGGATTTTCCTAAACTTATTCGTTTGTCGAGTCATCTCACCCACAAAACTCGAGGACATACCCCCAAGGAATCATTGTTGTCACTCATTGGAGTCGTGATGGAGTTTGAGCTCATATCTAGGGCCACATGGTTAGTTCTGTCATCAAAGAGGTGTTCTATGTCAACCCATTATTCATGATCCTAGGATGGCCTATGGAGAGAAAGTTAGTTGAAGATCAATGTTTCGTCAGTATCATTGAGATCTGCCTCACACTGTTAGGGCTTGAGTCCAAAATAGTTTAACTTCATTAGATATTTCTAAGATAGAAATTGTTTTCCATTACAAGGCTGAATGATCAAGTATCAAACTAATCCATTGAATGTTGAGCAATGATTAGAGAATTCTCGGTCGAATAGGGACCTTCGTTCCATCATTGGCCAATTATTTATACCTAGAAGTGGTTGGCTCAATGAAAAAGGGCTCAGTATAAGAGGAGGTTGGAACGTGATGTACTCCCTACTAGTCATAAAAACATGACTTGGATGATCATTCTCAAATTATTATAGACTTTGACCAGGAATCGGAGCATGATTATATGAAGAAAGAGACATCGATGCTTTAAGCTAAATATACCTCAAATAGTCATAGGGATTTGGAATCATTCATTCTCAAATAGAGGACTTTGTAGGGGTTCGTGAGAGAAAAATGGATGTTGAGGATACTAAGTCTCAAGGGCATCTAGATTTTCAACCTGAGGACTTAGACGAATGTGTCACAGCAATTCTCGATGAATGAAGGAAAGATTGGTTTGATGCTCATGATCTCAACCAAAAATGAACAAGTCATAGAATAAAGTCTCTCACTACTCTCTGCGATAAGGACTTTATGCGTACATGGAAGATCACACAAAACAAGCTAATGAACCAAAAAAGGATACCAAGGAGCAAGAGAAGGAGATGATGGAGCCAGAGTTATCCATCACAAACTTTGAGATACATGTTGTGAAAATTAGGCCACATGCTTGCAAGTTTTTTTACTCTACAAGAATTATTACGAATTCAAAGAATACATTATCAATGAAGATTCTTGAAGGGTCGTAGGTGTGAATTAGCATACACCAATGTAAACACCCAAAATATTTTTGAAATCTAATCCAACATGTTTTAGAATTTCTAAAATAATAAGCTTGTGTTTGAAAGTCCTGATTTGTAATACAGCTTATAAAATAGAAAAGGAGAGTTTAAATTTTGGACATTCAAAAGGATTTTAAAGTTTTAAAATAAGATTTGAAAAAGGATAAGGTTGAAGGAATGCAGCACGCAAAAGCAATACCGAGGACTCAGGGTCGGATGTAACAGAAAATCGGAGCGAGAAACAGAAAGAATCCAAGCCATGCCCACTTCAATATGGAAGGAGGATCGATTGAAGACAACATGGAAAGAAGCCCGACCAATTCAACGAAGGGCCTTTTCTCAAAACCTTTGCCTCATATCCTATCATATCTTGACAACCGAACCATACAAGCAAGTCGAATGGAAGACCATCATATTTCATGAACACAGAAGTATAAGAAATGATCGATGCTATCTACCAAATTCAACTACACGACCGAGTTCATGCATATGGTCTTTAAGTTGAAATTGTAAGGTGCAGAGTCATTCCTTCTTGGCTCATTGGATGGACTCACTTGCTTCGACCTACCTGGGCTGGACAAGGGGCCATGCTCATCATGACCCAACCCCTAAGAGTTGGCCAAACACACCAAAGATGGACCACCTAGTCGATTGCACTTGGACACACCTAGTCGGTTGCATGCCTAGCTCGAGCCAAGGACCAACCCATGTCAAAGGTTGCATGGGGCTGGTCCAACCTTGACCAAATGGAACCACAAGGATGTCCACGTGATGGACTTAGGGCCAGCCAAGAAATGAATCAAAGCATGGGTCAAGAAACCCATACCAATCCGCACCAAGGAAGGGTCTAGCCCCTCCCTTAGCCTATAAATAGAGGCCAAGGGGGGGACGTTTCCAACAATTAGCAACTTGGAGATTGGGAGAGGCTTACCAAGGTTGGGGAAAGGTCTAGGAGAGAGAGAGAGAGAGAGAGAGAGAGAGAGAGAGAGAGAGAGAGAGAGAGAGAGAGAGAGAGAGAGAGAGAGAGAGAGAGAGAGATTGAGATAAGAAGAAGAAGAGGACGAATTCCCTCTAGAAGCTGTGTAGCATTGGAGGGCTGGTAAGTAAGTACTCTTCTTCCATTGATGATCTTGATTCTTTTTCTTATATTCAATTTGAAAAGGGGTTGTATTAATGGAGTTTGAGTCTCCCCCCATGTTGTAATAGCAAGTAGAAATGCTGCCCATTTCAAATCACATGTGTTTATGCACTCTACTTATTTGCTTTCGTGATTCTCTACCTTTCTATATTTTATACACTTTTATAACTCCAAACCCACTCTATGCTTAAGCTAATATATACATTTACATTCATTTTCCTTCAGTAATGTGCTTTAATTTCATTGTGGATCCCTTTTAAATTCGAATGGATGCATGCATATAGATTCTAAAACCGAAACTCTGTTTTTCTACATCCTATATATGTCGATTGTTTTATTTTTCATTGCTAAATTACTGCTTCGAATGATATGAAACTTAAGACGCTGAATATACACACACAATCCCACTAGAAATAAAAATTTTAAGAATTTTAGGGTCATGTAGACTCATAAATAAAATGGGAAAAGATTAGTCCAATTCAGATTCTGTTTCTGTACAGTCTATTTTCCTGTAATAGGTTTGGGTAAAATTCTTATAACTTTGTTTGTAGTGAACCAAAATTGATAAAATTAGTCTCATTAGAAATTTTATATCTATAGCTTTCCAACAAGACTAAAATCATATAATTTGGAGTTATGTATACCGAGATACAGAGGTTTCTTTAGGCCTTTGTGTTTCTATAACAGAATATCCTGAAACACCTTAGCAGTGGACTATTCTGAATTTAATTATGCAAATCCACAGTACTAAAGCATAAAGTAAAAATAGGCTTATAATCTTCATATTCCATTCTATGTTTTGTGAATTTTTCATGAATTTTAGAATCTCTAAGTCATCCAAAAAAAATTCTCAAACAAGCTTTGAAAAGAGAACCAGTTTTTATTTTTCAAAACTTGAAAGTCTTTAATCTCTAGACTAATTGCACGAGTTTGATTTGATTCAAAACCATCTTTCAAAGTGAATTTTGGAAACATACACTTGCACAAATAAATTTTCAAAGAATCTGGGCTGACCCTTGAGCATCGATTCAAGAAGGCCTAAGGCAAAAAGATCTCGCTTAGCGATAATCGCCTCACAAAGTCTGATTTACAACTTTGCTAGTTTTAGTGAAACTAGTTGGCACGCTCACGCAAAAACGAAGTAGGTTGAAAAGTTTATTTCAAGTTTCTACATAGGCTTGGAGTGAATTTTTCACATCTACAACCAAGAATTAAAGTTGCTAAGAATGATCACTTCTTGGATGAGTCCTACATATCTGACGAAAGCAACGATCTTGAGGATACCTTGTATCTTTCAAAAGGGATGATTACTATTTTGTTGGTGAGTTTTGCTTTTCCAAGAGATACTCGAATTATTTTAGAAGATGATTTCCTGGTGGATGATCTCGATTGGACAACTTTGGTTAATAGTATTGATGTTTCAATAGTATTTGAGAAACCACCAGAAGTTATGGCAAGACAATTGTGACTGTCGTACATCACTATGGTAGTGAATGGTCGATTTTTTAAGCAAGCCTTTGTAGATGGTGGTGTAATATTGAACATAATGATGAGTAACACATTATGGTAGATTAGGAAGACATCTTTTGATTTAATCTTGACGAACCTCAAAATATTTGTTTTTTTTAAGAAAGCTGTCAGTTACCATGTGAGTAATAGTTATTGAGCTTACCATAAGCTTAAAGACTTTAGTTACCCCTTTCTTCATGGTTGATGTTAACCCCAATTATTTCTTATTATTTGAAAGAGAATGGATACATTCAAATTACCGTGCCCTCGACATTACATTAGAAGTTAATATTTTGGAGTGGCAAAACGGTCAAAGCCATCGATACAAAGGAGGATCCTTTTACAAACAATTGTCATATGTGAGGTCCTAGAACTGATGTGATCATGTCAATCAAGCACCCAAAGATTCACTTTTGATTTAATCTTGACGAACCTCAAAATATTTGTTTTTTTTAAGAAAGTTGTCAGTTACCATGTGAGTAATAGTTATTGAGTTTACCATAAGCTTAAAGACTTTAGTTACCCCTTTCTTCATGGTCGATGTTAACCCCAATTATTTCTTATTATTTGAAAGAGAATGGATACATTCAAATTACCGTGCCCTCGACATTACATTAGAAGTTAATATTTTGGAGTGGCAAAACGGTCAAAGCCATCGATACAAAGGAGGATCCTTTTATGAACAATTGTCATATATGAGGTCCTAGAACTGATGTGATCATATCAATCAAGCACCCAAAGATTCACTTTTGATTTGCGACCATTACCTATGGTTACCTATGGATAGTCGATTTCCGGTTATCTAAGAGTGCTTACAACAGTTGGAAGCTTCTCATGTTGAGTAGAGTCTTAGAAAGACATATGTCAAACCGTTTGGGAGGAAAGTTGAATGTTGCCCCATTCTTACAATTTCGCCACTCATCAGAGGAGAAGTAACATTCAATTGTCCTAACTAGAAGAACAATGAATCATTTAACATCGGTAAATTTTGGCTTAAAAGGAACAGTGAGGCCAATGAACGTGAGTTTTGTCATGTCCAAAGAAAACTGATCATGAATGATTGAGTTGCTTAAGAAATATAAAGATTGTTTCGCTTGAGAATATCACAAAATGCCAGGCTTACCTTAAGATTTGGTTGAATTTATGATTCCATTGAAAGCAAGGATAAAACCACACATGCAACTAGAAAAAAGATTCAAACATGAAATGCTTCAAACCATTAAGCAAGAGATACAACATCTGTTAGAGGATAAGTTCATTAGAACAATTCGATTCATTAATTGGTTGTCTAATATTGTACCCATCATTAAGAAAAATAAAAAAGTATGAGTTTGCATTGATTAACATAGTCTTCATTTGGATATTCCAAATGATCAATATGTCATACCAATGACAAATATATTGATCGATGCAGCAACTACTTATAGAATCTTATCATTTATGGACAATGCTTCAAAATATTATCAAATCAAGGTAAATCTAAAGAATACACATAAAACAAATTTCTAATGCACATGGGCATTAGAGATTTATGAATGGGTAGTGATGTCATTTGACTTAAAAATGTTGGCTCCACATATCAACAGGCAATGAACTACATTTTTCTTGATTGAATTGGGAAAAATGATGGAGATATATATTGATGATGTTGTGGACAAATATGAAAGTTTTGAACAATATTTGTTCTACCTTAAGTAAACTTTTTAGTAGATGCGAAGGCAATATTTAAAGATGAATGCTAACAAGTGTTATAGTTTTTGTTGATCGTTTCTTAGGTTTCTTGATATGCAACAAAGGAATTAAAGTCAACCCAAAGAAGTCCATGACCATCATTGATACCCGATTGCCCAAGACAAAGGAGTTGTGAAACTTAATAAGGTAGATCAGTTATTTGTGATTCTTCATTGCTAATACCATAGGAAAGATGACCTCTTTAATAATTCTACTTAAATTGAAGGATGTAGACGATTTCATTTAGGGTAAAGAGCAATAGATGGTGTTTGAGAGAACCAAGGAATACTTACCAAAACTGCATGTGTTGATGCCCTTGTTTTCTTGTAAATCATTGAAGCTATACGTAGTCACTACAAAAAAATTCATAAGTGCCTTTCTAGCACAGGATGCTGATGATAATATTGAACGAGCTATTTTCTATTTGAGGTGGTTGCTCACATATATAGAGTCTCAATATTCTCCTATCAAAAAGATATATTTGGCCTTTTATATGCTTGTATAGAATTTAAACATTATCTTCTTATTAACAAAGTATATGTGATAAGCAAAATTGATATTTTGTGTACCTTATTGGTTATTCAACTCTTTATGGTAGGCTAGTCAAATGGACAATCAAGTTATGTCCTTTTGATTTGAGGCAAGGGTTAAGAAGTCATCGATTTTTTAGCATATTTTATATGCATCGAGGTAAGTGACCCTTTAGATATAGCATACAATATGATAATCGAGCAACCTTGGTTGATTATGTTCAATCGCTCAAAGTACAATTGAGGTGTGAGAATCAATGTTTATACCATTTCTCCAATCGGGAAAGTGGGTATGTTAACGATGTCTTTAGATCTAGGTTTCACTAATAATGAGGTTGAATACCTGGCTTTGATTTTTAATGTAAGCCTAGTCTATGTTGCTAGTGCGAGAAAGGTAGAGAATTATAGTGATTCTCAAGTCATGCTAAGACAACTACTAAGGGACTACCAATGCCTTAGTTCTAAACCTCATCCTTTGCATGAGGATGCAAAAGGGTTGTTAGAAATCTTCATCGAAGTAAAACTATTGTATATTCTTAGAGATAAAAATCAGGTGCAAATAATTTAGCCTAGACTAGCTCAGGTTATAAGGCCATACATGGGCCCAGACAATGATAATCATGATTCAGGAGATGAAAGAATCTAATGATTGGAGAGATTTATTAATAAAATCCTTGAATCAACCTTTGCAATGTTCATACATTAAGACCCGATGCAGGGCATTAAGTTATACCTTGTTGGATAGTGAGTTGTATACTTTTGAGATGTTTGAGTAGGGTTGATGCTCAAATCGTAATGACATGTTCAAGAAGGAATCTATGGGGCTTGTTGATTGGGGCCTAAAACGAAGTGGCTCATTAGTGCCAATGTTTCAGCCTCTTAGAGAAAGCACTTGTAATGGAGTTATATGCAATCATCAAACCAAATCCATTTCAAAGGTGGGTCATAGACTTGAGCGGAAAGATCCATCCAAAATCGTCAAAAGGACATACTTTCATTATAGTGACTACAAATTAGTTCACTAAATGGGTTGAGACATTACCACTGAAAGTGGTGATCATGGATGATGTGATGAAGTTCATCAACAACTACATTATCTTTTGATTTGGAATTTCACAAGTGATTACGACCAATCAAGAGATGGCATTCACAAGAGAAAAGATAATGGGTTTTCTTGAGAAGGGAATTTAGTTTGGAAGGCTATCTTACTAGTAGCGCTAAATGACCCACAATTTAGAAATTGGTCTCCCAATTGGGATGGACCTTATATAGTATCAAAGGTTAGACCAAGAGGAGCTTATAAACTAGCAGAAATCGAAGGGAAAGAATATTCAAGGAGCAAAAATGGTAAATATTTAAAGAATTTAAGAATTTGGTGAATGCGAGTGTATATTTATCAAAAGAATATAAAAAAGAGTCGATTGCTTATCCTGATGTGATTCTTGGCCTGAACTATGGTCATTCATCACTCCTCGTACTCCCATTTGAGAGGTGTATGATTGCCAATGGTTCTTCTGGTACTTAGTTATTGGAGAGGGCTTCCAAATAGTTCTCCTCCAAGTCCCATAGTTTTGTCATTCCTCTTCGCAATTTCCACTCACGACTATCACTTCCTAGTAGTGTAAGGCTAGATGATCATTAAGAGAGGCTAGATCTGAAGTAAGGGAAGCAACTTACTAAGAGAGGGAAAGTCGTATTCAAGGAGATCAATGTGCTCACGAGCTTCTCGACATCAATCCATACTATCTCGTAAACTAGAAGCATGAGACCGAAATCTATCTTGACACTCTCGATTGAGCTCGTTGTTGTGAAGAATGGTCTAACCTAGAACGAATATTTGACAATAATTGATAGTTCCGAGAGATCTTTGGCAATTGATAGTTGATGATCCTTTGGAGATCAAAGCAAACCTAATGAGCCAAGAGAGGTATGTCTAGATTTGTAGCTAGCAACTAAAGGGTGGAAGAAAGAGTGCTTCAAAGATCCATCCCTATTGAGTATGCTTTGAACAAATTCTACATTAGTATTGGTTCTTGAGGGTGGTTGAGGTATGACTTTTCCTAGGAATACAACGATGTCATCGTTTGGTACATATGTATTGGCTAGTGTCTCCTTTTGAGGAGAATCAATAACACCTTCTATAGAAGTAGTGGCGGTTGACAAATTATATGACCAAGGTTGCGGGATAGTGGATAAAATAGGCATAAGAGCTCCCTCGGATCTTGGAGCCACGAAGGCTTTAGTTTGAGCCTCTTTTTGAGGTTCCTCATTAGGAGTCACCTTGATTGGAATTTTTGAGATCAAGGTTACAACAACCACATCTCGAGGTTCTTCTTCTAGAGTTACCTCGTTTATGATTGAACTCGGGGTTATGGTAGACTCAACTCGAGTTCTCTCTTCGAGAGCTGGTTCAGTTACTAGGAGCGAAGCAAAAACTCATATTTCTCCCCAACAAGGTACATTGATGGTTAAGGTGTGGGTTGTCTCATGGCATGATGTAGTAATTGGCCTAGTTGAGGCAGTCACTCTAGGTTCCTACGTAGATAGAAATCGTACCGTTTAAGGTTAGCAAGTCAATGATCGGGAAGAGAAAGAGGATTTAGTCAGGGAAATATAGGTATATCGAACACTGAAAAAACTACTATGGACTAGAAGAGGTGTTTGGTGTTTTCCATTTGAGAGTTGAGAAAGGAAAGTGCATATACTTCATAAATAAGTACTTAAGAAAAAGGAACAAAAATTGAAAGGATATTTAGAGAATAAAACATCAACATTGATGCAATATTCTTTGGCAATTGTTATACTATTGGGGTAGACAATAAACTTACGCAACCAGAATAAAAGAAAATTAGTGAGTTTGTCCTGAGTTACTTCCTCTCTATCCCATGCGTTGGCCTTTGAAAATCATTTGTAGGAAAGATTTTTGGAAATAAAGGAGAAATAAAAAGAGGAAGAACTTAAAGAATGAAGCTCAAGACCATCAGAAGGGAGATCGGTGATGGCATGGGCATCTAAGAAGGTAGGGCCAATCATACTCGGTTTGAGAACCAAATGTTGAATTTAATCACATACCTTGGCAAAATACGACATCAAATGAAGGAAGCTTGCACACAGGGAATCGGCGCCTCCATGGCTGCTGCCCTCTCTTGCATCTATTTCATTACTTATTTAACCTAATTACACTTAGGGCAGCTTTTATATAGACTTCTAACTTGAAAGACCAATCTACCCCTAATTAGACACATTAACTACTGACTATATACGGGACCCAAATGGATCAGATATGATCAGATATTGATCCATTTGGATCTACATGACTCACCTATACATACTACTACTAACAAACATAAACAATAAAGCTATTACAAGATAGAACAGTTCATTCCTTTCAACACGCCCTCTCAAGTTGGGTCTTGAAGGCTTAAATACCCAACTTGCTTAGAGTATTCTTTAAGCCATATATAGAAGCTGGTTTGGTAAGAATATCTGCTAGTTGATTTTCAGACCGAACATGAAGAATGTTGAAGATTCCCTATGAAACCTTTTCTCTAATAAAGTGGTAATCAACTTCAATGTGCTTGGTTCTCTCATGGAAGATTGAATTAGATGCTATCTGCAGGGCTGCTTTACTATCTGTAAGAAAATTGATGGGAACCAACTTCTGCAAACCAATTTCTTTCAACAGTGGTAAAATCCATAGTCCTTCACACATGCCTAGTGCAATAGCCCGGTATTCTGCTTATGCACTTGACCTAGCCACTACAAATTATTTTTTACTCTACCAAGATACCACATTGCCTCCTAGACATACTATGTAACCTAAGGTAGACTTCCTATCACTCTTAGAGCCAACCCAATCAGCATTAGAGTAAATCTCAAGATCCATAGATGGATGGGGAGTATACCATAAACCGTAAGAGATAGACGATTTCATATATCTAATGATATGAAAAACGATACTCATATGATGCTTAGAAGGGGAATGCATCCACCTACTAACATAACTGACTGCAACAATCTTTCATTTTTGTGTCTTTCAGCAAGTCTAAGATATATTTTCTTTGACTTAGAAATAAACAATCCTTATTCTGTACAAACTCTATTCCCAAGAAGTAGTGAAGTCTGCCCAAATCTTTTAAGTCAAATAGAACATGTAATTTCTTCTTTAAATCAACAATTCCTTCTGTATCATCCCCAGTGATAATGATATCATCAATATACACTAATAATATGATAGTTTTCATACCTCGGTAGATGAATAGTGTATGATCACTGATACATTGCTTGAAACCCAAACCAATAATACCATCACTAAACTTCTGAAACCATGCTCTTGGAGATTGTTTCAACCTATAGATAAACTTCTGTAATTTGCACACTGTGTTTCCTTTCTATTCTTGATGATATCTAGGAGATAGATCCATATAAATATCTTCCATGAGATCTCCCTGAAGGAAGGCGTTCTTCACATCTAGTTGCCATAAATCCCATCGATAATTAACTGCCACACTTAGAATAATTCTAATTGTATTCATTTTTGCTATTGGAGCAAATATTTTTGTATAATCAATACTATGTGATTGACTATAACCTTAGGCCACTAGTCTAGCTTTATATCTTTCTATGTTCTCATCAGCCTTGTACTTTACAGAATATACCCATTTGCAACCAACTGTCTTCCTATCTGGTGGTAACCGTACCAGCTCTCAGGTTCTTTTCTTTTCCATTGTTGAAATTTCTTATTTCATGGTTGCCTTCTACTTTGAACATTGAGATGTTTCTTCAAATGACTTGGCAATATAAGTATTATCTGCATTCATCACAAACAGTTGATACTCTTTTGGATATTTAATATAAGAAACCATCTTCTGGAGTGCGTATTTGGCTTTTTCATGTTTTTCTTTTCGAAGAACAATAGGCAAATTATCTAGATCATTATCAAGGTTTTGAGGAGGTACCCGAGAGGGGGTTGGATCTAATTCAGGGTGAGAATTCTGGTCTTGGGTAGCAGACTTATCCTAACCAAAAAAAATTCTCTCGCCTCTAGTATAACTCTGTCATAATTTCTCTAGAACAGATGGTGTCTCTTCTGTTTCTTCTTCAATATCTAATTGATCTCGACTATGTAAGATAGGAATCACATTGGGTGAGTGGATGGTAGATACTTGATTTTCTAATTTTTCATAAAAAGGTATATCTTCATGAAATATAACATCAATAGTAACATAAGATCTTCTTGTTGCAGGATCATAACATTTATAACCTTTTTGAGTAGATGAATACCCTAAGAAGATACACTTAACAGTTCTAGCATCTAATTTCTCTCTCAATCCACTATGTATATGAACAAAACAAGTACACCCAAACACTTTGGGAGATAGATGAAATGATTTCTAAGATGGACATAAGGAATGAAATGGAGTGTTGCCATTTAATACCTTGCTAGGCATACGGTTTATGAGAAAAACTGCAGTTAAGACTGCTTCCCGCCAATAGAATTTTGGAACATCATAACCAATCAGAAGAGTTCTAGCCACTTCCAAAATATGTTGATTTTTCCTTCCAGACACTCCATTTTGTTGTGGTGAATAAGGACATGAAGTCTGGTGTAAAATTCCCTAATTTGAGAAATAAGAGTTGAATGATTGGGACATGAATTTCCCTCCATTATCACTCCAAAATATCTTGATGGATCTCTAGAATTGTGTACGCACAAACTCACAATAGATAGGAATAATATTTCTCACTTCCTCTTTAGTTTTCATGAGATATATGACAGTGAACCAAGTACAATCATCAATGAATGAAATAAAGTATTTGTGACCATGTAAAGAGGTAATAGAGTAGGGACCCCAAATATCAGAATGAACAAGCTCAAAAGGTATGAAATATTTTTTTTCATTCAAGGGAAATGAAATACGATAGTGTTTTGCCTTCTTGCAAGTTTTACAATTCAACTGTAAATTATTACAAGTAGAAAATTCAAGCAATAGGATTCTAATCTTTAATAAAGGTAAATTGCCTAATCTCTAGTACCGTAAAGGTAGGTCCTATTTCTACTTCTCTGTAACTGTTATTGACTGAAATGTTGTTTTTCTTGCTTCCTCATAGATATAAAGGCCTATTGATATGCTATCCTGACCAAAGATCCTTCCCGTCCTTAGTTCCTAAAAGAAACATCCAGATGAATCAAAGATTACTCTATATTTGAAATCTTGGGTCATAACAAATACTAATAATAAGTTAACTGAAATATTAGGAACATGTAAAACATTTTTCAATATTCCAAAAGGTGTAGTGATACTTCCTTTTCCAACAATGGGAGTATAGGATCCATCGGCCAACTTAATACTAATTTTACCTTGAGTTAACTGATAGTCATCAAAGAACTCTCTTTTACCAACCATTTGATCTGTAACCCTAGAATCAATAACCCATATCTTGAGATGAGAAATATTTACATTACCACGAGCCATGAATGAGAAGGGATACACCATAGTTGCTTGAGGAGTGGAAGTAGAAGTAGAGGCAGAATCATCCAACTAAGCCTTAAGCATCTCAATTTCTTTTTCCATGTCTGTCATTAACTCTGCACTACTTTCTGTAACTTGTTTTCCACTTTGATCACTGCTAAAATAAGCCTTATTAGGCCTATTCTGATAATATGAGGGTTTACCTACAAGTTTCTAGCATGATTCAATCGTGTGTCTTGATTTTCCATAGTGAGAACAAGTCAGATTATCCCTTTCTTCTGAAGTAACTGATGATCTGCCCCTGCCACGATCATATCCTCCTCTACCACGAGAGAATGAGGAGTTAGAAGGATTCCTTCCTACAAATGCACTTGTCTCTGAATTGGGCTTAGTTTTTTTTCAAAATGTTTCCTATCTTCTTCCTGAAGTAGAAGAGAGTACACTGTACTCAGAGATGGAAGCTCTTATCTGCTAAGTATATTATTTTTAATAGCTTCATATTCACAAGAAATACCGCACAAAAGGTCAAATACTTTTCGTTCTTCGAACTCCTCGTTTAGTTCATGTGTACACTGTTGACATTTTGTCTTTGAATAAAGTTGTAGTTCTTCCTATAGACCTCTGAGTTCTGCGTAATACTCACTAACTGATCTTCCATCTTGTCTGCATTTTCTAATCTTCTCAATGAGATCATACTTCTTAGCTATATTCTTCCTCTGAGCATATGCATCTTGAACTACAAACCAAATGGCTTTGGCAGTCTCCAAAAATATGAATGTACTCCTGTTGACGTAGAAAATTCCCGCTCCTGGTTCTTAGGCCTGAAGCGAACCTTTTCATGTGCCTAAGTCTTGATTAAGCAAAAGGGCGTGCCAGCTAGATTACTTAAGCTAGTGAAGAGAAATTTTTAAACCTGACTCCTAACGTGACAACTGTGAGCAAGCAAGCTCTTTTCGTCGCAGACCTTTTTACACCGATGCGCAAGGGTCAGTCTGTACGCTTTAAAAATCGAGTTTTGGAATACAAGAACCTACAAAAACGTGTTTAAGGTGTTTGATTCGGGTTGTTTTTGTATGATTTTCAGATTTTATTTCACGTGGATTTGCACGTGCCTATGTCTTTCTTTTTATCCCTTTTCGGGCCAACTAGGTGTGTGTTATGAACACGTAACCTAAGTATGGCGATTTTGAGCAGGAGTATGGGGTTTGCTTTGATGCAATGTGTCCTAACTCGTGGTATGGCGTATATGCAATGCAAACTCATGCAACTAAAAAGGGAAAACCCGAATTTAAAAGACAATGCCGAAGGGAAATGACTTCTAATGTAAATTGCAAAAGAGAAATTGCAAAAGGGAAATATGGCTATATCTTAAGAGCGGAAAGGCTCAATGGTGCAAGTGTGTGCCGTGTATATATGTAAAGACTACGCACACTGCTGAACCTTAAAACCCAAATCTTAAAGACATAGCCGAAAGGGAAATACTTATAATATATATGGGCCCGAAGGTCGCCAACATGTTGCTTGGATGTTGTGAAAATATTGAAGGACAACTCACACGACTTAAATGAAACCCAAATATAAATTGCAATATGGCCTTAACTAAGGTCTTGGGAGTAAGAGCGAAAGCTCAATGTGTGTGAGTGCGAGAATTGAAGTACTACACACACGACATGAAATTAAACCCAAATATAAATTGCAATATGGCCTTAACTAAGGTCTTGGGAGTAAGAGCGAAAGCTCAATGTGTGTGAGTGCGAGAATTGAAGTACTACATACACGACATGAAATTAAACCCAAGAGAAATATAACACGGCCCTTACTTGGGTCTTGCAAATAAGAGCGAAAGCTCAATGTGTGTGAGTGCGAGAATTGAAGTACTACACACACAACTTAAGCAAAACCCCATGCAACTTAAAGTATATAAATAAATTTATATCTTAAGGGCTAATTAGGCCCGTGTGTGTTCAAAATCGTGCACAACTAAGAGCGAGGTAGGCTCAAGTGCACATGTGTGTGGGTGTGCCAAGCCACGTTATTACAAGTGGGGGGAGACAATGCTCTGTTATTACAACCCCGTATCAAATTTAATTTAACTTAAGCAAGTCTATGAATAAGAACCAAGTTAGGCACTTACTTATAGCTAGTCCGAAGGTGACTTGCTTGAGCTTGGGCTTGGGCGTCGCCTTGGGCAGAAAGAGGGAGCTTCTCGGAATGGCACGGCAAGAGTGTGACTGGCCGGGTGACAAGGGAGCGCGGGTGTGGTGCCTCGGGGACTTGCCGGCTGCTAGGAGGGTGTTGCTATGGTGCCTCAGGTTGAGGTGTTTAGGGAGTGGCACTAAGGTATAGGGTGTATCCTAGGGAAGGTGGAGCTAAGGGGTGACTAAGGGGGAAGTCTAAGGAGAAGGGTATAAGGCCACAGGTGGTTGGGTGTAGTTGGTTGTGGTTGGCCGACTGGTGGCGGTTTAAGTGGTGGCCGACTGGGGTAGTTAGGGGATGTCACAAATAGGGAGGTAGGGTGCTATGGAAGGTGGAGCTAAGGGGTGACTAAGGAGAGGAAGGGCAGGTCCTGGGGAGCAAGGTAAGGTGGTTGGGGTGTCACTAAGGGAAAAGTAGGGAAGCGGGTGGTGTAATGGGTTGTGTCTGGCCGAATGGGGAAGGGTGGCGGGAAGGTTGTGGTGGTGTAGTCTTGTAGTGGTATGGGTGGCTAAGAGTGGAGGGGGAGAGAAGATAGGGTGAAGTTGGGATGAGGTACTAACCGGATAGGAGAGGGAGGTTGGTGTGTGGAAGGAGGGCAGTCGGGTGGAAGGTGGATGGAGTTGGCCGGGCAATTGGTGGCGACGTGGAGTGGAGCAGGCCGAGGGGTAGTGGTGGCGTGGAGTGGTGCAGGCCGGGGGGTAGTGGTGGCATGGAGTAGTGCAGGCCGGGGGTAGTGGTGGAGTGGAATGAGAAGAGAGCAAGGTGAGAGAGGGCTCGACTGGCCCAAGTGCTGGCTGAAAGAGATGAAAAACCCGCCCACTAGGGGGGTTTTTTATAGGTTTCAAAGGGTCGGTTGGGGCTGGTTTTGAGAGGGCGGTTTGGTGGTTAGGTGATGGTGGTGTGGTGATAAGGTGGGTTGGTTTTGAGGGGGGACAGATATTTTGTTTTAGGGATATGGTGTGCTAGGGTTTAGGTGGGGTGGTTTAGTGGTTTAGGGCTTAGCTAGGTGGGTTGGTTTTGAGGTGAGGTTTAGTGAGGTGGGTTAGGTGTTTAGGCTAAGATTAGGGGAATTAGGCTAGGTTTAGGGAAGGATTAGGGAGGTGGGTTAGGTGATTAGGTTGGGATTAGGCCGGGATTAGGGAAGTGGGTTCGGTGATTAGGCTAGGATTAGGTTGGGATTAGGGTAAATGGCTAGGATTAGGAGTTTTGGCTTAGGATTGGGTTAGGAGGCTCCCTTTGCATAGCCCATGGACTTCATTGCATCATGTTGGTGCAGCCCTAGGTTAGGTGTAGGTTCATACAAGCTTAAACCCACACTAAATAGGCTAACCCACATGATTAACCCAAAACTTGACACACAAGTCAAGCTTAATACATTAACTCACATGTAAACCTCCCATTCTCTCTCATGCCCAAAATCTCACATGAATTTCAAGTGGGCCCCACCTCCATTTATGAGAAGGTGATGTGGGTCATGGATGTGGATATTGGATTGGATCTTTGGATCCAAATCCACATATACGTTTGGATTGGGATTTTGATATATATGGTCCAGATCCAATCCAAAGCTGAATTTTAACTCCTTTAGGGTATGTTTGAAACGAACGGTTTGTGCGGGGTCTGACAGCATCAGTACTCCGTCTTGCGTTGGATCTTCACCAACATGGTCGTCCGCTTCTGTTTTCACCTTCCGAAGATGATTTCAAAGGATTTTTGTTGATAACAGGGGCTTAGACGTTCGAGATTCTAGGGATGAATCTAACACGAGAGTTGCTGTGCCGAGCTCGACATGTGCTCCGGTTCTGGGCTCTCTTTTGCTCTTTGGGTCCTGCTTTCATCAGGCCAAGCCGCTTTGTGGGGTTTCAAAACGTATTTTAAAATGTTTTAAAACTATATTATACATATTTTAAAACATATACAGTTTAAACATATGTACAGGGTTTGTCCGGAAGGCTCCTGGGTTTCCAGACTCAAAATAGCCCTTTGGGGCAGCTTTTGATAAAACCAGGTTTATTTGAGAAGTTCGTGGGATTTCGCGGTGTTTACAACTCCCAATAGATGGTACCATAGATTGTAGGAGTCAAGCACTTAGAAGTGCATTTTTCCTGCACCATCTGGCATAAAGTGGATCTATTTGTGGTGGTTGGAGAATATCTCCAGTAAGACATCCCTCTGTCATCTTGTTTTTTCCATTGAAGGTTATTTTTTCCATCTAACTTTGTATTTATAATCTGGAAAACTTCACATTTATCTAAGGAGTTATTGTCACATTCCTCTAACATCTTGTTTATGTCCATTTACTTATATATTCCTCCTTTTCGATATGCAGTCCACGTTGAACTCCTTTTCGATATGCAATCCACATTGAATAGAAAAAAAAAGAAACTGAAGAGGCTGATTAAAAAAACGGCAAGTCTGTATTCTGACTGAATTTTTTTTTCAGTTCATGAAAAATAAATGTAGTTGCAGCAATTCATTTACCGATTCAAACTGATCTGCTCCTGCCTACCGAAGAACCCCATTTTTTTATCTTCTATTGCCGAATCTTCAAACCAAAATTTTTTTTTTTCTTTCTCCAACAACCACCACGACTATGCGTGTGTTGATAATCACTAAGAAATCAAGACACACTTACAAAATTCGCAATCAACAGGCTCTTGTCATTAGAAAAACTGATCGTCTTCAACCAAGAACCAATATTTCTTGTTTCAAATCAAACGAATGACGATTACTTAACCTTCAATAATTCACTTTCTTCCAAAAAACGCAGATTTTACAGCCTTATAGACTCTGATACCATGTTGAATTTAATCACATACCTTGGCAAAATACGACATCAAATGAAGGAAGCTTGCACGTAGAGAATCGACGCCTCCATGGGTGTTGCCCTCTTTTGCTTTTATTTCATTACTTACTTAACCTAATTACACTTAGGGCAGTTTTTATAGAGACTTCTAACTTGAAAGACCAATCTGCCCCTAATTAGTCACATTAACTACTGACTACATATGGGACCCAAACTGATCCATTTGGATCTACATGACTCACCTATACATACTACTACTAATAAACATAAACAATAAAGCTATTACAAGATAGAACAGTTCATTCCTTTCAACACCAAACAACTATTTTTGCTAGACCAAAAACCTAAGAAAATAAAGAGAAGGTTAAGGTTAGTAAAAATGGTGACTCGAGACAACTGTATTAAGTAAAAAATTCTCCACCTCTAGCAATCATTGGTATGAACGACACCCACTTGATCAAACCACTGGATGTATTCTATAGAGAGTCTTGGTCAAGTGTGAAGGTTATTGGAAAAATGAACGTACGAGTACTAATTTGCATAGAGAAGGGTTTCTGGGATCATCATTGCATCAATAATTCTAAGGCCTTTTGTAGTAGATGTGATAGGGCAAAAAAGAACCAACTTGGGACACATGGTAACTCAAGGTCAGGATCCTAGATGAGGTCAGATTCCTAGAATTCATGGGAATGAGAGTTAAAGAAAATACTCAAAAGAGTCTTTTATAGGGGAAGTAAGATGAAGAGAAAGGGTTAATAGATTTTTTGCAAAAATGGATGAAGAGGAATAGGACCTTGGTCGTGTTTTGTATCTAGATGAAGCAATGTCAAGTTGAATTACCTCACATGGTCATTCGATAGAATCCAAAACGGCGATGAGTTTAATGAAGCAATGACACATGATAACATACAATATTAAATGATATTTTAGCTAATCTTGATGGAATCCTCAATGAAATAAAAAGGAAAGGACAATATAAGAGAACAAAATGACATTTGTGCATGGAAAAAGTTGGACATTTTATATCAGCCATTAATGACCAATAATGATAACAAGACTGCCATTATGACATCTATGACCTACCTATATAATCTAGCCCAAAATCCTCTCTAAAATCACCTTCAAACTTTTTCAACATTACTCGAGGTTGTTGTGATCAAGAATAATGGATTGAGCATCCCTCTCGAGAGCTTCATGGTTGGAGGGTAGAGTACACAATTCTTGTAATTCTTAAACGAGCTCTCGAGACGCTTAGACTTCTCCATCACGAGCAACGGATGCTTGAGACTGCTGGAAGCTAAGATTAGAATGTACTCTAGAAGCTTTGGTTAGTAGTTCATGGTGACATTGATAGAGAATCTCGAGTTTCTCTTCAAGAAATGAAATATTAGCTTGGAGAACTGATTTCTTCCTCTCAAAATCGGTGATACATGCCAATTGGATAGATGAATTGTAGTGAAGTTCTCCACCTAGCTGGCATCAAGATATTCATGAATTTGAATTTAGATACCAAAGGCTTTAATTGATTTTTGCAACTTAGAAGGAAGGTGTGTGTCCCAAAATATTCATCATATTCATACCATTACCAATCACATTCAAAGTAGGAGCAAGAGGAGGAGACTCTGTGTGAAGCTACTGAATCATGAAAGATAGGATATCTTGTAAAGCGATGGAAGAAGCCCTATCCAACATGAAAAAAAATGCACTAGAATTTGCTAGTTCCTAGTCAGGATGCTTTGGAGTTGGGTTTTTACATGGTTGGAAGAGAATGTAGGTCCCTCACTAACAACTTTATGTATGGAGTCTAAAATATCATCAGTTAAATCCTTTATTACAATGAGTTCACATGGTAGATTCATCATTTTTAGTCAAGTTTTGTTCCTAATAGTTTTGGTAGAGGAAGTATATTTCAAAACCCTTTTTTGTGATAGAGGGGAAGTCAACAAATTGGAGGGACCAATTGAGGAGGTTGATGAAGATATAGAGGGACATATGCATAGGGATTTGAGATTATTGTTAATAGTTATATCCATGTTATAATCAATGAGTCTCGACCTTTAGTTATCAATCGAGACCTTGGTCATCTCCATATAAATAGTCATCCACCAAGTAGAAAATTATGTGGTCTCATTAGAATAGGGATATGAATAAGAGAATATGAAAATATTCTTGCAAATGATTTTCAAGCAAAAGTTCTTTGATAGCCGACAAACCTCGATGAAAACCTAATTGATGGACCAGACAATGTAGGTAGTAGGGTTGAACAATGATTGGATTGAATCGGGATGATCGAGAAGCATAAGAATCGAGTATATCGAGTGACGGTTTTGTAGAGATCCTCTTTGAATTTGATGGTAGAATTGAAATCGGGAGAGAAAAATACGAAGGAAGAAAAATCATCTCATTAGGGGTGATTGACCATAATAATGATCTCTATAGGTGAAACTGAGGTTGTTGGAATGAGGCTTAAGGTAGGTCCTAGTGTATTAACAATAATTCATTGATGGGAGAGGCACGAAAATGCAAACTCAAAATTATAGATAAATATAAAATTAAAGAAATCATAGTGAACCCCTTACAAATTGGGTATGACCACCATTCCAAAGGGTCTCAAGAGCAAAAATGGCCAAATAATAAACCATAACAAAAAAATGGGAGTGAGTGATGTTTTTGTATCAAACATAATAACAAAAATATACCATGTGTACTAACCACTAACTTTGGTTCCATGAATGCAGGTAACATAATAGCAAAACCACAATAATAAGAATTCATGGTATTTGTCATTCGTCACTAGTCCAATACTTAAAGGTCAATGAATAAAGTTGTCCTGCCAAAGTTGTAATGCGAGTTTTGGAGTATGGAAATCTCAATTGACTAAAAAGATAGGTAAAATATTAATGATTAGAAGATCCATTGAGAATCATTTCGAAAGAAATTTGAAAGCGGTTGTACTAGGAAATCTATAAAGACAATAAATAATAGAGGAGGTTGACAACAAATTGTATGACCAAATAGGATAACATGATAATATCATAGATAATGCATTGTATTAGAGGTGGCGTTTCTAGTCTCTAACCCTATCTACCTGGTTGACATACAATTGATTAGTCGTGGGCCAAAGACGAATAAAGTTTGGGCAACAAGACATGACAAATCCATCTCGAGTCAAGGGCAATTTTTCAGTATGAAAATCAGTAAGAGAGAAAATTGATTCAATAGTTGAAGGTAAGACAACATAAAAAAAAGCCATGAAAGCAAAAGGACGAGGAATTCTAGTAAGGATTGTTTTCAAGAATGATCTACATAAGCACAAAAGCATGAAAGAAAGTTGTTGCATTTGTAGATCCTAAGGGTGAATAAACATAATCCTAGAAATTACACTAAAGAAGCAAATATGTGAGCCTTTCTGGCATGAAATTGATTTGTGTATGATTTATACCCTCGATGATTACGGATATGGAGTTATAAGGGACATGTGTTGGCACTAGAAAATACACAAGAATACATGACAAAAGTTCAAAAGTCTCGAAAAGAAAGGAACACATGGCTCGTGAAGAGTCGAGACCTCAAACATGTGAAATATGTTTATTACCTCGAGCTGATCTTATGGATCATGGGGCAAGTTGACATGCTCAATGAATATGGTGGTAAAAAGGGTAGCATGAACATAGAAGTGGGAGTTATTAAGGACTACTCCCAAAAAGTTTGACACAATCTGTCATTACTATGAAGGTCTATAAATAGGCACAAAATGAATCATGCAATTGTAGTTCTTACTTCCTTTATCTTTCTTAGGAGTAGCATTAATGTACCCTCTTTATCCTCTCGAGTACACCGAGTGATCTACCTTTCTAGATAACCCTATCGGTAATTGAGATACACACAGTCGGATTCTCAGGATCCATTTTATTACAAGATACCTTATCTAGTCTATTTTTTCCTTTGAGAATGAGAGTCAAAGTTCTGTGGCACACTCTTACGGCTTCTGGCACTTTAATCGAGTATAATGTGCTCTTTCATTCAAGCGGAGCTGTTAATATAGACTACAACAACTATATATATATATATATATATATATATATATATATATATATATAGAGAGAGAGAGAGAGAGAGAGAGAGAGAGAGAGAGAGAGAGAGAGAGAGAACATCTTATATGCTAACATACTTAAGTATCAAGATCATCAAATAAATGTACATCACCCATAATTTTGGTTGAAATTTAAATGTAAAAAGCAAAAAGTGAATGTATGCTTTTGCACGTGTACTTTATTCATATACACACATTTGCTTTTTATAAGTTAAATGTCAACCATATGTCAATACCATATGAGTGATTGAAAATTGTTTGAAATATAGTATCACTTAAGTGTAATATCATATACTAGATTCTCTTTGTATATATAAAGAGAGTGGTATATGCTCAATCCAATCCATGTTTAAATCTACCTTAACATCTTTATTATTCAATAAGCATGACCAACCTTAGAGATTTTAATTTAAAAAATGAAATATATCATTGTGTATTAGATGCAAAGTATGAAAGTACAACGATACCTTTCGCTTATCAAATCTCTACTATTGATTACGCTAATCAAACGGTAGAGATGTTTGAGTATATTTAAGATGATATACCACTCTATAAGTATATAATATTATTTTCAAGTGGCCCATAGAATTATAGAACAAACTAGCTGAAAAAGATTTATTGCAAGAAGAGAATCAAGCTCGAGAGACGATTCGAGTGGCTGAGCAGATACCATTTTCTTTTTTCTGGTGAGAGAACAAGCTAAAACCTTGAGAACTGAAGGGCACAACAGAGAGGTATAGAGACCCCAAACACAGCCCAAGCATTCTAAATGTGAAACGGTGGATTAGTGGCAAGAGTGATTTTCCCAAGAGAATGGACCAAGAAGGAAACATATCACTCATTTTATCTCAACCTACCACCATTCTCACATAAAAAGCTACAAGTTCATTCATCTACGAGTTTACAAGCCACTTCCGTGTCAATGGCTATCTTGATATGCACATCGGAACAAGCTAGGATGGGTCGTTGATCGACTAAAGATCAATTCACAGTGCAATCAAACCCACCTTTCTTTGGTTTGAATGTCATTCAATTGAAGAAGATGGTACCTTCAAAGCTTACATATGATACTGTGAGCTTGAAACATACTTCGCCCCACCCTAAACTGCTCCAGTCCATTCGCCTCACCCTACAATAATTTCTAGATCCACCACAGATTGGCAACACCTAAAGGAGCTAGCTGATGTGAACCAATTGACTTGGTCCTGGGCTTTCTTAAGAACCGTACACATAAAGCAATATCTAGTTTGTACACATCCTCTGCAACTGCCACAAGAATCAGTCACCCCCACACCAAAGGGAGGGTTTAACTTTCAAATCCGAAAATTCGACGAGGGGCCGTTCATGCGTTTAGATTTTTTGAGCTAAACTTCGTTGGGGTTTCTGAAATTTAGAAAAGAGGAAGCTCGGTATATGGAAAACGCAAAAGACGTGAACTCTTGAATAAATATTACTTCATCGTTTGCGGCCGTATCCGACTCTCCATTGAGAAAACACCGAGGTTTTGGGAACACACACACTCTCTCTCTCTGACACAATGGTTGGGCTCGCCGCCAAGAAGAAAATCATCATCGACACCGATCCAGGAATCGGTAATCCCCTCTCTCTGTCTCTCTGTGTCTCTCTCACGCACACGCACACGCACACGCACACGCACACGATATGGTCGAATTCGAAGCGAAGAACAAAATTGTCGTTGACACCGATCCTGGAATGGTAATTGTTAATTTTACATTTGTTTATTGGCTTATTTTCCCTAGATCTCTATTCCTGTGCGCCATTTATTCGTTGCCTCGCTTTTAATCTGGATGATTTATGCAGTTCTCTTAAGTTCTTTGTTATTGTTCTTCCGGTACAAAGACGCTCGAACAAACCCTCTCCTGTTTATTGACCTCCCTGAAACTAAGCCGGTATTTTGTTTTAGGATAGTGGAGAACCAGATTCTTTCTCATGATAAATTCTACTACTTGGAACGTTTCGTTTTATCCAATTTGGATGATAAATTACTACTGGGCGTGTTTTGATATCTGTTTAGAACTTTAGAGCGAGAGAATTGCTTGGAATGTTGATTAATTGAAAGAAAATTGCCGAGAATGAGTGTAAGCTCCCAGATTCTTTCTCACGATAGCTTCTACCACTTGGAATGTTTCACTTTCTCCAATTTGCGTCATAAATTACTGCTGGATGCGCTTTAATATTGTTTAGATCGAGAGAATTGCTTGGAATGTTGATTAATTGAACACAAATTGGTCCACCTAGTCTAGGCCGAGAATGAGTGTGAGCTCCAGGCACGCCTAGAACAAGAAATCAGGAAACTCACCAAATAGTCAAGTAAAATTAATGGATTCCCAATAGTACGATTTTTCCAAATTCGGTGCTTTGTCAATTTAACCATTTTATCCTTGACATAGGAGAACAATCACTGATATTGTCTTAGATGCATCAAAGACGAGGATGAGGAAATTTTAATGGCAAATGATGATATAAAAAATAGATGGAAAAACTCTTTTTATAAGCTTTTTAATGAAAATAAATATGTTAGTATTAGCTTAGGAGAGTTAGCCAAATCAGAAAAGTATATAAACCATAATTTCTACCGATGTATTCAAAAGAATGAAGTCAAAGAGACTCTTAAACATATGAAGGATGATAAATCAGTAGGACCAAACAATATTCGTGTAGAAGTTTGGAAAATCCTAGAAGAGACAGGAATCACTTGACTCAAAAGACTATTTAATGAAATATGGAGAAACCAAAAGATGCCCGAGGAATGGAGAGTGAGTACACTTATACCCATATACAAGAACAAGGGAGACATTAAGAATTATGCAAATTATCAGGGTATCAAGTTAGTGAGCCATACTATGAAATTATGAGAAAGAATTATCAAACATAGGTTAAGACAAATATCGAGTAGAACAGAGAACCAATTTGGATTTATGCCAAACATATCTACTATTGAAACGATTTACCTTTTGAGACGTCTTATGGAATATTGTAGAGCAAAAAAGAAAGACCTTCACATGATATTTATTGATCTAGAAAAAGCTTATGATAGGATACCAAGGGATGTTCTTTGGAAAACCTTGAAAAAAATAGGTATTTCATTGACATATATAAACCTTATAATCGACATGTACGATGGTGCAAAAACATGTGTGAGGACTCTTGAAGAAATGACAGACTTCTTTGAAGTTAATATTGGGTTACTTCAAGGATCAACTTTAAGTCCATACTTATTTATAATGGTGTTTGATGAGTTAACAAAATATATTCAAGATGAAGTACCTTAGTGTATGTTATTTGCATATGACATTGTATTAGTGGAGGAGTCTAAGTAAAAAGTTAATAGAAAATTGGAATTATGGAGAGAAACATTAGAAAGTAAAGGCTTTCAACTTAGTAGAACAAAGGCAATATATATGGAGTGTAAGTTTGATCATTTAATTACTTTAGAGGACATAGAAATTAAAATTGGTACACATTGCATCTCTCAAAAGAAAAGTTTTAAATACCTAGGGTCAATTTTTTAGAGTGGAGAAATTGATGGAGATGTTACACGTAGAATTAATGTAGGTTGGTTAAAATGGAGAGTAGAATAAGGTATTCTTTGTGACAAGAAAACACCATTAAAGTTAAAAGGTAAATATTATATAGCACAATTAGACTTGCCATGTTTTATGGTTCTGAGTGTTGGGCAGTTAATCATCAACATGTATAAAAGATGTTTGTGACAGAAATGAATATGTTGAGATGGATGAGTGGTCATACAAGAAAAGACTGTATACATAATGAGGTTATTAGAAACAAATTAGGAGTGACACCAATAGAGGATAAGATGAGAGAATATCATTTAAGATGGTTTGAACATATAGAAAGAAGATCAAAAGAAGCTGTAAGAAGATCTGAAAAACTAGATTTTTAAAGTATTAAAAGAGGTAGAGGACGACCATAAAAGTGTTGGAAAGAAATGATAAAGAATGATATAGCTTATTGTGAGTTAATTGCTAATATGGCACATGATAAGGTTATGTGGAAACAAAGAATCCATGTAACCGACCCCATCTAGTATGAGAAAATGCTTAGTTGTTGTTGTTGTAGTTGATACTCCTTTACTATATTTTTCTTTTGAGAGTAAGCCTCTCTTGTAGCCTCTCAAATTTCATAAGAAGTTTCAAGGTGTAAGAATGATCTTTCAACGTTAGGCATCATGAAATTAATGAGCCATGCTGCTACTAGGGCATCTTCCCTCTCCCATGGTGGATACTGAGGGCTCCCTAGGTCTGTCCTTTCATTGCTGCCTATTAAGTATTCAATTTTTCCTTTAGCTTTCACTCCGAAGAAGACAAATCTTGACCATTCGAGATAAATTTTCCATCTAACTTTATATTTGTGATGACAAATGAGTCACCTCTATCAGTCATCCCTAATCGATCTACCATATTCTTGTCTTTCTTTAAGAAAACAAGTTAGTTTAAACTTGGTTTGTGGCTGAATTTGGAATATAATGCCCAGAAGGTAGGTCGGTTAAATAGTAATCCTTCTTTGACAACTTGGTGAACTGCAAGAGTATGATTCTCTCCCTTCCTTCAATCTGCCCGCTCTGATACCATGTTGCTTAAAATCGAGTACCAAATCATCAAAGAACACAACAAGAATTAATGAAAGATGGAACGACAACTTGCACTCCTTCTATGGAGTCGACGACTCTTCTTTTTATTCATTTCTTCTAAAATCTGACCTAATGGCCATGATTATACTTTATAACTTAGAAAGACTATTCTACCTTTATTTAGTAATATATACATTACAACTTAAGTAACACTTTTATGGTATCCCTTATGTGGATATGGGATCTCCCAATAGATCTCGGGTTCTTAACAAAAAGTGCCAAGTTGGATATTGCTTTCACTCTATGTTATCAATAGTGCACTATAGCGTTATAGTGGGAAACAAAACGCTATAACGCTATAACGATTGTATTATAGCGGTCGACTTGCTAGGGCGGTGTTAGCGGCGCTAACATCGCTATAGCGGACTGTTATAGTGGTGTTAGCGTATATATGTCATTTGGGTCGGGTTAATCCAATGGACCTAACAGACCCGACCCCAATGTAATAAAACCTAAATTAGTGTCCCTCTCCCTCTCGCCTATGCTCTCTCCGCTACCTCCAGCGCACACATTCTTCCCTCTGCCAGCAACGACCACTGCCTCTTCCTTCTGTCGCCTTCCTCCATTGCAGGTAAACTCTCTCTCTCTCTCTCTCTCTTTCACTCTTCTCTGCCTTCTCTTTCTGCTGCCTTTTTTCTCTTCTCTCTCTCTTTTTACAAATTATCCTTTGAATTCAAACATTTGTTGCTTGCCTTGAGCATTTAGAACCTTTATGGCAACCAAAGTGTAACACATTCATCCTTTGTACACAATTCCTGAGCCACCTTCTCCAATCTTGGAACTGTTAGCAAATTTGTTCGTGGCCTTCATCAACTCATCGTGAGAGAACATAGTGAAACTTTGCATTATCCTCCTTTGTCTAGCATCTCCACCTTATTGACGACTAATCTCTTCAACTTTTTGTAATGCTTCATCCCTCTACTTTTATATCTCTAACTTTTTCCTCCCAACGTCTGCGAAAGACATATATGCTACTTTTAGCTTCAAGTGCTTTGTGTAACCTATCTTTGAAATGAGTGATTTTCGCAGAGTGATGATTTCTCTGCCTTTAGTTCTTTGACTTTTGTCTCTTCATCTTCAAGTTGTTTCCCCATATTCTCTTATACTTGTCTTTCTTTGGATAGAACTACCTCTATGTCTTTCCTTTGTGTCTGTTCTTTTTGTAGTGCAATTTCAACTAGTCTTGTCTGCAAGTAGGTAATGACCATATATAAGATGTCACTCACGTGCACAAATGTACAATTTGTCTATATTTGTGTGTGAATTCATGTTTGTGTGTGAGAGAGTCTAGTTCACCTTAAGAGAATGAAGCTTGAAGAGACTATGGTTTGCATTTTAACCAATTGGCCTTTTACTTGTATTCTTACCTTAAGTTGCATTTCAACAACCTTATGTTCTGTCTTTTGTCGTCTCTATGACTCCTTGAAATATCTGCACTTACTAATCTGTAAAATGTCACATATTAGGAGAAATGCATTTGAGAGTAGTACATAATCTCCTGGTTTGTCCCATTTTTCTTGCTAGTTGAGTACTTATTCTGATTTTTTTATAGTGAGTATGTAATCATCAGTTTGTGTAACCGCTTGCATTCATTAACATTGACATGGGTGAAACATTTAGCTTGATGATTTTTCTAGGTTTGATGTTGGTTATGTTTTGGACTTATTATTTGTTAAGTTATTAGTAACTTAGTTGTTATATTTGATGCATGCTAAAGTTGTTACTTCAAAAGTATTATAAATATTTTGGTCAATTATTATATTGGTCCACTACTCCATCATAACATTATTCTATTCTCTTTGTAGGTAAGTATAATTTGTTTCACTTCTCAAATTAGATAGGAGTCATGAACCATATTCACCATACTTGATTATATAAGTAATTATATATTTGTTTCTTTTAATTTTTTTGCTTAATGCTCAAAATAACTTTGTTACATTTATGCTTTTGTTTTCTAATTTAAGGTTAACAATTCAATATGCATCAACCACATGAAATTTATTGTTTGTTTCCTTAGAAATTAGAAGTATAATTTATTTATTTAGTTTGATTCATATTTATGAAAGAAGTGGTTGTGGTTCTTGATATTTCTTAGAAATTAGAGAAAATATAATTTTTTAATCATAAATAAAAGTGTACCGCTAAATCCACTATATCTCCGCTACTCCTATCGACCCTAACAACCTGCTAACCACTATTGATAACATAGCTTTCACTATACAATTTAGCATTCTTTGTGTTTTTTTAAAACTTTTTGGCTTGCCCTTGAACTTTGTGAATCCAACCAAATAAATTCTGTCACAAGGACAAAAAAGTATACTAATCTTCAACCACACATTGAGATGGCATGCCTCTAGTTTATATATTATTCAATTTCCTTGATGTATATGCAAGTGGAAAGGTGTGATAAATTGGAGGAACCTTGGTATTCTTGGCACCACATTTTCCTCCACACCTTACATTTAAGATATTGCTTTACCAAGTGATCCTGTATTCTCTATATTAATTCTATATTAGTTAAAGATATAGTTCACATATTTGTTGTGCATGATTATGGGTCTGCAGGCTGATAATTTTGTGTTGTATTTATTTTGCAGATGATGCAATGGCGATACTCTTGGCTCTTCAATCACCCGAGCTGGATGTTATTGGACTTACAACAATCTTTGGGAATGTTTATACAACACTAGCCACAAGGAATGCTTTACATATTGTATGTTCTTTTCATAAATTTAAATTTTTAAGTGACATGGCAAAGCTTGCTCAAATTAAGCCAATGCTTCATTTGTTGCATAAGTAACTTGATTGACTGAAACACCTGAAAAATTAACGAAAAGTATTTCTTTCCTGGAACATGGGACTTGAAGAGTCTAGCACTTGCATACATGGTTGCCAACTTGCTATGTCGTGGATCTGCTTTTCCTGTTGTATGTCATCCCTCTTGTGGTTCTTATACTTTTTCATTTTCCACAGCTGGCATTGGCTGAAAGGGAGGATATTCCAGTTGCTGAGGGCTCACATGTGACAATTACTGTATGTGAATAAATGCATCTGTCTTTATGTAAAACTGCCTATATTTGCATTGATTGTGTAGGTTTTTTTGTTAAATTGTTAATAATTTCAATGCTTCATCATGAGATTAAGGAAGGAAAAAGTTTATCTGCTATGGTCAACATTTTTGTGGCTTCTAATCATCTGGTTATCCTAATTAATGTTTTGCTCCTTGAAGTCCCAACTTCTAACATTCTGTCATCAATTGCCACCAATGAAAAGATCACCATAGATGCTGACTCATTCCTCTTCCTCTTTGATATTTTTTGACATTTCCATTGTTGAAGCATTTCCTACCTTTGTCAAACACAAACCAGAACAATCCAGCATGAGAGATTAGTTATTTTACTGGTGGAATAGTGAAGCACTGTCATACTTGCCATAAGAAACTTTCGGGGTTTGCACCCAACTGAACTATTAAGCTTGAATCTTGGCATTCTCATGAGTGGGTTGTTTTTCTTCCTCTCTTCAACGTAAACCAATAGTAACAGCCCAACATGAAAGACTAATTAACCGAAAACCAGACTATCTCTAAATTTGAAAACTGAAACCAAACCAAATTTTATAGGCAACTGAACCAAATCATTTTGGGATGCTCGATTTGGCTATTTGGTTTGGGTTCCATGCCTAAATTCTAGGAGACATTACTGTAATGAGTGTCAGAAATAACAGCTACAATTTTCTAAACCCTTCTTTGACGCACATCTGGTAATAAGGATTCACATTATTAAATGATACCTGTTCGATAACCAACTGCATGGTCATCATCTCTTATTGATTTTGGAGTCTCTAAATATGAGTAAATCATGTGAGATGGACAACAAACTTGAATTGCAACTGTGTAAGACCAAGGTAACATGTGATAGGGAGGAGCCCTTGTAACTGAGACACTTATTCTTGGTTCTGTATCCTTGGAAACCAAGCCTAACTGATAAACCAAATTTTCTTTAAATTGTAGTTTGAAACTGTATCGAATCAGAAATTTTGGTTTGGTTCAGTTTGGTTATTCAGTTACAACAACAACAACTAAGCCTTTTCCCATACTAGACGGGTCGGCTACATGGATTCTTTGTTTCCACAGATCCCTATCGTGTGCCATGTTAGCAGTTAACTCCCAATAAGGTAGATCATTCTTTATTGTTTCTTTCCAACACTTTTGTGATTGTCCTCTACCTCTTTTAATACTTTCCAAATTTAGTTTTTCTAACCTTCTTACCAGTTCTTCTTTTGATCTTCTTTCTATATGTCCAAACCATCTTAAACGATGTTCTCTCATTTTATCCTCTATTAGTGTCACTCCTAATTTGTTTCTAATAACCTCATTATGTATACGGTCTTTTCTTTTATGACCACTCATCCATCTCAACATGTTCATTTCTGTCACACACATCTTTTGTACATGTTGATGATTAACTGCCCAACACTCAGAACCATAAAACATGGCAGGCCTAATTGCTGCTCTATAATATTTACCTTTTAATTTTAATGGTATCTTCTTATCACAAAGAATACCTGATGCTCCTCTCCATTTTAACCAACCAGCATTAATTCTATGTGTAACATCTCCATCAATTCTTCCATCACTCTGAAAAATTGACCCTAGGAATTTAAAACTTTCCTTTTGGGGAATGCAATGTGTGCCAATTTTAATTTCTATGTCCTCTGAAGTAACCAAATGATCAAACTTACATTTCATATATTCTGTCTTTGTTCTACTAAGTCGGAGGCCTTTGCTTTCTAATGTTTTTCTCCATAGTTCCAATTTTCTATTAACTTTTTCCTTAGACTCCTCCACTAATACAATGTCATCTGCAAATAACATACACCAAAGTACTTCATCTTGAATATGTTTTGTTAACTCATCCATCACCATTATAAATAAGTATGGACTTAAAGTTGATCCTTGATGTAACCCAATATTAACTTCAAAGAAGTCTGTCGCTCCTTCATGAGTCCTCACACATGTTTTTGCACCATCATACATATCTCTTATAAGGTTAATATATGTCAATGGGATACCTCTTTTTTTTAAAGTTCTCCAAAGAACCTCCCTCGGTACCCTATCATAAGCTTTTTCTAGATCAATAAATATCATGTGAAGGTCTTTCTTTTTTCCTCTAAAATGTTCCATAAGACGTCTCAAAAGGTAAATCGCTTCAATAGTAGATCTCCTGGCATGAATCCAAATTAGTTCTCTGTTGTACTTGATACTTGTCTTAACCTATGTTCGATAATTCTTTCCTATAATTTCATAGTATGGCTCATTAACTTGATACCTCGATAATTCACACAATTTTGAATGTCTCCCTTGTTCTTATATATGGGTATAAGTGTACTTGCTCTCCATTCCTCAGACATCTTTTGGTTTTTCCATATTTCATTAAATAGTCTTTGAGCCAAGTGATTCCTATTTCTCCTAGTATTTTCCAAACTTCTATAGGAATATTATCTGGTCCTACCGATGTTTAAGAGCCTCTTTGACTTCATTCTTTTGAATACATCAGTAGAAATTGTGGTTTATATACTTTTCTGACTTGGCTAAATCTCCTAAACTAATACTAACATCTTTATTTTCATTAAAAAGATTATAAAAATAGTTTTTCCATCTATTTCTTATATCATCATTTGCCACTAGAATTTTTTCATCCTCGTCTTTTATGCATCTAACATAATTAAGATCTTTAGTTTTCTTATCTCTAGCCCTAGCTATCCTAAAAATATCTCTTTCACCCTCTTTTGAGTTGAGTTTTTTATAAGTCCTCCCAAATCTTAGCTTTTGCTTCACTAACGGCCTTTTTCGCTTCCTTCTTTGCTTTCTTATAAGCTTCTAAAGTTTGGTTATTCAATTATAACCAATAATGCTTACCCTGAAACATTTATTCCAATTTGTCATACAACAACAACAAAGCCTATTCCCATACTAGATGGGGTCAACTATATGGATTCTGTCATACTTGAAAAGAAAAGTTGGAGCATGCGTTCCAATGAAATCTAACACTTCTTAATCTATCTTCAGCAAATCACTGCCATTGCATCTATTTTCTCTCCCCAAAATGTTTGTAGAACCTTTATCCATTTACTCAAATAAAATCTTGCAAGTAACACGTGTTATGTCTTGTCAAAAGCAAGGCACAAAGCTCCATATTGCCAATTTTGTTCATGGAGCTGATGGGCTTGGGAACATGAATTTCCCTACTCCACCAGGGAAGCCAGTGGAGCAGTCTGCAGCTGCCTTTCTTGTCAAGAGTGCTACTCTCTATCCTGGGCAAGTCACCGTGGTTGCACTTGGTCCCTTGACAAATATTGCTCAGGTATGTTTCTGTTTCTTATTTGATAAAAACTGAATACTTGTTTCATAATTTCAATAGTTCTTTTACTGTAATATTTCTACAGGCCATCCAACTAGATCCAGAATTTCCAAAGAAGATTCAACAGATAGTTATTCTTGGTGGTGCTTTTTCAGTTAATGGGAATGTGCATCCAGCTGCTGAGGCCAATGTATGAACTTTTATGGTCTTTCAGCAAGCATGTTGTAGGTGGATTATGGTTGGTTAAATGTATGATTATTGAATATGAGGTTGGGTTGTTTTCTGTTTATAGATACTCTATATATAATCTAGATAGTGTAAGATGGACTATCTTTGCAGTTCCTTTTACCTGGGTCAACATGGTACCTGGTAGTGTTACTAAAGTAGATTTGATATTCATCTGTTTTATTGATAAACAGTGACTTTTATTTAACATTTACATGTTTCTTGTGGATAAGTTTTCTGGTTGATGAGTTGAGGGAAGGTGTTAATAGGAACTGTGAACTGGAAAGAAGCCCTTAAAGAGCATGGTGAGCTTTCAACTTAGTACCACAGCCAAGTATGGTAAATACAACACTGGTGCATTAGTAACTCAGAAGGTATGTAGGTGAAAATTGGAATACATTGTATTGCTAAACAAGTACAATTAAGTATTAAAGTTCAGTGCTTAGATGAATGAGATATATAGTAAATGGAATTAAATGGAAGACTGGTTCCTCAAGGAGGATGTTTGGGAAGAGGTGGTTATTATGACACCAATAGAAGATCATATGAGAGGCATGATCAATTGGGTTAGGACATTCTGGATAGCCAAATGGAGCTCTATTTCATACAACTTAAAAGTTGATGGATACTACAAAAAGGAGATGAAAGACTGAACATGTATTGGAAGAAAAACATAAAGTATGATCTTGCTCTTATCAATTTACATGCAGGTATGCTTCTAGATAAATGAGAATGGAAGCCAAGAATTCATGTAGTCAGCTTCAGTATTGAAAGAGGTTTTTGGTTAATATATTTTTATTATGATTTGTGAATTAGCTATATATTTTTGTGGCAGCTAATTAATTCCATGTGTATATACACACACACACACATTTCAACTTTTAACTCTAAATTTCGTCTTCCTACAGAGACTAAGAAGTATCAACCACCATGGCATGTGTTCTCATTAAGAATATATTAAGAAGTGAGAACAGAATGTGAAAGTATAAACTTTCTATATTATTCTCATTTTTAAGAACTTCTATTCTATAAAATGGTTGCACATTCACAACAATCCAACACAAGTTTTAGATGATTTACAGATCACTGTGCTTCTTCAATAATAAGTCCTACGTGAATCTGTATTCGGACCTTTACTTGCTGCTCTCTTCATAAAGTACACTGCGGTGTTCATAGCATCAGCTGATTAAAGCAGCTCCCTCTCAGACGTCCACCAACACCTTCATCCTAGCGGGAATGTCACCCTTTGCTATGGCTTTGGTACCATCTCCCAACCAATGGTTTTTCTTGTAAGAATAAATGAACAAGAAGAAGTCGGCATACAATTTAAGGAGCTAAACCGTAATTCTCATTGTTAAGAGCTTTCATACAATCCTTGGAGTTGAGCCCTCCTTGTTAAAACTGAATAATTTATTGATTGAAATCTTTCTCTGAAATACCATGAGGTTATTCTTTGATAGGAGCAGATACAAGGGGGCACACGCCTCCCTCTCTCCTTAATCTCACGTTCTTTTCTAAACCCTAATCTGATGATTTTAATACTTAACTAAGGCTTATAACTTAAATAACTAATATACCTTTACTCTACTTTACATTTAACAAGGAAATAAAGACAGATATGGATATGGACTGATCTAACATGAGATCCATATCCCTCGACACTTGTTAGGGTTTCTACAAAATAATAAGACAAGTGAAGACAACCATCTCCTGTTACATGTGGTAAACAAGTATATACAATGAAATCAATTGAAATGATGACAATGTACCTCAGCGCAGTTTGCATAAAACATTAATTTCACAAGAAGTGTTATAGAGAAAATAAAAAATCAGATAAGGTAGGAAGTGTGATGTTTGCAATTCTTAGGGATGTTCAAGGAACTGTTGGAACCAAACAAAACCTCTGGAGCCGAACCAAACCGGTTCTAGATGTCAAGCGGTTTGGTTTGGTTCTAACAGGAAAAGAAATTGGTGGTTCATTTCACAGTTCCAGTATTGGAACCAAACCTTGAGATTCAAACCAACCTGTTACCTACATACACACACTACTACTACAACTACAAAAAACTAAGCCTTTTCCCATACTAGATGGGGTTGGCTATATGATTTTTTTTAAAGAATCCATGTTAAGTCCGACAAAGTTTTACGTTGGCTATCTAAAGCTTAACACAACTCTTATCCTTTATCTGGGCTTAGGACCGGCCATGCAAGGGTGATCCCTTACATGGGTGTAGTTTTACCTACACACACATATATATATATCGGTTTTATAACCTCATGTACATATTAAATTGGGACAGTAGATCCAAATAATATGATGATATAATACTCGGTATTTAGTCAAACCCTAAAACAAGTAGAACCATGGTTCAAAACCGAACCATACTGGAACCATCTGTTCGGTTCAGTTATGAACATGTCACGGTTTCGTTCGGTTCTCCAAAAACTTGGAACAACAAATAGTGTTTTGGTTTGAGGTTGAGACTAGAACCGAATGGTGAACACCCCTAGTAATTGTAGTATCCTTTTGATAACTTTTCTAATCGAATGACCTTTTAACATTTGAAACAAGCCTATGAATCAAGTTTGCTTGTTTAAACATCAAGCAGAATTTGCTGGACATATTCAGACACAAGGTCCTGGTACTTTTGTACGGACCTTCTGTCGGGAAGTGCAGTTCACTTGTGTTAATGTTGGGGCTAAATGCTATTGTTCAATCATAACTTTTAAAATTTACATTTCTGATGTATTTTACTTGTAGAGAATATTTGTGTTCCAGGTTGAACATTTGGCTCGATTGAATACTTAAAAGTTAGTTATGTATAGAACAATATGAGTTGAGATGAGAACGGGACAAGATTGATAAACGAAGGCTAAAGTTAAAGGTGGATTTCTCTACCTTGAGTGAGAAAAACTCACCTAAAAATCCTAGATTCTCTACACCTATAGATTCAATTCGTAAGATCTGCTCCACCCGTGTGCCTACTATATTGAAAGAATCCAAGTAAAATGACATGTTGACGATTGCCACCCTTTTGTAAACTTTCAGTCTAAGGGTTTATGCAAATACAATAATGTAAGTTTCCCCACAGTTTATGAAATTATAATAATGCAGGGTTGGGCTTCTCTGTTGTAAGAACTTTAGGGGCTATTTGCTTTCTCCTCATTTTGTAACTGTAATAAAAGCTTAATTTGCATATACAACGTATTGTGAAGGCTGCACATAGATGATTAGATATCAGGTGATCAAATATCTGGTGGTCATTAGAAAACACAGCAGTCACTCTCAAGAGATATTAGTATCTTGTTCAAATAGAATTGCACGCACTTCCTGTGTCTTCTGTCGGTGCAATACTTGTCTTGTTTATGAGTGATAGGTTTTGGAAGTTGTTTCTCTTTACAAAGAAATGGCAGAAGAGGATAAAGAAGGGTCTTGGTTTGATTATCAATTCTTGTTGCCTTATGTGATCTGGGATAACTAGGTCTTTGGTGACCCAGAGGCTGCTGATATGGTGTTTACTAGTGGAGCTGATATCCTGGCCATCGGGATTAATGTAACTCATCAGGTTGTTATGACAGGTATTTTATTTAATACTCAAAATGTCTCATGTCGTCCAACAACATTTATTCTGTTCTTGATTCTAGTAATTTTAAGGGCATTCTGTATTCATATCTTCTATTCATTCATCATGTATTGAAGAGGACCAGAAACATATTTGAAGCACTGTTTGACATATTTTCTGTTTTAAACATAACCCAGTAACTGTTATTAATCATAGATAATAGCATTTTTGGTAAATGCAAAAGCAGTCTAACTCATCGCTCATGTATATTTTAGTCCATCTTCTTGAGCCTTTGACGTTCCAGTGTCTACCATTCTTCTTATCTAGTATATAAACAACTTGAGCTAATTTCAATTATCTCATCACTGGTTTGTACACTCGATTACTGCAGAGATTCCAGTGCTTCTAGTCAACCTCTGCAAATTTAGGGTATCCATTGCTAGTCTGTTAATGATTCTAATTCTTAGTTGTTTATTTCTTGGTTTGCATCAACTTAGGTAGAGAATTGGTTCTCTAATTGACCTCTGGGGTTCCTAATAAAATAAAACATATTGGATAAGTCTTCATAGATTAGTTCCACGAAAAAGGAGCTTGTGTGTCTCTCTCTCTCTAGAAAATAAAGGCTTTCGACTTAGACAAAATATATAGAATGTAAGTTTGGTCATTTGGTTACTTTAAAGGATACAAAAATTCATATTGGTACACATTGTATCCTTCACAAAAAAAGTTTTAAATACGTAGGGTCACTTTTTTCATAGTGATAGAAAAATTGATCGAGATATTACACATAGACTTAATACAGGTTGGTTAAAATGGAGAGGAGCATCAGGTATTCTATGTGATAAGAAGATACTATTAAAGTTAAAGATAAATATTATAGAGCAACAATTAGACATGCTATATTTTATGGTTCTAAGTGTTAGGACAGTTAATCATCAATATATATAAAACATATCTGTGGCAGAAATGAAGATGTTGAGATGGATGAGTGGTCACAAAAGGAAAGAGGTTATTAGAAACAAATTGAGAGTGACACCAATAGCCGATAAAATGAAGGAAAATCGTTTAAGATAGTTTTTGTTGAAGAATATATTTATTTAGTATTTTTGGTAATTCAATAGATTTTAGGTATTATTGTAATAGTCTTTATGACTAAGGATAGTTTGGTTATTTTATGTTTACCAATCCACTATAATAAGGACTTGATGATTTTTATTAGGTTTTAGGGGTTTCAGATTAATAGAGAGAGAGAAAGAGGGGGGTGACCTCTATTGGAGGGTGTGGCCTCTCCTTCTATCTCACCTTCTTCCCTTTATTGTTTTTCTTGATTTTTCCATGCACTGTATTTTTTTACCGTTTCTTAACATGGTATCAGAGCATTGTCGATCTTGGGATCACACATTAGAGAAATGGTGTTGCCTTGCAAGGGCAGAGGATTCGCCACCTGAATCACCAGTAGGTGATTCTCAACTGTCATTAATGATGATCAAGTGATAGCTGCAGAAAATCCAGTTATCAAAAAAGCCAAAGAAGATGAAGAGGAGGAAGAAGAAGTAATGTCGGCACTGAAGTGGGAAACTCCCTACTGGTGATCCTGATAAAAATGTGAAGATGCAAGAAATTCTATCACAATGATCTTGTTTGGAGCTTCATACCTTTTACTGAATCCTCCGTGATCTCACTGTCTACAATCCCCTGTTCTTTGCACACTAGTGGGCTGGAGTTCGCAAATACCCACTAGTTATGTAGGAGGGAACATATTGTGAGGACTCAGTTTGAGAAACTGATAGACAAAGAGTAGAGGCCGTACGCCAAATGTTTGACAGAATGCCAGAGAAGGACGATGGTCCATAACACTCAAACAGAGTGTCGATTTTACCTTTAAGAAAGCACCATTCAGATTATTGTTCTTTCAAATAAGAAAGATCAAGCTAAAGGTCATCAGAAAATGGAAGGAAAGCTAGGTCGCATTCAAGGAATTACGCCCTTCAATGGGCATCACGATGATGCAATTTTGTTGGACCGAGAGATGCTGGAGCATGTGGTTAGATCGAGAAATTTCACCTTTCCTATTTTTCTAAAAAGTGTGTTCTCATTTGTTGGCTCTTGAAGAAGGGAGGCAGATCCACGTTCATGTTTTGAAACTTGGGTTTGATTCAAATTTGTACCTGTTTGATTGGTTTCTATGTATCGACATTTGGAAAACCATATGGATTGTCCCTGCCTTTGTATCTCGCTGGTTGAGTTGAGTGCTTGGATCTTGCATGATAGTTTTAATTGCTTTGTATCGACATTGGTTTCTATGTAGAAGAGGAAGTCCACTGGTTCTTATTATGAAAAAACCGAGCACATGATCAGATCTGCAAAGTGCCTAATGTTTTGAAGGATGATGACAAATTTCTAGGCAAATTCGATAGTGAAGAGGTGCTCGAGTTAAGGCAGAAGGTATTGGAGCAAGATCAAAGGAAAGGAAAATCAATTTTTTGAAAAAGGTAATTTCGTCTTTTTTGAATATCAAATACTGGAAAAAGAAAGTAAATATAACTTTCTTGATTTTGTGGGAAATCAAACCAGAAAAGTGGTCGTACAAGATCACTTTCCTGATTTTGTGGAAAAGCTAACTAGAAAAGAAACCAAAAAAGGAAGTCGTTCCCAAAAAGGAAGTATTATCCCCACTATTTTAGGAAAGAGAGCTGCTAACCGTTGCCCATCATTTGCATAAAGAAGTGGTCGTAGATAAAGGAAATTCTAAAATTGAATCAATATGTGAATCGAAAGTTTAGCAACCAATGGGCTAGCAAGAAGGCATCTGCCCTAGAGGAAGTGTCTAGATTAAAGCTTATGTGGTGATTAAACGAACACCTTGGGATGAGTATGGATTGTTTGGAAACAACTCATACTATGGATGAGGTTAAACAAAGTTCAACAAGAAGATGAAGACTTGAAGAAGCTAGTAGGCCGATCGTTGATGAAGCTCCTGTATTTTATTCTAAGTGAGGAGAAGTGAAAGGAAGAGGCAATAGGAAAAAACGGCACCAGCGTTCTCATTCAAGTTCATATTTTGATTCTAATTCTTATAAACATTGTAAGATCAAGAGATCTGGCATAAAAGGGCCTTACAGTTTCTGTTGAAGTTAAAGTGGATGCCAGTTGAAGAACATGTTGCACAACCATATGTAATGTATCAAGAGTCAATGAGGAAGGTTGCAGTTAGGAGGGTTGTTGAAAGATGAACAACCTAGTAGGCTCGTGAAAGATTTTGTAACCAGTGAGGTTGTTAAAAGTTTGCAGCCATGTGGGTTGTTGAAGTGAACAACCATGTAGGCTGGGTGAAAGAGTGTTGTAACCATGAAAGTTGTTGAAAAAGTATTGCAGCAAGGAAGGTTATTGAAAAAGTATTATAGCAAGGAAAGTTGTTGAAAAGTGGACAACCAAGAAGGCTGAAAAAAATGGTATAGCCAGAAAGGCTAAAGAAGATAGTGAGACAGTTTGGTCACTTTATGGAAGTAGGACTGCTTGCTGAAAGTAACTCGTTTTTGTTGATAGTGAGAGTTGGAGTATGCTCTTGAGATGATAAAGCAGTTTATGTGTTCTTGCTTTTACCTAGTTGGTTTTGCAAGTTTGGAGTTCGAAATATCTCACTCCCAACCTGAGGAAGGTGTTGAAGAATATGCTTATTTTGTGTTTTTAGTAATTATGTAGATTTTAGGTATTATTGTAATAGTCCTTATGACTAAGGATAGTTTGGTCATTTTATGTTTAACAATTTTTATTAGGTTTAAGGGGTTTTAAATTAATATAGAGAGACAAAAAGAGGGGGGGGTGGCCTCCATTGGAAGGTGTGCCCTCCTCTCCTATCTCTTACCTTCTTCCCTTCATTGTTTCTCTTGGGTCGTTGTTTTTTCCTGTCGTTTCTTAACAATTTGGACATTTAGAAAGATGATCAAAAGAAGCTCCATCAAAAAGGTATGAAAAACATGATTGTAAAAATGTTAAAAGAAGAAGAGGAAGACTACAAAAGTATTGGAAAGAAACAATAAAGAATGAACTAACTCATGTTAAGTTAAGTGTCAGCATAACACATGATAGGACTATGTGGAAACAAAGAATCCATGTAGTCGTTTGTTTATAACTCCGCCCATGTAAGGGATCACCCTTGCATGGTCGGTCCCAAGCCCGGATAAAGGAAGAGGGTTAAGTTAGGCTTCTGACAGCCAACGTAAAACTTTATGGGATTTTTATACCATGGATTACAAAAATTATCAGCATTGCATTGAGGCGTCACCTCTTAGCGATCGTTGTACAACCCGAATGCAGTGAAAAGTAAGGGCTACTACATTTTCGCTTGAATGTAGTGAATCAATTATAGAGAGGGTTCCTACTTCATGGACGGGTGTGAGTAAAGAAGTTAGTCTCGCTACATTGCCGCCTGCATGTAGTGAATAAATTATAGGGAGGATCTCCGCATTTTCAATATGGACGGATGTGGGGGGTAAGGAAGCTAGTCGTAGATAATAAGATTCGTATTCGGTCTTGGAATATCGAAACATTGTCCGATAAGCTAATGGAGGTGGTAGATACTATGATTCGGAGAAATATTCATATTCTATGTTTATAAGAGACAAAGTGGGTTGGAGAAAAAACAAAAGAGATTGAGGATACATGTTTTAAATTATGGTACTCAGGTAAGGAAAAGGCTAAAAATGGAGTTTGTATTATCATAACTAAAGATTTAAAGGATAGTGTAGTAGACATACAACAATATGGTGACTGAATCATGACATTGAAATTAGTGTTAGTAGCAGAGGTTTTGAATATAGTTTGTGCTTACGCACCCCAAGTAGGACTAGATGATAGTATAAAGACAACTTTTTGGGAAGAGTTAGATAAGGTGATTCAAAAGATTCCACAAAGGTAGATGATTTGTTTAGGAGGAGACTTAAATGGACATGTCGGTAAAGAAGCATCAGGATATCAAGGTATTCATGTAAACTTTGGTTTTAGGGATATAAATGAGGAAGGTAGGGAGATTTTAAATTTTGCTATGACATTTGATCTCTTTAAAGTCAATACAATCTTCAAAAAATTAGATGAACATTTAATTACTTATAAGAGTGGCTTATCACAAACACAAATTGATTACTTTATTTGTAGAAAAAAAGATAGAGCGTGTTGTAAAGATTGTAAGGTAATTCCAGGAGAAAGCTTAACCACCCAACATCGACTTTTAGTTATGGATTTACAAATAAAAAAATGGACAAAGAAGAAAAGAGTGCATCGAGCTATTCGGACTAAATGGTGGAACCTCAAAAGCGAGAAAGAAGATATATTTAAACAGAAAGTCCTTCAAGAAGATGTTTGGAATTATGTTGGCACACCGTGTGATATGTGGAACAATATGGCTATACATATTAGGAAAGTGGCGAAAGATGTGTTAGGGGTATCTAAGGGAGGTGTACCGGCACAAAAAGAAGCTTGGTGGTGGAGTGAAGTAGTAAAAATAAAATCAAGGCAAAGAAGGCATGTTACAAATTACATTATGCTAAGAAAACTAGTGAAACTTTAGAAGTTTATAAGAAAGCAAAGAAGGAAGCGAAAAAGGCCGTTAGTGAAGCAAAAGCTAAGATTTGGGATGACTTATATAAAAAACTCAACTCAAAAGAGGGTGAAAGAGATATTTTTAGAATAGATAGGGCTAAAGATAAGAAAACAAATGATCTTAATTCAGTTAGATGCATCAAAGACGATGATGAGAAAATTCTAGTGGCAAATGATGATATTAGAAATAGATGGAAAAACTGTTTTTATAAGCTTTTTAATGAAAATAAAGATAGTATTAGCTTAGGAGAGTTAGCCAAATCAAAAAAGTATATAAACAATAATTTCTACCAACGTATTCAAAAGAATGAAGTCAAAGAGGCTCTTAAACATATGAAGGGTGGTAAATCGGTAGGACCAGACAATATTCCGATAGAAGTTTGGAAAATCTTAGGAGAAACAGGAATCATTTGGCTCACATGACTATTTAATGAAATAGTAAGAAACCAAAAGATGCTCGAGGAATGGAGAGCGAGTACATTTATACCCATATATAAGAACAACGGAGACATTCAGAATTAAGCGAATTATCGATGTATCAAGTTAATGAGCCATACTATGAAATTATGGAAAAGAATTATCGAATGTAGGTTAGATGTCTTATGGAACATTTTAGAGCAGAAAAGAAAGACCTTCACATAATATTTATTAATCTAGAAAAAACTTATGATAGGGTACTGAGGGAGGTTTTTTGGAGAACCTTGGAAAAAAGAGGTATCCCATTGACATACATTAACCTTATAAGAGACATGTATGATGGTGCAAAAACATGTGTGAGGACTCATGAAGGAATGATAGATTTCTTTTAAGTTAATATTGGGTTACTTCAAGGATCAACTTTAAGTTCATACTTATTTATAATGGTAATTGATGAGTTAACAAAACATATTCAAGATAAAGTACCTAGGTGTGTGTTATTTGCATATGACATTGTATTGTGGAAGAGTCTAAGGAAAAAGTTAATAGAAAATTGGAACTATGGAGACAAACATTAGAAAGTAAAGGCTTCCGACTTAGTAGAACAAAGATAGAATATATGGAATGTAAGTTTGATCATTTGGTTACTTCAGAAGACATAGAAATTAAAATTGGTACACATTGCATCCCCCAAAAGAAAAGTTTTAAATACCTAGGGTTAATTTTTCAGAGTGATAGGAAGAATTAATCAAAATGTTACGCATAAAATTAATGATGATTGGTTAAAATGGAGAGGAGCATCAGGTCTTTGTGATAAGAAGATATCATTAAAGTTTAAAGGTAAATATTATAGAGCAACAATTAGACCTGCCATGTTTTATGGTTCTGAGTGTTGGGCAATTAATCATCAATATGTACAAAAGATGTCTGTGACAAAAATGAAGATGTTGAGATAGATGAGTGGTCATACAAGAAAAGACAATATATATAATGAGGTTATTAGAAACAAATTAGGAGTGACATTAATAGAAGATAAAATGAGAGAATATCGTTTAATATGGTTTGGACATATAGAAAGAAGATCAAAAGAAGAACTTGTAAGAAGGTATGAAAAACTAGATTTTAAAAGTATTAAAAGAGGTAGAGGACGACTACAAAAGTATTGGAAATAAACAATAAAGAATGATCTAGCTTATTGTGAGTTAAATATGACATATGATAGGGCTCCGTGGAAACAAAGAATCCTTGTAGCCGACCCCATCTAGTATGGGAAAAGGCTTAGTTGTTGTTGTTTGTTTTATATATATATATATATATATATATAGAGAGAGAGAGAGAGAGAGAGAGAGATTCTTTGGGAATGCTGTGCTTGAGTTTTATATTAAATAGTTGAGTGTTGTCTAATGCTCCAATCCAGAGGCAGACAGAGAGGAGCTTGCAGGGTGCAAGGGAAAATGTGCTCAATTTCTAAGCAAAATCTTGGGTGTCTATTATGCTTATCATTACGAGGCGTATAAAACACAAGGTAGGATATCACCACTGTTCCATGAATTTACTGATTCCCTCTGATTTCATTAGTAAAATTTGGTCTAAAATGCAGGGGTTTACCTTCATGATCCAACAACGGTGGTTGCAGCCATTGATCCCACACTGCTCACCTATGTGGAGGGAGTCGTGAGAGTGCAAACCACTGGCATCAGCAGAGGCCTTACAGTTTTTGATAACACCATGAAAAGGTAATTAATTCTTTATTGATGTTACTTGAACGGATGTACTAATCCTTGTAAACTGTCATCTGAGTTTGAGCAATCTGTTCGTATTCCCATGGCAAGCATTGGTTGATTTTGGTTATCATAATGATGGAAATCTTTCAAAGAAAGATATGTAGAAAGGTCATGCAATCACTATGAAAGGCACTGCTGCCCATGTCTAGGGGTTTTGGCTTGATGGCCTCCAACTTGAAAGGTGACATGAATGCGTTACCTTGGGCATGCATCAGTGACCATAAGGCCAAAGCAGAGAGCTCCTTGTGGTCAAGGGAGGCTGCGGTGATTCTTTCTACTGCTGCATGGGAGAAGCGTTTTTCGAAACTGGTACATCGTTTTGGTGCATAACCTTTAACCTTAACCCAAGGATAGGACCGGCTATGCAAGGGTAGACCCTTTAGAATACTTGGTTCGTTTTGTTACAATCTGGAGCGTCGATTTAGTGTTGTTCGGATTGCAATTGTTGTTTGTCTTTGTGCTTGTCTAATTGATAAATCGCTTCTTCATCCAGATATGCTGAAAGCTCACCTTGGTTTAACCAGCCTAAGGTGAAGGTGGCCGTGACGGTTGATGCCCATGCAGTTCTGAAGTTGGTGAAGGAGCGGCTCATGAATTCTTGATAGCGGGTCATTAGCCGTAAGGTGGTGGAGTACCCATTGGCAGTGCCAAAAATGTGCATGAGCTTGTGTTGTATATCTGAATTTCCATGTTCACGACATTAGTTTGCTCCGTAGTACCAAACGAACTTATCAATGTGCATGTCTTAGAATACATTATGTAAATCCATTTGCTTTTTTCTCAAATCATGTAGTTTTGTATTCTGCACTCAAAGAGTGCTAGTTCACCTTACTCACAATATGAAAGTTGTAAGTTCGACCAGGGCCATGGATACCCGGCTTCGGCCTTCCAATTGTAACACAAAAAAATCATGCAAAAACTAAAACAAAAAATCAAGCCTTTTCCCACACTAAGAGGGCCAGATCACATGTCCAAGTCATCATATATCTCGATATTGTGTTGTTTGGCATTAGACTCTAGAAAAAAAAAGTTCATCTTTTGTTCTCTTCTTTCTAGCACTGTGGCCTTTTCCTCTCCCCCTTTTAAAGTGTGTACCATCCCATTTCTGCCACATTCTTAGCGGCACTTCTACAGTCTTAATAGTTCTCCTCTTCCCAAATGTACATTGAAACTGTATAGCAACATTTTAATGTCTGGATGGAATTTTGATTGTTAGGCCATCTTTGCAAATATCTGAACCACTAGAGCATTTCTTTCTCGTTTTATCTTCAAATCCAAACTCTCTCTAATAACATCATTGTGGATCAGATCTTTCTCTCGCTATTGCATTTGGTAGACAATTTCTATCAGAAAACTTTATCAAAATTACAGGTATTCTACAACGGCTGAACTTTTTTAACATTAATATATTGGATTGCTAAGGAGCTTTAAAGTTAGAACATTAGGTGACTTCACATGAAGTTGTGGTTGCATCTTGTGGGCAACTCTTCAAGTATGGAAGACGAGGGAGGCTGAAGCCTTCAAGCCTACACACAATCGTGCGCCCCTGCTTCCACCACCCGACTCGCTCAACCATTGATCGTAGGAACACAAATAAACTTGCTCAAAAACCCTCTCCCAAGGGTATAACAGGCCCTCTCACGGCCACAAAAATCACTCGACCTTCGCTCTTTGCCCTCCCTCTTTCACCTTATAGAGAGAGAAAGGGAAAAAGAAGAGGATGAGAATGAGAAAAAGAGAGGTTTTAGAAAGCCAAGCCAATCACCCCCACTTTTCATATGTAAGAAAATGTCACTCCATCATCCCTATGCCCTCTCTCTATCATCCTAGAGAGAGATCAAGGGGCCAAGTGGCAGAATCATTTCCTCTTGGTGACCACGATGTTGGCCAAGACATGCACTAGAAGTTCTTGGGTGAACTTGTCATGAGACACAACATACCCAACCAGTTTCCAAGGTTTAATACAGAATACGATGTAAAATCAAGTGCAAGTTCCCTATTCATATTGTTCATTTTATTGGAGTGCTGGAAAAATCTTTCCGTCACATTTTCCAGTGCACCAAAAAAATAGTGGCCATTGCGTACTGCAAGTCACATGGAAACATGCTCTGGCTTTGGCATTCATTGTCAACCTCTCTATAACGAAAGAAAAGAGATACAACTCCTATACAATAACAATAGCAACGGCTAAGCTTTTTCTCATACTAGATGGGGTCGGCTACATGAATGAGTCCAATCATGTGCCACGCTAGTAGTTAACAAACGTACAACCCCTATCTTATAATGATTTTCTTTGAATACCAAAATTCATGTATTATTAACAAATAGATGGTTATGCTTTCTTACATGTTAGCAATATATTTCAAACCATAATTTTTGGCCCTTATGTGTAGACATTTGTCAAAATCACAAACTATCAGTGTTTCATATTACGAGATTATTCATCAGAAGATGATTTGATCCAAATCTAAACAAGTGCTTGTGAAGCCCATACATGTACAAATTGCTTTATACTTATGGACTCATATGATTGTGGTCAAGTGTATGTTGATGACATACAAAGGCTTATTGCATGATTTAACCATGTACATTATGTGCATCATAGTGTAATGTATAATAGATCAATGAGTGAAGCATGGGACTATGCATGCATGCATGATATATTGATCAATTATACATAGATTTGTACGTAGCAAAAATTGGAATGTATTGATAAGGGAGCTGTTGTATTAAAAACCATACTTGCAAATCAGATTTAATTTCTGAAAGTTTTGTGCCCTTTCATATCTTATATCATACTAACATTAAGATATTCATGGGAAGGTCCATATTTGAACATGTGAAGTCGCACCCATATTTTTTTATGTGCATGTTTGACATTATTTTTTATTTTCTTGTTCTTTTTCTTGTATGTTTCTTTATTTTCTTTTTCTTTTTCTTAATTTTTATTGTTGTTCTTTTTTCATTATTGATTTTGTTTTTGTTTCTTTTCTCTTGTCCTTGTTTCTTTTTCTTTTTTCTTTTTCTTCGACGAAATTCGTAAGAGTCTGCATTGTCAAGCTGCGAAGAAGACAAACCAAATGAAATATCGGTCACTGGAGTAAAGAGATCTAGCGAGAGAGAGAAAGAGAGACCTTTGCTCGAATTGGGTGGGAGAGGAGAGAGAAAGTGTTGAGGGGTAATTTCAATATTTAAAAAAGAGTGTGTGAATAGTAAAATGGGTGTGTGAATCGTAATTCCCCATTTTAAACATCACTCAAATATATCTTCTCACACTCACATAGAATGCACCTGCATCATCATGTTTCGGTAATCTACGGCCTTCCTCAATAACAGCATCAATATCACCAGGGTTGTAAGAGTCACTTGACTCTCCTCACCGGCCTTGGCCACCATCTATCATGAGCATATCAACTTTCATGACAAGGCACTCGCAGTGCGCACCCTACACACAATCCAAAATGGCCGATATATTCACATCATTAAGTTTTCAAACATTAGTTATCAGCTTATTTATTAAAACATTGCATATTTAACAAAATAATTTGCACACAAATGTCCAAGTTCAAATATCCTTATTCAATTAAAACTCACAAAATAAAATCAATATCAACAACCCACATCCTTTTAAAGCACTTATAAAGTAATTATAAAAGACACATAGTTAATAGACAATATAAATTTACCCCTAGGATGGTACCATAGAGAATGGAGAATTCACCCAAGTAGACGCCCCGAAAATCCAATCTAACTTACATATCCAAACTGTTCTCCACAATCTGGCTTGGATTTATCCGCTGAATGATGACAAAAATATTAAAATATTAGAGTCTATTTGACAAGGACTTCAACGGTTCCAACCAAGTGAGTATAGTTCAAACGAACCTAAAATCGTCAAAAAACCTAAATGGATACTACTAGTTTATGTTCAATCTGATCTTTTTAGTTAGATTTCGTACTAATCTATGCACCTTTTACTAATGAAACTCTATTCATCTGATAATACATCATGTCATCTACGCGATGCTTCAAACTAGGCTGAAATTAAACACCGAATGGGCCCGAAACAGCCACAAAATGGGTCCAAAAGCACCCTGTTTGGATCCAAGCTGGATCCAAAGGCGTTTACTCTATATTGGGTATTATCTAATGTCAAACCAGACTTGTCAGTGCTGTCAGGCGAACATTGCTTAAACGACCCAATTGTTGGGTTTGAGTATGGGCATAGACCAGACATTACAATCGGGCTGAATATGTTGTCATCACGTATAAAAGAAATACATCACCTATGACTGACATAAAAGAAATACATTACTGTTAAATGCATAACCTCCCTCATTTTGTTAAATAAACATGAAATAAATAAATATTTAATATTGATGACTACAACGACTATATACTTGATATGTTGTAACAATGATAACAAGCAAATCCAATAATAGGAGAATGCTTATAATTGACATCTTTTATTAATCTATTTGCTCATGGCTATCAACCATTCTGATTGCAACCTAACGATAAAGGTCGAAAATTACTCAAAAATTGATACATACAATACACACAATCTTTATTCAATACATTGTAAAAACAAGCTACATTAACTTAAATACAATGACGAATTGTTAGATGCAATAGTGTAGTATGACCACTAAGTTTTTGTGCCTCGCAATGAAAATCTTTTCCCAATTATACGTACAAATAGGCTAATGTTGTAGTACTTTTGTAATGGTTTGGGGTGATTTGGATCTGATTAAATCCAGACCTGCCTAGGCAGGTTGAATAGTAACATCCGACCTGAGCGTTGCTGGAATGTGGTGGTAGGCCACCACATTTGGTAACTGCCATGTCGAGGCCGATTACCTTCGATTAAGAAGCCTTTAAAGGGCCACCACCATTTGCAGTGTCAAGGGAGCTAGGCGTGCGACTGAATTGACGGAGAATCAATTAGAATCCAGTGAGTTATAACCTATTTTTCAGATTTTTGTTTTGCTCAATTTTTCATGAAAAAATTGGTTGTTGATCATCATTTTTGGTTTGGGTTAGAGCATTGACATAGCACGAAGGGTTTTGGTAGGTTTGGGTAAGTTGTGGGTGTTGATTTGGTCAGAAAATGATTCAAACATGTCAGATTTTTCATTTTCTGCAACTTGTGTTTTTCGACAAAATGTCACCACCGATGGTTGTTCTTGGGCTTAATTGAAAGAGGAGACATATGCAGACAATGGGGTATCATCGGGGGCCTTGATCAATGCTGTAAAATAGTGAACTAACGGTCGGAAAAATAAAGAAAACACTCCTTTTTGGGTATGTACTGTTGACATGTCATATCATATCTAACACGTCATTTTGTGTCCGATGCACTGTAGAATGAAATGAAATTGTGTCATACCTCATGTCACACTAACAGTTCTGTGTCAGATAGGTTGTGTCTTTTGTCAAAATAGGTCAAAATAAGGTTCTAGGTTTTTTGTTGTCTTCATGTTAGGAAGAGGTTGGGGTTGGGTCATGGAACAAGTTCTGAGTTAAAACCAGGATTTGTTTTAGTATTTCCAGGTTATGATAAGGTTCTGTGTCAATACACGAATACAAACTACCTATTGTGTCACCCAATTTAGATCAGATATGGATGCATATGACAGTTCGGATCTAAGATAACTTAAATAGATTCAAGTTGAGTTTGGGTGATTTTAGGACTGTTTAGGATCTGGTTTGGACACACTTTGTTGCGTTAGACTCTTAATTAAATGAATTTTAATATTTTAATTATTTTTAATTGTTTAAAAATTAAAATTGGAGGATTTGATGGTGATAAGAGCAGCCCAGTAGTTTTGGGATTGACTTAGTGCTCATTCAAGTAGGGGGTTATACATTCTTTTATAGAACCATGTTAGAAGTTGTTTCTTATTTTAAATGGATTTAAATATATATGATTGATAAATGTTTTAATCATGTTTATGAAATGATGTTTGTAATTATGGGTTATTTGTTATGCTTTTGAAGTGAAACTTGTTTTATGGATTGGTTGATAAAGAACATGTTTTGATATGCATTTGTTGGTATAAACATGGTATTTAAATATTATATAGATATGAATTTGGGTATATGTGGATTCATATATGTGATAAATTGGAATGGGTTTTGAAATATAATAATGTATAAATATATGAATTGTACTTGTATGGTTTGTGTGGGTCTCTAGACACTTCCCTCAGGCGTTTCGGTTTGGGGCGAATATATAGTGTATTCCCTGGCACTATGTTGTGAGAGTCAATATGGTTTGACCATCATGGATAGGGTTACCAAGATCACATAAGTAAGGGTCGGATGACTCCAGTGGCCTTGGGGCAAACACATTATGAGATGTAATTATCATAACTAATTGATACGTGTATGTTAATACGAATTTGAAATCATGAATTAAAAATGAAAGTGTGATTTGTTATGAAATGTTTGTTAAAATATGCATGCTTTTAGTATGAATTATGTTTAAAGATGTTTAACCTTTCTACTAAACTATGGGTTAGAGCTCACCCTACCATTTTACAGTTCATCTTGAAGCTAGCTCGTCCAAGGCACACGGAATAGAGTAACGGTTGTATGAGCTACATATTTTGACATTTTATAATTTAGATGAGTGGTAGATTGCCTAAATAAATATTTTGGTTATTTAGGGTCATGCTCAGTGGACCCCTCACCATTCTTGACTGATTGTTTAGATGTATAGATATTTGTCATAATTAAGTTCAGTATTTTGTTGGAGTTAGATTTGATTATTCTTGTCTTTGATCACCGCTCATGATCATGCTCACATGAGAAGCGACCACATAGCATTAATTTGAATCCAGTCATGGTCACAACTCATGCAGGTGTGACAACTTTAACCTTCAAATATCATGATTCAATAACTACATGATCATACCTGACACTCTGCCTTTGGACTTGTTGTTGGTGTACCTGATTTGGTAGAACCTTCAAATATATGGTTGCCAATTTCTTTGTTTGATGTTTTGACTCATAGCATATTAAACTTAGTGCCTACAAATTTAATCTCATGCGTCACCTTATTGAGCATTATTTCTAAACAATCAACTAAAATATCTTCCTTACTTCATGTCATCATCTCCAACCTCAAGGCAACAAACTCTTGATGCATCAAAAGACCAAGAATTTCATAGATATCATGAAAGGTAATAATCATCTCATATACGAAATATGCAAGCTATGAGTATATGGTTGCTAACATTTGATAAAGGAGATTACTATACACATACCTCTTTTACTATCCACACACCTCATATTTTAAAAATACCGAAAATACTCCTACAAAAAATCCTCTTTCCTCTCCACACCCAATTCCGACAATCCCTTCTTTTTACTCCAGTGATTGACATTTCGTCTCCTGAGAGCTATTGTTGCTTTCTTCACAACCAACGAGTGTCTAACTATTTCCTTATGAACCTCACTGGAGTCAAACAAAAGAAAAAAGAAGAAAAAGAAGAAAAAAGAAAGAAACGGTTGATCCGATAGATTTTCAGATTTTTCTTAGTTTTGAAAGGTTAGTTCTTAGTAAAAGGTGTGTCCTTTCAGGAAGAGATGCATTGAGAGCTAGTATCTTGTTTCTTGAGTGTTTTTCATTTTAGTTGATGTTTCATAGTTTTGGGTCAAAGGAATTACTTATCGGAATTTTGATTCGAAAAGTGGCCTAGGCACATCTCTTTCTTATGAGAGGGCACCCATGTCTTGCATCTTCCCCCAAGGTGCCATCAATCAAATAATGTGTTACATATTATGCTTTGACCCCTATATCTATTTATATATTGTAGAATGATAAACAACTTGAGTAAAAGCTATGATAAAATTGATTCAGAGAAGAATTAAAGTACTTATTATACTAAGACTAAGAAAAATGAAAGTTATTGTAGTGTAATGGATGATGTATTCAGTGATTGGTTGGCCAATGAGGCCGAAGAATAATTTGTTGATTGAGAGGATGATAGACTTACTCGTATTTGTGACAAATGATGTGTTTAGGAGTCATAATAGGTAAGGTATGACTTGACTATGAAAGAAGTGGAAATATAAGACAAATAAAAATATTGATATTGAAAATAGTAGGTAAACGAACACTAAGAAGGTAGACTACCTATTTTTATTGAGAGAAGATGGTGAAATCGATAGTTATTTAAAGTTGAATATAGTTAAAGAGACACATAACTACTCTCTAGGCTTGTATCTTAAAGGACACACTTTTGTAAGGAGATTGAGTGGATTTGAATACAATAAATAAATGACCTTACAAAGCCATTACAAACTGAAGCATATTTTAGTGCATTTGAAGAATATTGATGAGGCAAATGTGAATACAGAAGGCATATTTACAATGCATGAATGAAAATTAGGAAGGATAGGGGTTCTTGAAGTATTCTATAATAATTACTACAAGATCTACATGCTCACCAATATTATGCATGACATGGTAAAATCTCCAATAGAGATATAATACATGATATTATATTTGCACATACATAGTACATAACAATTATATATATTTCATATTTTATAGGTATAAGATGTTTTTCTTTGAGGTAGTCAAATTTATATCAACCTCGAAGAACTTCAATATAGACTTCATTTTTATTAGTTTAGAAAATAAGAAAATTATATTTGAGTGTTCATATGTGAGAGAATTATGCATTCCAAACAACCCTTCATATATTATCTGTACCATGATCTAACTTTGGTGAATACCATCAAAATAATATTTTTGAGTGTAACTCCCCCTTACATAGATAATATATAACAAAAAATATTGAAGCATTTATTATCAAATTAGAAAGGAATAAAGAGATCATAAGTGTATTTGGTGTAAGTTAGAAGAAGGTCATCTACTCATTAGATGACAATAGTTAGAATGATACAATAGAGGTAATGTAATTGAAATGGAAAAAATTTCATGCTCTACTCTTTTACGTTAAAGAGTAGTGGTTGGACCATATAAGAAGAGAATTATCTCCACATGAACAAATAGGGTGATTCATTATGTTACTCATACAACTAATAGCTATGTGAAATTGGTTGTTAATACATATATATCACCTACTAATTTTGAAACTTATAATGAATGTATATTAATGGTTAAGGTGAAAAGTGCACAAACAAGGTTAAAAGAGTTCATCGATAGCTTAACTAAGAGATTTAATACAATTTGAAAACAATTACATTCATTGATAGAATTTGAGATTACAAAATTGAAGAAGTCATTTAAAGAATCACGAATCATTATCATGCATTACATTGACGTGATAAAATATTTTATAGCGAACTTTTAGAGAAGAGTATCATGATATACTCTTGACTTTTTAAAAAAGTACAATCAATTGGAAATAGTAGGTTTAGGCCTAAAAACATGTTATACATTGTGATGTTCATATAGTCTGCGTGTGCTCACAAGATAAGACTTCTCCTTAAATGCGATGAATCAATACAATTATAAGAAGTTGATCTATTTTGGAATAAGTTAGACATAAAGAGAATACTCTATATATTACCAATCATGCAAGAGTTGATGCAAGAATATCTATAATGGAGACCTTTGGAATAAGTTAAATAACTATCCACAACAAGACAAATTTATTAAGATATTTGATAAGTAATTGAATCCTAAGTACAATATCCTAGAAGCATCATCCATTCACCATTTTAAGATCATGTAACAAATCTATGAAGAGTGATTTATCAGCTTGGGAGCATGCGGATATGAATGCCTCTCTTAGAGGAAGATATGGACATATACATGGTCGAGTACACGAGGCCTCTCTTGGGGTGAGTCGTTTCTCTTCATAGAGTTGCGAAAAATATTCCGAGCCAACTAGACTTTAAACTAACATACGAGAAGACAATACTATGCTTTATGAGTATATTTATAAATGTTTTGGTGAATCTTATTGGAGATGAAAATTATGTGTATCAACTCATTGGTGCACTTTCAGGATAAGGGGAGGAGTGGTAGCGTAAACCTTGAAGGAAGTTGCACATAGGCATAACATATATTCACGAGTTTTCATGAAGGATGATGGTATTGATGTTGATATTCATCATATTGCATAAATAAAAAATAGGCTTCATCTTAGTTATTATTTGATGTTCATGCCAAAAAAGCCCATTAAAAAATGTCAAAATGTCACGCATCCTCACCATCATCCTCATATAAAGTCAATGAGTATACTCATTGGTAGCATTGTTCATATTTCTTTAATAACTCCAACAACACAAGGTCATCTAATAATGGTCGTAGCACGCATTCAATTAAAGCTGATGAAAATATGTTACGTACTACTGTAAGACACTAGTATAAGAAAGTAACTACGAGAAAAATCAGTATTATAATTAAAGCAAAACAAACATATAAACGCTACTAATATATATATAATTATTCATTTACCTACATAAAAAATAATGTAGCTTGTTGCCTAGCTTAATTTGGATGTCATTGACTCAAAATCTCTCAAAGTAAATTGATGCATTCAAGGAATGTATCACTCCATGTACAACTCGTCGCACTTATAAGGATACAATGTTGGAACATGAAAATGCTCAAGCTTCAAAAAATATAAGTGTTGATGACAACCAAATTATCGAACTATACAACCTGACATATGTGGACAATTTATGTGTATTACAATCCGAGTATTTTGTATAACTCTATGATTGTTCGTCAATTTATATTGCATAAAATAAAATAAAAGAATGTATAATATCAAATGTTGTATTTAATTTAAAAAAAAAGAATATAATTGTAGTTTGAAAAAATACATCCTTTAGCATTATTGATTTCAATTGCTTATGATACTTAGTTACCCGATCAATAGTAATTGTAGCAAGTTACTCTGAACATTGAGAAATGCTTATTAATTCATGCTCATAATTAAAAATTTTAAATTTATGAAAATTGACTATATATAAGATATTATAGCAAGCAACAATAGTACAAGTTCTTACCTAAAGAAAAAAGTATGTTCACTAAGTTGTGTTTCTATTTGGGATGTCTTTCCTAGCTATTTGTACAAATAGATGAATGTTATTGTACCTCAAGCATAACCCTACAAATATCATATGTTAATATATATATGATTGTTATTGGTATTCTATCTCTAGACTTATCTTATATAATGTACACCTTAGCTAACACAACAAATATAATAAAGCTTTATTTTATTACTGATTCTCCTTCTTGAAAAATTACTTTGGAGCACCTCAAACCTAATAGCTTCATATTTAATCTCTAACAATACTTCGTTGATGCTCATCCCAATATATCACTAAAAATGTTTTTCTTTCTTATAGTCATCATCTCTTGTGTCAAGGCAACAAGGTTTTTCTTGATTGAAAGACTAAGTATTTCATGGATATCGTGAAGTGTGATAGTCATCTTACTCTATGACATTTAGAAGTTGTTTATGTTTGGTTATCAATGCTCGATAAAAGCAATCAACAATGCATGGTTTATAACTTTATATAGCAAACTCGTTTGCCCAATCAATCCACTCATATATGTAATCTCAACCCAATTATCGAGCCTCACATCCATTCTCTTTATTGGTCATGCTCTACCAATGGTATACCTTTATGGATTGTTACCACTTTTTATATTGCCAGCATATTAACATTTACATAGTCAATTGGAATAGTGAGTATTGATATTAAATATATAATTTCACTAAAGTTAAAAATTACATATTCTTACCAAATCTTATAAGTAATGTGACCTTCAAAATTAGGGTATAATCCCGATATATTAGGAGATCTCTCATCCTCACTATCTGCCATATTAATCTCATTATCTAAGATTGATATATTCTCCTCATAATGTGAAGGGTCGGCTTATACCATAATGTCTTCTTCTCCTCATTGTCGTATGCGAGGTCGTTCTCTATATAATAAAGCGGTGATGCTACACCTTTGTACTCGTGCCCTATGTGTCACATCTATATAGCAAAAAAGTAAACTTAGTTAATGAAATTAAAATAAGAGATATGCATTTAGGACACTCTATGAGGGAGATACGGCCCAAGCACGTCTCCCACTAAGAGAGACCTAAGTCCCAAGCCCCTCTCGAGCCGAAAAATTCAAGAATCATGTCAAAAATCTCTCAAAATAACTAAAAAACAAAAAATTAAAATTAAAATTAACAACATACCTCAATAAATTAATGAATCTCCCTTTGAACCGGCTTTTCTTTCCCTCTTTTGCTTCTTTTTTCTCTTTCTCTTCTCCTTTCTTCCTATTTCTTATTCTTTTTTTTGACATATTTTGATCTATTATTTTGCTTCAAATGGTTGTAGATCCAGCAATGGTAGCTCGAGTAGGCCAAAGAGTAAAGAATGAACATAGAAACGGATGGATTATAGCAGAGAATGGTGATTCATGCAGGAGGAGAGAGCCAATTTTTTAGAGGATGAAAGCATAATTACCTAGAATTAGTAGGGGTATTTTTAGCCGACCCCGTCTAGTATGGGAAAAGGCTTAGTTGTTGTTGTTGTAGTAGGGGTATTTTCAAAAAGTAAGAAAAAATGGGTGTGTGGATAGTATAAAGGGTGTATGAGTATCATTTCTATTGAAAAAAATGCTCACCAATACATGTCTATTACCTCATATAACAAGCCTCCTTACACAACCCACTCTACTTTGCATGGCCTCGCTTGAGTCTCTCTTCTAAAGGTTCATCCTATTTGAACATTATATTGTGTGTGTGGTGTCACCACTTTTAGCAAACTCTAAATATGTATTTATATATAGTTAATCAAAATTATCATTAAGAGTATTATTTTATTTGAAATAAATAGTTCAATAAAATTTAAGTTTATTGTTACTTGATCTTTCTAAATTTTATAAGCAATGAAACTTGCAAAACTAAGGAGCAACTCTAAATGAAGTCCTATTATAAGAATTATATGTTTTATGGTGAAATAGTAGTTATAGTGTTAATAGGTTTTCTAGTAGGAATAGGTTTCCTAAGCGAAATAGGTTTTTTAATGAAACCAACCCTCCAGAGAGATTTCAGGTATGAGAGAGAGAGAGAGAGTTGTGTAGAGGACCGGTGATGTGGTTGCCTTCTTCCTTCTCCATCCACCTTCCTTCGGCTATGGCTCCTTTAGGTTGAAGTCGACCACCAACGGGTGAGGTTGAGCGCAGGGGAGATTCCTTCTCGTTTGTCTCAAAGGTGAGATTTGGTGGCTGCTTGACTCTCCATCAACAGTCGAGGATTGACAGTGTGTGCCGCTGTAATCTCTCCTTTGTTGGTTAATATATTGAGTTTTACGGGCCATCTCCGTGTGTGTGATTACAAGAAGAAAAGTCGGGCTGGTTTAAGGCGGTGAACCACACTGATATGGCCGGCTTGGAGGTGGAACTGAACGGTGTCTGCTGAAACCAGAACAGCTGGTTCCGGTCCCATTTTACAAGTTTTAGACTTTTTTTTCCATTTTTTTGGTTTTTGGTTCATACAAGAACCACAATTGGCAATTACGAACCATAACATGAACCGGGTCAAGCCTGATTGCGTTACTGTTCATGGTTCGAGACAAAATTCAGCAGTTTGAACCACTGGTCCCAGATTACCCGAAACCCACCATGTCTACAAGCTACCTTACTGTTAGGGCCGGCGAATGAGCCAAACGAATGAAACAGGGGCTGTTCGTGGCTTGTTCAACAATTCAAGATCTTGTTCATGTTTCAACTCATTAGCTTGTTTGATCTGAGCTGAATATCCCAAACACTAACTGAGTTAGACATGCAGAATGCAAGCCTCATATTGAAGTTAAAGATGGTATCTTTTCACATACAATTTTATAGTAGGAAATTTAGTATTTTGATTGTTAAATAAAATATTTTTCATACAAATTTTCTTGTAAAATTGAAAGATTTTATTAGTTAATTACATCATCAACCGTTTTTTAAGTTTAAATTGTTTTGCAGCATATCGTTTATAAAAGTTTTATGTACTTAACTAAGAAGCTCCAACAACAACAACTAACTCTTTTTCTTTACAAAACGGGGTCGACTATGTGGATTCTTTGTAAAATCCATGGTAATTAAAATCTAAAAAGTTTTATGCTAGTTGTCACAAGTCTAATACAATCCTCTTCTTTTATCCGGGCTCGGAATTGGTCATGCAAGGATGACCCCTTACATGAGCAAAGTTTAACTAAAATGCTCCATTAAAAAGAAAAAAAACTAATAGCCAAACCAAACATGCAATTTTCATGTTTAGCTCATATAGCTTATAACTCTACCCGTGTAAGGGATCACCCTTGCATTGCCGGTCCCAAGTCCGAATAAAGGAGGAGGGTTGTGTTAGGCTTCCGACAGCCAGCATAAAACTTTGTCGGATTTTTATAACATGGATTACAAAAATTATGTGTATTGCTTTGGGGCGTCCTCGCCTAGCGACGTGCTGTAGAGCCCGAATACAGTAAGAAGTAAACAAGGGTCACTACATTTTCGCCCGAATGTAGTGAATCAATTATAGAGAGGGTTCCCACATCATGGATGAGTGTGGGTAAAGAAGTTAGTCCCGCTACATTGCCGCCCGAATGTAGTGAAAATTTTTCAGAGAGGGTCTCCGCATTTTGATTATGGACGGATGCGGGGGTAAGGAAGCTAGTCCTAGATAATAAGATTCGTATTGGTTCTTGGAATATTGGAACATTATCCGGTAAGCTAATGGAGGTGGTAGATACTATGATTCGGAGAAAGATAGGTTCGAAACGGAGTTGGTATTATCATAAATAAAGATTTAAAGGAGAGTGTAGTAGATATACAACGATATGGTGACCGAATCATGATGTTGAAATTAGTGTTAGGAGTAGAGGTTTTGAATATAGTTTGTGTTTACGCACCCTAAGTAGGACTAGAAGATAGTATAAAGACAGTTTTTTGGGAAGAGTTAGATAAGGTATTTCAAAAGATTTCACAAAGGGAGATAATTTGTTTAGGAGGAGATTTAAATGGACATGTCGGTAAAGAGGCATTAGGATATCAAGGGATTCATGGAAACTTTGGTTTTGGGGATATAAATGAGGAAGGTAGGGAGATTTTAAATTTTGCTATGGCATTTCATCTCTTTATAGTCAATGCAATCTTCAAAAAATGAGATAAACATTTCATTACTTATAAGAGTGGCTTATCACAAACACAAATTGATTACTTTATTTGTAGAAAAAAAAGATAGAGTTTGTTGTAAAGATTGTAAGGTAATTCAAAGAGAAAGCTTAACCACCCAACATCGACTTTTAGTTATGGATTTACAAATAAAAAAAATGGACAAAGAAGAAAAGAGTGCATCGAGCTATTCAGACTAAACGATGAAACCTCAAAAGCGAGAAAGAAGATATATTTAAACAGAAAGTCCTTCAAGAAGATGTTTGGAATTATGTTGGCACACTGTGTGATATGTGGAACAATATAGCTATACATATTAGGAAAGTGGCGAAAGATGTGTTAGGGGTATCTAAGGGAGGTGTACCGGCACAAAAAGAAGCTTGGTGGTGGAGTGAAGTAGTACAAAATAAAATCAAGGCAAAGAGGGCATGTTACAAATTACATTATACCAAGAAAACTAGTAAAACTTTAGAAGCTTATAAGAAAGCAAAGAAGGAAGCGAAAAAGGCCGTTAGTGAAGCAAAAGTTAAGATTTGGGAGGACTTATATAAAAAACTCAACTCAAAAGAGGCTGAAAGAGATATTTTTAGGATAGCTAGGTCTAGAGATAAGAAAACTAAAGATCTTAATTATGTTAGATGCATAAAGGACGAGAATGAAAAAATTCTAGTGGCAAATGATGATATAAGAAATAGATGGAAAAACTATTTTTATAATATTTTTAATGAAAATAAAGATGTTAGTATTAGTTTAGGAGATTTAGCCAAGTCAGAAAAGTATATAAACCACAATTTTTACTGACGTATTCAAAAGAATGAAGTCAAAGAGGCTATTAAACATATGAAGGATGGTAAATCAGTAGGACCAGATAATATTCCTATAGAAGTTTAGAAAATACTAGGAGAAATAGGAATCACTTGGCTCACAAGACTATTTAATGAAATATGGAAAAACCAAAAGATGCCCGAGGAATAGAGAGCAAGTACACTTATACCTATATATAAGAATAAGGGAGACATTCAAAATTGCACGAATTATCGAGGTATCAAGTTAATGAGTCATACTATGAAATTATGGGAAAGAATTATCGAACGTAGGTTAAGACAAGTATCAAGTACAACAGAGATTCAATTTGGATTCATGTCAGGCAGATCTACTATTGAAGAGATTCACCTTTGGAGACGTCTTATGGAACATTTTAGAGCAAAAAAGAAAGACCTTCACATGATATTTATTGATCTAGAAAAAGCTTATGATAGGGTACTGAGGGAGGTTCTTTGGAGAACTTTGGAAAAAAGAGGTATCCCATTGACATATATTAACCTTATAAGAGACATGTATGATGGTGCAAAAACATGTGTGAGGACTCATGAAGGAACGACAAACTTCTTTGAAGTTAATATTGGGTTACATCAAGGATCAACTTTAAGTCCATTAACCTTATAAGAGACATGTATGATGGTGTAAAAACATGTGTGAGGACTCGTGAAGGAACTACAAACTTCTTTGAAGTTAATATTGGGTTACATCAAGGATCAACTTTAAGTCCATACTTATTTATAATGGTGATGGATGAGTTAACAAAACATATTCAAGATGAAGTACCTTGGTGTATGTTATTTACAAATGACATAGTGTTAGTGGATAAGTGTAAGGAAAAAGTTAATAGAAAATTGGAACTATGGAGAGAAACATTAGAAAGCAAAGGCCTCCGACTTAGTAGAACAAAGACAAAATATATGGAATGTAAGTTTGATCATTTGGTTACTTCAGAGGACATATAGTAGAACAAAGACAAAATATATGGAATGTAAGTTTGATCATTTGGTTACTTGAGAGGACATAGAAATTAAAATTGGCGCACATTGCATTCTCGAAAAGGAAAGTTTTAAATACCTTGGGTCAATTTTTTAGAATGATGGAAGAATTGATGGAGATGTTATGCATAGAATTAATGGTGGTTGGTTAAAATGGAGAGGAGCATAAGGTATTCTTTGTGATAAGAAGATACCATTAAAGTTAAAAGGTAAATATTATAGAGCAGCAATTAGGCCTGACATGTTTTATGGTTCTGAGTGTTGGGCAGTTAATCATCAACATGTACAAAAGATGTCTGTGACATAAATGAAGATGTTGAGATGGATGAGTGGTTATACAAGAAAAGACCGTATACATATTGAGGTTATTAGAAACAAATTTGGAGTGGCACCATTAGAGGATAAAATGAGAGAACATCGTTTAAGATGGTTTGGACATATAAAAAGAAGACCAAAAGAAGAACCTGTAAGAAGGTTAGAAAAACTAAATTTGGAAAGTATTAAAAGAGGTAGAGGACGACCACAAAAGTGTTAGAAAAAAATAATAAAGAATGATCTAGCTTATTAGGAGTTAACTGCTAACAGGCACACAATAGGGATTTGTGGAAACAAAGAATCCATGCAGCCGACCCCGTCTAGTATGGGAAAAGGCTTAGTTGTTGTTGTAGCTCATATAGCTTATGAGCTAGATCAGTTCATAGTATAAGCAATGGGTGTCGAGAATGATCACTATGAGGTCAAGTTCTCCCAACTATGGTTTTCCCCATTCTCAAATGGAATGAGCTCCTCTCGAGTTCGACTATGAGCCTGAGCATGAAGAAGAAAAGTGGTGCAAAACAAGAAAAATTATTGGAAGAAATAAACTTTGGTAAATCTTAAGTGAGAAATGCTCGGTCACAATTCACGGAAATTTATGATGCTCTGGCAAGCCCTTATTTTTTCGATACATAATTCCGGTAATCATCATTTAGGTGCGATGGTCGCCCTACCTGAAATTTGAGATATCAATAAGAAAACTATAGAGCATGACTGAATCCATGGATATAAGGCATGATTCACCCTAATAGGCTATGTGTTCCACTCTTATCAAAAGTTCTAGGTCCACCACTGAATACTGAACTCATGACCTTCAACTTGTGAGTCGACCTCTAGCCAGGTGAGCTATTGCTCTTTGTGCTCCTAAGATCCCTTTGGGGTACCGAGTAAAATGTCCATTTTGATCGAACGATGTTTTAGCCATGAAATTAACCCGTTAAAATAAACAGTGTCCGTTATTGTCCATATATTTTCACCTTCCTTTGTATAGACAAGCTTTGTACGCATATGGTGGATGTATTTTGGAGAATTTCTTGAGAATATTATTCTCACAAAAATCACAAATTTCCTCACCAATTTTCCTTGTAAAGGGCCTTGTCAATCGGTATCTAAAAACTAGACCGATTTGTCTCAAACATACCTTCCTTTCGATGACAAGCTCGGTAGTATCAGATCTAGGAAAACCTTTTCGAGGTGAGTCGAAGCTCAGTAAGGTGAAGTGAATTCTTTTCCGATGCTCTTCGGGTTCGGGTTCGGGTTCGGGTGAGGTGGTGGCCTTGCCTTTGTGCTTCAGAAAGTGAAAGCTCTTTAACTTATCGTGATCATATCTTTTTAGTGAGTAGTAGAATGTTGTTTTGGGTGAGAAACTACAGGTTTTCTCAAGTGTTTCAGGCACCCTTCCCTTGGCAAAAGCAAGAGCACCAATCCATGCGCCACTTTGGGCATCTCCTCTTTTTCTGAAGAGAGGGCAGTATCGTAATTCAATCATATCACTTTGAGTCTGCTTTCGCGTATGCTCTGGTGCTCGCTCGGATTCCCTTTCTCAAGCATTTCTTTCTCTTTTCCGGCCACAATTTTCTCATCATTTTGATTCTCCCAAACGTGCTCGTACGTGCCGACGACGTTAATTTCAAGTCCTCGCATTCTTGCCGTTATTCTCCGAAACCCCGCGCTTCTCTCTCTCTCTCGCCAAGCCAATTGGCAACGACGAACCAGAGAACTAAACCAAGAGTTTTGACCTCTCTCTCTCTCTCTCTCTCTCTCTCTCTCTCTCTCTCTCTCTCTCTCTCGGGGTGTATGTGCGATGAAGCAGAAGTGAGGGGTGGTGGTGGGGGATTTGCGGCATTCTTTCGGAAGAAGGAGGAGGAGACTGAAGGGCAAAATTCAGGGATCGGACGTCCAGGGTGACGGCATGAGAGCCCCTTCAAGGTACCTCGGCGACGACGCCGAGTCAATCTTCCGATCTCGTCCCATCGCCGAGATCCGGACCGTGGAAGCGTCGACGAGGAAGGAAATCGAGAATAAGCAGGAGGATCTCCGACAACTCGTCGGACGTAGCTACAGGGATCTGATCCAATCAGCCGACTCGATTCTCCTGATGAAAGCCTCCTCGGAGGCCATTTCCACCAATCTTGGCCGCATCGAAGCTGCGATCCGGTCACTCTCGGCTGCTGATCAAGGCAATTCGATCGATTCCGTCCCCAATGCGTCCCAGATTAGCTCCAAGGAGCGGAGCAAGAAGCTCTATGGCATCGGTTGTAGGATAAGGTATCTTGTCGATACACCGGAGAACATTTGGGGGTTTCTAGATGAATCTATGTTTCTTGATGCCGCCGGTAGATACCTGAGGGCTAGGAAAGTTCATGGATTGCTTGTCGAGAGCCCGTCAGCAAAGGAATTCCTCCCGAATTTCCCGCTTCTGCAGCATCAGTTTCAGTTAGTCGAAAGCTTCAAAGTGCAGATTTCACAGAGAAGCAGGGAAAGGCTAGTCGATCCGGCTGGTTGTCGGAGTAACAACGCTGGATTCTTCGCAGATGCGCTCTCCGCCATTGCTATAGTAGATGAGTTTCGTCCCGAGCAGGTTTTCTCTCTCTTCCTCGAGTCCCGGAGATCGTGGGTTACTCAAGCTTTGCGCGCCAAATGGATCGATGGTTTGCCTGATAATGCCGTTTCTAGGGTTTTTTGTGAAGTTGTCGGCATAATCCAGGTCACTATTGCTCAAGTTGGGGAGCTCTTCCTTTGCGCCTCAAACGATTTGCCCTTGTTTTATAAGAAAGTTTTGAGTGTTCCGCCAGGATCACAACTGTTCGGTGGGATTCCAGATCCGGAAGAGGAAGTGAAGGTTTGGAAGCAGCATTGGGAGAATCTTGAATCTGTCATGGGAATGCTTGAACCGAAGTTGGTGTTGGAGAGTTGTCTATCATGGGTTAGATTGGTATCCGAAGATTTGAATTCTGCCGTTTCAAGTGATGGTCGACAGTTGGTAAAGGTTTTCCAAAGCGGAGATCGTTTGGCAGCGGCCGAGAAGGATGTCAGAGAGAAACTGGATGGTAAAGAAGTTCTGGAAGGGAGCCTGGAGTGGCTCAGGAGTTACTATGGCTTGGTAATCGAATCACCGTGGGAAAGCATCTGCGAGCTTGTTTTGGGGCAACCAAAAAATCTGTGGGATGGATTGTTCGAACACATGTTTGTAAATAGGATGAAGGAAATTATCGAGTTGGCCTTTGAGGATTTGTCTGGGAATGCTAAGATCAAAGATGCTCTTGGAGTAGTAGTTCCAAATGAGAACAGTCTGAACAAATACTCTCCAAGAAGTGTATGGTTTGCTGATAGGATAACAAACAGGAAGGTGGGAGGGAGCAGCATAAAGATGTTGGATGATGAAACTGATTTTCATGCTTGCCTTGATGCATACTTTGGACCAGAAGTCAGCCGAATTAGGGACATAGTGGACAAAAGGTGCAAGAACATCTTGGAGGACCTCTTATGTTTCGCTGAAGTGCAGAAATCCTCTTCCAGATTGAAGGAGCTGGGGCCTTTTATTCAGGAGAAGTGTTATAATGGCTTGTCAGCGATTGTTAGAGAACTTGAAGAGGAGCTTGGACAACTTTCCACTGTTCTGAACGAGAAATATGCCAAGAAGTTGGGTGATCAAGCTAAGAATAGAGAGCATTTATCTGTTATAGTTGAGAAATCTCTTCTCATTGGGCGTCTTGTTTTTGCTCTCCGCAATCATTCAAGTTACATTCCCTTGATCTTAGGGTCTCCCAGGGAATGGGTAGCTCAAGTGAAAGGTCGAAGTTTCATGAAGGGATCTTCAAATTTAAGGCAGTCCAGAGGAAGTCTTGAGCAGTCAATACTGGACAACCCTAGAAAGCAGAGCTTTTGGTCACCTCATGCTGGGTTTAATGCCTTTGGACTGGATGAAAATGCTAACCCAGGGCTTGATGAACTCACCAAGACCTTGAGGGATCTTTGTGTCAAGGCACACAAACTTTGGATATTATGGGTATCTGATGAGTTGTCTTCCACTCTTGCTAAGGATCTTGAAAAAGATGAAGCTTTATCTACAACTTCCGTCTTGAAGGTATGTAGCAATTATCTATTGAATTATTGTTTCATGTCATCAAATGTAAACAATTGTTCTTTGTCTTCAAATATGATACTCCTTTCTCCAGTTTCTTTACTTGTCAGTTGAGAAGTATTCAGAATATTGTAGACTGTTTTTTCTGCCATTATTGTTTTGAGATGGACTCTTTTCTAGTTTGAAATTGGATGCATATACTCAGATTGTTCAAATTGTTGGGGATAAGCGATCTTATGTTGTGTTGAAATTATCATTTTTCTTCAGAATGATAAGTAGATAACTGCAAAGCTGAACTGTTTTTTGATTACCTTAGCGACGTGGTGCAGAGGAATATTATCTGCACACAACTGCCTCTTATGTTTTTTGATTACCTTAGCAACAAATCATGTCCATTTAAATCTCTTCCTAATCAAAATTTTTCACTACATTCGGGCGGCAATGTCGCGGGACTAACTTCTTTACCCACACCCGTCCATGATGTGGGAACCCTCTCTGCAATTGATTCACTACATTCGGGCGAAAATGTAGTGGCCCTTGCTTACTTCTTACTGCATTCGGGCTCTGCAGCACGTCGCTAAGGTGTTTTAAAAGATTCCACAAAGGGAGATGATTTGTTTAGGAGGAGATTTAAATGGACATGTCGGTAAAGAGGCATTAGGATATCAAGGGATTCATGGAAACTTTGGTTTTGGGGATATAAATGAGGAAGGTAGGGAGATTTTAAATTTTGCTATGTCATTTGATCTCTTTATAGTCAATACAATCTTCAAAAAACGAGATGAACATTTAATTACTTATAAGAGTGGCTTATCACAAACACAAATTGATTACTTTATTTGTAGAAAAAAAGATAGAGCGTGTTGTAAAGATTGTAAGGTAATTCCAGGAGAAAGCTTAACCACCCAACATCGACTTTTAGTTATGGATTTACAAATAAAAAAATGGACAAAGAAGAAAAGAGTGCATCGAGCTATTCGGACTAAATGGTGGAATCTCAAAAGCAAGAAAGAAGATATATTTAAACAGAAAGTCCTTCAAGAAGATGTTTGGAATTATGTTGGCACACCGTGTGATATGTGGAACAATATGGCTATACATATTAGGAAAGTGGCGAAAGATGTGTTAGGGGTATCTAAGGGAGGTGTACCGGCACAAAAAGAAGCTTGGTGGTGGAGTGAAGTAGTACAAAATAAAATCAAGGCAAAGAAGGCATGTTACAAATTACATTATGCTAAGAAAACTAGTGAAACTTTAGAAGTTTATAAGAAAGCAAAGAAGGAAGCGAAAAAGGCCGTTAGTGAAGCAAAAGCTAAGATTTGGGATGACTTATATAAAAAACTCAACTCAAAAGAGGGTGAAAGAGATATTTTTAGGATAGCTAGGGCTAGAGATAAGAAAACTAAAGATCTTAATTATGTTAGATGCATAAAAGACGAGGATGAAAAAATTCTAGTGGCAAATGATGATATAAGAAATAGATGGAAAAACTATTTTTATAATCTTTTTAATGAAAATAAAGATGTTAGTATTAGTCTAGGAGATTTAGCCTAGTCAGAAAAGTATATAAACCATAATTTCTACCGACGTATTCAAATGAATGAAGTCAAAGAGACTCTTAAACATATGAAGAGTGGTAAATCGGTAGGACCAAATAATATTCTTATAGAAGTTTGGAAAATACTAGGAGAAATAGGAATCACTTGGCTCACAAGACTATTTAATGAAATATGGAAAAACCAAAAGATGCCCGAGGAATGGAGAGCAAGTACACTTATACCCATATATAAGAACAAGGGAGACATTCAAAATTGTGCGAATTATCGAGGTATCAAGTTAATGAGTCATACTATGAAATTATGGGAAAGAATTATCGAACGTAGGTTAAGACAAGTATCAAGTACAACAGAGAACCAATTTGGATTTATGCCAGGCAGATCTACTATTGAAGCGATTCACCTTTTGAGACGTCTTATGGAACATTTTAGAGCAAAAAGGAAAGACCTTCACATGATATTTATTGATCTAGAAAAAGCTTATGATAGGGTACCGAGGGAGGTTCTTTGGAGAACTTTGGAAAAAGAGGTATCCCATTGACATACATTAACCTTATAAGAGACATGTATGATGGTGTAAAACATGTGTGAGGACTCATCAAGGAATGACAGACTTCTTTGAAGTTAATATTGGGTTATATCAAGGATCAACTTTAAGTTCATACTTATTTATAATGGTGATTGATGAGTTAACAAAACATATTCAAGATGAAGTTCATACTTATTTATAATGGTGATTGATGAGTTAACAAAACATATTCAAGATGAAGTACCTTGGTGTATGATATTTGCATATGACATTGTATTAGTAGAGGAGTCTAAGGAAAAAGTTAATAGAAAATTGGAACTATTGAGAGAAACATTAGAAAGCAAAGGCCTCCGACTTAGTAGAACAAAGACAGAATATATGGAATGTAAGTTTGATCATTTGGTTACCTCAAAGGACATAGAAATTAAAATTGGCACACATTTCATTCCCGAAAAGGAAAGTTTTAAATACCTAGGGTCAATTTTTCAAAGTGATGGAAGAATTTATGGAGACGTTACACATAGAATTAATGCTGGTTGGTTAAAATGGAGAGGAGCATCAGGTATTCTTTGTGATAAGAAGATAACATTAAAATTAAAAGGTAAATATTATAGAGCAGCAATTAGGCCTGCCATGTTTTATGGTTCTGATTGTTGGGCAGTTAATCATCAATATGTACAAAAGATGTCTGTGACAGAAATGAAGATGTTGAGATGGATGAGTGGTCATACAAGAAAAGACCGTATGCATAATGAGGTTATTAGAAACAAATTAGGAGTGGCACCAATAGAGGATAAAATGAGAGAACATCGTTTAAGATGGTTTGGACATATAGAAAGAAGATCAAAAGAAGAACCTGTAAGAAGGTTAGAAAAACTAAATTTGGAAAGTATTAAAAGAGGTAGAGGACGACCACAAAAGTGTTGGAAAGAAACAATAAAGAATGATCTAGCTTATTCGGAGTTAACTGCTAACATGGCACACGATAGGGATATGTGGAAACAAAGAATCCATGTAGCCGACCCCGTCTAGTATGGGAAACGGCTTAGTTGTTGTTGTTTGTTGTTGTTATTCTTCTACTAATATAATGTCATATTCAAATAACATACAAAGAGATACTTCATCTTGAATATGTTTTGTTAACTCGTCAATGACCAATATAAATGAATATGAACTTAAAGTTGATCTTTGATAGAATTGAATATTAACTTCAAAGAAGTTTGTCATTCCTTCATGGGTCCGTACAAAGTTTGTACACCATCACATATGTCTCTTATAAGATTAATATATATCAATGGGATACCCCTCACATATGTCTCTTATAAGATTAATGTATATCAATGAGATATCCCTCTTTTTCATGGTTCTCTAAAGAATATCTCTTTGCACCCTATCGTAAATGTTTTCTAGATCAATAAATACCATATGAAGGGTCTTCTTTTTTGCTCTAAAATATTTCATAAGACGTCTCAGTAGGTGAATAGGCTCAATAGTAGATCTCCCTAGTATGAATCCAAATTGGTTCTACTCGATACTACAAATAATATTGGTAATTTTATGGCAGACACTAGTGGCCCTTTAAAACTTCTATGCTTTGGAAGAAATGTGGAGAAGTTTGATAGTTGGAAATGGAAGTTTGCAAGATCATAATAAGAGATACCAGTTTGTGCTTCATCAACTTGTACAAACTGGGTTTCAAAATGTAGCACAACTACAAACAAGTACATCTAGGCATAGACTGAATTTTGTCCACATGCTAGTTCATATGTGGAATTGATCCTTTTTTCTTTTGAGAAATATTTCATATAGCATATGTCATACATTTGGATACCATCAGAAATAGTTGGAAAAAGGCTATCATGTAACTGAATCTTGTTAGCTGTCTGGCTCTATAGATTTCTGGCACATGTTGAATATTTGATTCTTTGTTCCTTTTTTTCTATCACAATGCTAACATAAAGCTATTTTGCCATATATTCTACCTTCTACCAATAAAAAACACCCACACTTTTTGTAAGCGTAGATGAATATAGTTCTAGTTTTTTTTCATTTTTTCACACTTTTATGTGAAATGGGCCTTGACCCTATCTATCTGTGAGAGGTTGGCAAATTAAGTTTGATTGTCACCTTATCCTAATATTAACTGGAATTCATTGGTTAATTTAGTTTTCATAGAAAGCTGAATAGTGGTGCATATGGATCTTCGCTTATCTGCATGAGTTCTTAAAGTTGCAGGTTGTTCAATGTCTGCACTTCCCATGCTACTGTTTTTAAGCACCTCTTCTTAATGATCTGGAAATGCTTGAGTACTGCTGTGTTCTTTCCATTATCAAATTAAAGGTGCTAATTTAACAAAATGGTGTTTTAACTTTTACTTCAGCTTCGTGCAATCTATTTGTCCTCATGTAGCTAATCTGGCTCTCCGTCTTAACATTCTATTCAGGGTTGGGAAGAAACCGTCATTAAACAAGACCAGTCCAAAGAGTCTAAAGATGTGCCCTTGGAGGAGTTGAAAATTGCCCTTCCTTCTATGCCTTCACTATATATTACTGCCTTCTTATTCCAAGCATGTCAGGAGATTCATAGAGTTGGAGGCCACGTAGTTGACAAAGTTATATTGCACAACTTTGCTAAGACACTACATGAGAAGGTACTGAGAATGCAGTCTTTTTATACTCTATAATGTTAATATCTGCCATTGGATCTATTTCCATATTTATTTAAGTGCTAAATCCTAAATAAATATGAGATATAGATAGGGACAAGGCACCAACTTGAAATATGAAGGGGTAGAGCCCTCTTGGGTGAGATTAGCCTGGTTTTTCCCATCAATGAGCTCGCAGGTGATGTGATGAGATGGTTTTCTCCCTGGTTGTAGCAAAAAAAGTTCAGAGCAGATTCCTTTGGGTATGTTTGGAGTTTTATATTATTTGAGATTTTTCCCAATACACTGGTGGTGCAAAGACTGCCTTGAAAAGCAAAATCATGATGAGATTTTGTTAGAATACATGGGTGGGTCTAACAAACAAAACCCTATTCTCAATTTAATCATAACAAGTTTCCCCAATCAAAGGCTGAAAACTACTACTCGAAAATGAAACACGACTCCTTTTTAATAGCTGTCTCTACCTGCCGCAAGGAGAGGAGCTTTGAAGCTAGTGAAAAGGGCCTCTGGCTGCGGGATGGGTATTCAGAGGTTCAACTCATATGGGTACTTCTCTCTTGCACTAATTGACGTCCATCTTAGGTCTTAGGTTGAGTTCCCTAGCATCAGAGTTTATACAGAGTTGTTTTCAAACCCTTGAAGGGCTTTATTTAAGTAATAAAAGAAAAGGCATCTCTTCCGAAAACTTCCCTCTAGCTAATCATCACTAGCATTGATGGGCTTTCTGAAGGTAGTGCATGCCCCAAAGGATTATATGGCCGTAGATATTTTAAACATCCACATTCATTTAGGAATGATTATAGAAGTGGTGAAAAGCATTTTCTTAACCTGTCTTATGAGGACCATGTAGTTGATTTGTACAATATCCATCATATCATATTGTAAAATTTTCTCCTTAAAAACAAAATATGAAATCACAAAGTCTTTTCTTTGACTTTGCATTAAATATTTGGTAGCTTTGTTTGATAAAACATTGATAAGTACCACTCTTACTGGCTGTTGCACTTCCCATTTTGATAGTTGCTAGTGCTTTGCTCATCGGTGAGTGCTTTGACCTACCACCCGCCACTGTGACGTTCCATTTGAGATTCTTCATTCTCTTTCATCTCACGTTATTACTAGTAGCAACAAAGTTAAATGAGACATAACTGACATGTGATGAAGCAATTAATGTGTTGGGCTGTATAAAGTCCATGACAGAACAGGAGTCCAGCATGACATTAGTAAGTACTAATTTATTTGTTTCATTGATAACGAACTTGCAAATTAAAATAATACGTAACAAAATAAAGTATTAACTGGTTCCTTACATCATACCATAGCTATACTTCTAAACTAAAATTAAACTTTGAAAAAGTATTAACTTGATGTCATCCATGGCATGCTCAAAGGGCTTTTTGTTTAGGGTTTTTGGAAATATGGGGAGTTTGGATTTGCCTAGGATGGTCACGAATTTTGGTGGGCCAGCTTTGGGCTGCCCCTTGATGTACACGACACTCTTAGGTTTTTGGGAGACGAACTCGTATGATTCGTTCAAGGATTTCACGGGGTTGGTCCCGTAGGCCTTTTGACTTGACAAGCAGGGGAAGTTTTGAACTCCCCTCAGTTGTGGATGGCTTTCGCCCAGAATTACCACGATTTGGTTCTCGTGGGGGATTTTGACACACCTATGGAAGGTGGATGGCATACTCCAAAAAGGCAATATCTTGTTTTATTATGTCTTTCCGACACTGATGAAGCCTTCCTGTGCCTCTTTTAGAGTTCTCACCACCTAATTTCTCACTCCTCATGGGGCTCCAATTGCCATCTCTGTAGATGACCAAACCACACCTTAATCACTTCTCTCTCATTTATCTTTACAAGTGCCACACCAATTTCTTTTCTAACAAGAAAAGACAAGCCACAACTTTTCATTTATGTCATCCATGTACCTGTATATTATGTATTATATGATACAAAATTGTATTATTCAATGCATGACATGAAAACCACATAGCGGTTATTGAGAATGCCGGTATGAACAGTACCAGAATGCCGCTGTTGCTAGATCACATTGTGATGCTGCTAAAATACCTCGAAACTAGCCGGCATCTGGTTAGCTTCAGTACATACATTTTATATAACCAGAGAAGTTTTGTGTAGATCTCGGAACAACTATTTCTCTTGAATGTAGACCTTATTAGGCTTATTTGTTAATTTTGCTGATAAATATGCTTGTAATGGTGCTCTATCTCAGTAAGCTGTCACAAAAAACTGGTTCTTGTTTCTTCTGGGCATATTGATGGAAGTATTTCTGGAGATACATGAGACCAAAATGGCTGTCTGTTCCTTGATTCATTCCAGTGAGTGTACAATCGGAAACTGGTCTGTTCTAGTTCTTCTAAATGTTTTTAGTGCTCTAGGAATCTCTGTGTGCTGTTTCGGCCTCTCTTTCTCTCTACCTTTGCCTTCAAACAGATAAATGGTATTCTGTAACTCCTAAAATGTTTAGATCCAGCAATTTGTGATTCCATTGTGGTCACTTATTGTTCAGCTTCATCATCTTCTGTTTGTTCTGGCTATGTCCATTTACATCTTCATGTTTTTAGGGTTGGATGTTCCCATGTCTCCTAAATTCAATTTCTGTTTTCAGCATGGAATTCATTATTCACTGCTCTCTTCATGGATCTTGGTTGTATCTTTAATGGGCGATATCTTCTGCCGCACACTTTGTCATTTTGACATAAAAATTGAATGGCAAATGGTTACATAATATGTAATTGGTTGTCTTAGATATGTCTAATGCAGTAAAGGTCTTAGATGCTCTATTTTGGTTATTTCCAAATAGGTCCAAAAACTGTTCATGACTGATCCTGAACATGGGACCAAAAAGTATTTGCTAGAATGAACAAGCAATGCTGTGGGATTTTGTTTGATTTGTTTTTAGTGATGTTGCCATTATTTGTACTTATGATGAAATATGGAGTATGTGTTTGTCCACTTGTTTTGCCATGGTAGCTGATGTCCAATGATGGAGGATGCCAATTGGGATACCAGACATCTATTTTTCTCCAAGAAAATGCATCTGAAATGAAAAAAAGGATCAGAATTGGCTTTGGTGGCTCTTTTAAGTGGTGGGGCATGTGGTTGGATGAACCTGGAGGATGTTTGGCAGCAGGAGCACATATGCTTAATCACTTAATTGATAAACAAGCATGTACAAGGAGAATTGAGCTGCATCTGAAGTAGTTGTCTTTTATTCAATACTGAGCTCAATCTTTTGTCCTATGGTCAAGTTCTGATTGTCTTCTTTGCTTTCATGCTCTTTTCGACTATATGAGGTTTCTTTTTCATTAACAGTAACTAAGCATGGAATGAAAGCCTCTTTTTCTTCGAAGAATTGTGTTGCTCGTGAAGTTCCAGAATGGCAGGATTGCATGATGCATGTCATATGTACTATAGTAGACATATGAGATTCTTATGGAATATGTCATACCGGTAAAATGTGAATTTATTTTCACAGAGTTTGTGAATAGCAACACAATATGCCGAAATAGGAAACTGAAATATAGATCTAAGTTATGCTGGATATTTCGGGGAGGAATTCCAACAATCTGAATCTAAAAGTCTTGTTGAATGGAGCTTTATGAGTGGGATACAATATCCATGTTCTGATTGGCTTACATAATTTCTGGAATTTTGTATTGTGATGTTTATACTTTTCTGCAAGTATCAGAATGTGCTGTAATAAGGTAATTTTCTATCAGCTTCCCCTTTTCAGGCATGCTGTTTTTATAATTATTTTGTTTTTGTCCCCTATATTTCATGTACACAGGCAGTGAAAACATATGAGAAGTTTCTCTCAAACATAGACACTCGTACAATTCCTGTGTCAGAAAAAGGAATTCTTCAAATTTTATTTGATCTGAAGTTTATTTCTGATATTCTGTGTGGTGGGAGTGAATCGTCCCTGAGCAATGCCAACGCAAAAGAGAGAGAAGTGACTACAAGGATTCCTTACCGGAGGAAGCAGAGTTCAATTCAGCCTGTCCTCGACAGTGGAGACCCTGTCCAGGTGTTGATACATGCATTTTCTCAGAGGATGGATCCAATAGATTGGGCAACGTAAGATCCTCTATATTCCTCTGAGAGTCACTATTACCTGCCAAAGTTGAGAAGTATTTATTATAAAGCATTTGAGTTGATGTTAAACATTCTGAAATGAATCTTGTACTAGATAATCTTATTTAAACAGGCTAAAATTATATCTTTGAACACTAGGCATGCATTTTGACTTAATTTTATTTAATTTGCTGTGCTTTTAATTTGATGTTTGCTTCCTGATTGTCCAGATATGAGGTATACCTTTGGGAGAATGAGAGGCAATGGTACCAGAGAAATGCTGTTTTATTTGGGTTTCTCATGCAACTCAATCGGCTATATACAGATACAAGTCAAAAGTTGCCTGCAAATTCTGAATCAAATGTGTTTAGATCTGCAGTGGTTCCACGTTTCAAATACCTCCCTATCAGGTTTGTCTTTATTATCTATATGGCCATAATATCCTGTTGCTAGTGACAGCGTTGGGTTGCATTAGCTTTATTAGCTTCTTTCTTACAGCGAACAATAAATGAACATGGATTTGAGAGCTCAAGCGGATCTTAGTCTCACCTGACTCAACACTTATTTAACACTTATTTGTAAAATTCAGCTTCCCTCTTTTCTTGCTATTATTAGTTACAGATATACATAGTGTATTATGAATGGAGGTGTTTATGTTCATAAATTTGGTCATGTACTGGTTATGTGATAGTTAGAAGTAGACATTGTCAGAACCAACGTTTCCAAACCACCGGTTCTGATTATTCCATAACCTAGAATCACTGGTTTTGGGGTGGTTATAGTTTGAATCCTAAGCCGTACAAAACGGCAAAAACATTAGAAAATTTCATTTTTAAAGAAAAAAGTTTAAAATGCAGGAATTGGTGGTTTGGAACTGATGGTTCCAGTTCCATGAAAGGTGGAAACAGAACCGAACTGTGCAATTGCCAGTTCTGGGCCTGCTTCTGTGTTCAGTTTCCAGCCTGTTTAGCTGTTAATATAAATAGACGAAGTTCTTGTGTTATCTCATATTCATGGCATGGTACACCTTTCTAACAAAGGACATTTAAAAAGATAAAAGATATACAATATATTTATCAATCGAGGAAGCGATTAAGTTAAAAACATTTTAAAATAGAAACTTACATAATATGATGATGGTATAAAATTTCACACAGTTTCAACATTGAGATGGAAGGGCTTTAAATATTGTTTTAAGAAAATTTATGACCAACTGTTCTAAGAGAGATGATACTGCATGCATCTTATTTCATCTGACTTTGTACTTCATATTTACCTTCACCATGTTTATGGGAATCTTATTGTAGATCCATTCAGTATTTTGAGATATTAATATTTTCACATGTCCATGCAATGGTAACCTGCAAACTAACTTGCTGTTGTCTAAGTCAGCTTTGTGCTTTCAGTGATGATTAAATCCTAGTTTTTTATTCTGAAAACATCAAGGTGCTTGTTAATGTGGGAGAAGGCTTGGTTGTGGTTTTCATGAAGGTTCTTAGTTGTAACAATGGGTAACGAGAAATTTTGTCAAGTACATCGGGCAGAGCAAGCTGTATGGAGAGAAATCACTCAAACATGATCATAGACCCAAATGGAGTCACTTCTTAATGTGGCATGCTAATATTCCGCTTGTCAGCAATGATGCATGTAGTGGATCTTTAGAAATTTCTGTTGGTTCAACCTGATGATAAACCTCAAAGCACCAGTTGTTGACAAACTACTAGATTAGGGTATCTCTTCTTCCTATTACCTTGGTTACCCGACTTATCGCTCCTACCATGTAATGCATTCACCATGTGCAAATATTGAACTTGTGAAGTGTTTTCTCTTGAAATGGCTCCACTAGGTTCCAAAAGAGAAAGATTGCATGAAGCAGTAATAGACGTGCTTGGCCTCATACCTCTTAATTGTTACATGCTCGCTTGTCACTGTGTTCACAGTATTCCGGAACTCACCATCATTGAAAATCAATTTATCCAATTCCATCGTCCTTGAGGCTTCTGGTAACTTAAATGTCCATTACTACAAAACTTGTCAATAACTGCAATCATACTGATTGAAGTATAAACTGTCAACAGAAGCCCCTTTACCACCACTCGGTCCATTTTAGACGAAACTTCAAGTGGAAGTTGAAGCTACTTAACATCAATTGAGATGAAAAGATCCACTATGACTCCCCAGTCCCCAGTTGCAAATGGAGCTTTTCAGCAGGAAATTATTCATTCTAGAGCCGTTATGCTTATGGTCAACATATTTGCTATAAGCTTTATGCTTTCAATTTGTGCCTTGCTGCCACACGCCATATCTTTTAGAATTTCTAGTTTGGGTTAAAATTTCAAGTGACCTGCTGATCCGGTGGATATACTTCATTAGCTGCATATTTTTTGCATCATTTTCAATGTTAATGTCTTTGCTATAAAAAGGTTATGATTTTTTGTTCATATTGTGCTCCAAAGATTTGTGATCTTTATTGGTCTTAATAGATTTGGTACTTGCAAGCTATTTGTAACCGTGGACTGGAAGAATGATATAAGATAAACAGCTTTGCGCTTTAAGCTGCATCTTACTTTTCTTTTTAACAATTCTGTAGTACTCCTGTATTATCGTCAAGAGGCTTGTCCACACCAACCCGTACTCCTTCATCCGATGAGTTGTCCTCACGAAGCCCGTGGAAAGCTTATTCAAACGGAGAACATTCCCCAAAACTTGAGTTTGATGATTCTTCCAGTTTTGCAGCTGCAACGCCACTTTTCAAGTCTTTTATGACACAGGTACTCTACTTCAACCCTTCCTCTTCTTGTCCTTCACTGTTTGGCAGATTACAATTTCATATTACAACTGTTGATGAAAGTTGAAATGCACGCTGATATAGTTATGGTTTCTCATTAAGGCATATCAGCATTTCTGATGAAATTTGATGAAACAAAGTCCTCTCTGGAAACTGCAAATGTTTTGTTTCCTTCCCCTCCCCCCGCCTTTCTCTCGTTGGGAGTCAAGCTATAACCTCTCCCAAGAGGACTGCATTCTAAAGTCTAAACCTGACAATTCAGACGGTAAAAAATACTTATGAATTTCACCATCTGCTGTGGACTGTGGAGTACTTCATCACCATGCAACTAGATGGCATCATATTATAAACCAGGAACAGCCAGAGCTCTCTTACCAGATAACCTAACCAAATTGTAATTATTTCTTTAGTAGTTGTGTAACCTGATCTCCTGTTTCTTTTCTTGTGCTGGTCAATGCCATTGGTTTAAGGTAATCTTTCTAACCCAAGTTTCTCCTTGTAACTTTGTTAATTATCAAAAAAGAAAAAAGAAACATTGTTTGGTTTGCTGTTACTGAAACATTCATTTTCTGGTTGCTGTATTTGCCTTTCGAAACAAACTCATTACTGAATTGTAGCTACTTGTTGATTTGTACTTTGCACCACCAATGCTCAGGTTGGTAGCAAATTTGGAGAGAGCACGCTTAAACTCGGTTCCATGCTCTCAGACGGACAAGTTGGCAGACTTAAGGACAAATCTGCGGCTGCTATGTCTACATTTGGACTTGGAGATATGTTGCCCATGCAGGCAGCTGGCCTTCTTTCATCTCTTACGACCGGAGCCACCAGATCGGATTCTTGATCACGGAGTCCATCTTCTGCATATCGTACGTATATCTTAAGACATGCTTTGGGAAGGAGAAGAGTCCACAAGTTGATGCACTTCATTAAAGGATTCTGTGGTCTAAGAACACAGGCCTTGACGAGACTGGGAAAGACATCGAAAGATGAAGAACTTCACCGTGTCCTGTTAGAGTTTTCTGGGATGTAGCTTCCGATTTTAAAGGGTATCATTGTTCATAGGGAATGTTCTGTTAGTAATGGTCGCGACATAGAACTTAAGTGCCTCGTAAATTCTTTCATTACACGGTTCTTTCGCTGTTACCGGGGCCTCCTTGTATCCTTTGTCAATCATGGTCGCCGTTATATTGTTTTTCGGCCCTTTTACTGTTGAAATTTTAATGAGATATATATCATAGAAATCTTTTTGAATCCTCATATACCATGGTCCCTATACGAATCAAAGGGACTAATGGACTTTTCCCTTTTCATATTCACTAATAGTAAAAGGATCCAATAACTCATGGAATAAAAGGTCATATTTTCCTTTTTAATTGAAAACACCTATCAAAACATTGTCATTTGTTTAACTCTTATAACCTTACTTACATAATCATCTTCATGTAACTCTTGACAGTAAAATTCAAATTATACCTTAGATACAACACTACAATAATACCCAAGATATTATTAACATTGTACTAATATATTTTGGAACTACCACTAGCCATATCCTTAATAACCAAAGGATCATTATTGAGTCAATTATTTAAAACAAACTTAATTTCATAGATCTTGTCAAAGTACATATTGGCAGCTGGATATTACGTTCTAGAAAATAATTGTTAACCTTATAAGAAAACCTTCAAATTTTCATAATTTTATTCAACAACCATTCACTATTAGTAGCCATTGTTTTGTATTATGGGTCAACTTGCCTTAAACAACAAAAAAGCATCCTCATACAAAGTAGCACTCTCCAACATCAGGTACACAGAATTTCATCTTATTTTGCAATAAAAATCAACTTATTCTTAACTAAAATACTCGATCTAGTATGCATGGTAACAAATATCTTTACTCTCTTAAGTGTAACGATCCACTATGCTATATTACTTCTACTTATCCCAGTTATATGCTTCATGGAGTCTACTCCATCTTATACGATTAAATTCAAAATATGTATACAATACCTCATATGGAATAACGTTTCACCTAACATCAAATAATTACCATTTAGACATCCCAAAAAATTATTTATCATTAAATTATTGGTAGAACAATTATCCAATGGTTGATAACTCGTCTATGTTTTATTTCAGTAATGATTTTATTATTATATCATAAAGTGCTTCACTTATATGAGGTGTAGGAACATATGTGAAACTTCAAAATAAACACATACACTAACAAGTTATATAATAATAAACTAAATAAAAGTTATCTCAAAATTCAGTTTTAAAGTTTCTAAGAAATATCTACAAAATATGTTATAACCACCATAAAACCCTTAAATTTGATAATACTAAACTGAATAAAAGTTATCTCAAAATTCAATTTTGAAGTTTCTAAGAAATATCTACAAAATATGTTGTAACCATCATAAAACCCTTAATATGATTGGAAATTCATATGTCACATGTTATTTCTACCCTTCCTTCAATATTATCAAATATCTTCATTATTTTTTTGTCCTCATGATTTTTATGGTATCTTTCTTAATGTTTTTACATGTTGGGCACTTGAAAGCGGGTTGCAAGCTAAATATAAACTTTCTTATACCAAAATGATCTACTATACTTAATAGGTATTTATGTGTCAAAATCATCTTGGTAAGTTTCTTTGTTAAATACTCTTGATCAAAGGAGTTGGACTTTATTTTGCTTATATGCTTCAAAAAAATTAGCAACAATAGTTGATTGCTTTATGTAATTCTTTTTAAATGGTATAGCTTTACATGGTTTTTTGATGCCTTGGGTTTGCAACAAATGTAGATGATATTTTTCCTTTCGCTCACCATTTACCTTATATCGATTGAATTCCTCTAAGATATACTTTTATTGAAGCTTTGTTATAATAATTTTCACTTGTATTTTCAACTAAAGGTTGCTTAATGGATGCTCGGCCCAAGTTGAATTAAGACTTTTTATTTCATGCCCCGAATTCTTAGGTTGCCTAATAGGAATCGGATTCAAACTAACTTCTTGAAATACTCTCAACCACGGGAGGTCTTAAAATGATGTTATCTCCATCTGTTATGTGCATCTATAAATAAAAATTAGGTAACAAGCTAAGAATTGAGATAAGATATTAGATATCATTAGCCTAGAACAAAATATGATCATCGATATGTAATTGACCAAATATCTATTCAAAGCCTAACTAACATATTCATACATAACTAATAAAAACATAAATAAACATTGTACCTCAAACATGTAACAAAGTACAACCATAAGTCAAGCTTAAAATTGTAAAATAGGTGTTGCAAAATGCAATAATAGTGGAGTGCTTCTTAGGTTCATAGTTCTCTCATGGTAAGAAGTGCTATTCTCATGGTAAGAAGCAATATACTCTAATAAAAATCCAATTCATAATAATCTAAAAGCATAAAAGAACACCAAATGCAAAATAATTCACGATAGTTCATAAAAAAGCACTTACCATGCGAGCAAGAAGGAGAGAATTGAAACACAATTTTGAAAAAATGAAAAGATCATGTACATTTACTATTATTGTAGCCTTTCTAAGGCTTTTTATAGTCATCCTTTGGTGACTCACAATTGTTATACACGTGTATTGGATATCCACTACTCCATTCAACACGTTAAAGTATCATCTTCATTACATGATATCAGAGTTTATATGCTATTCATGATTATCAAGTCGCTGCCTCAAGATACACGCCAAAGATTATAAGTCTTCATTCAAGGGACTTAGAAATTTATAGTGCTTCTTCAAGCATTTATCCAAGTAAGTTTACTCCTTTGGAGTTTGTATTCCTTGAAAATTGAAGAAAAGGGTTTTAATTTTAGATTAACAAATGATTGTTATATGCAATACAAGAAATACATGGTGTCATGCCTTTTATTCAAAAGAGGCTTGAATAAAGATTGTATGACAAATGATTAAAGCTGACACTAAAGGAACTAAGGTCATTGATATTGCTTATGGACTTATAACATCAATCCACTTAGCATGTCATGGCCAATATTCATTGGAACAAGGTTTTTTAAAAGGTAAATGTTAGTTGGAATCGATCCTTCCAGCATATTTTTAGCAAAGAAGTTTTTAAGCGTGCGCAATCTCCCAATATTTGAGGGAATTCTCCGAGTTATTCACGTAATCTCAACCAATTCACTGTAAATCTATTCACCAAACCTCAACCAATTCAAGTTAGTCAAGTTTGTTATATTTGTTGGAATGCTACCACTAACCTTGTTCATCAATAGATCACTTATAGTAGACATATTCCCTATAGTGGGAGGAAGTATCCCTTTCAATTCATTCTGGAACACAGAAAGATAATTTAGTTGCCCGTGATTTGCTAAAGAGGTAATCAGTGAAAGCTCCATAGGGTTAGGTGCACTCGTAAGGTTGTTTTCTATAAGGCTAAGAATTTGGAGAAGCAACTAGTGACCCAAGTGCATGGTTGTGGGCCTAGAAAATGATTAGATGTATTGATCGAGTGAAAAAATGACTATTATGGAGATGCAGTTTGCTAAGGTTGAATAATGAACATTATTATTTTGGAATCCTGTAAATAGGCCTTCAGGCTTCAGCCCTTTACGTCCATGCATTTCAAGTGCTCAAGTTCAATGTTTGGCTCTTACTAATTCTCATCCTTCTTTTTTTCCTCTTCATGTTTACTCTACATTTTCTTCATAGTTTACTCAATCTCTCTTTTATACTCTAAGTTTGCATTTTTTGCTAATTGTGATATGGCGCTTCTAGCACCAACAATAAAGGAAAAACATTTCTTGCAAAAAAAAGTTGAAGTTATCATATTCCTCTAGTCAAGAAAGCATTATAGATATGGATAGTAGTACTACCATTTCATTTATGCACGAGGTTATTTCACCACCATAGTTTCAACAAATATAGCCATTATTTACACATAAAGAATCCCCTTTGAAATCAAAGTCCTAAGAATCAAAATTTTCAAGATTTATTTTACAAAATATACGAGGAATGTATTAGTTAACCAAATGAAGTACAACTATTATACACAATTTTGTAATTATCAACTTGAAGATGCTTATGGCACACCATCAAATCATGGTATAGAAAAGGATGGAGGAAAGTAAATATGGATATTTATCAAAACTCTATCTTTTTTATAAGAAAGTTTCGGTGAAAATAGATGTACTAAGGAGCCTTCTCACGTAACTTTACTCGAGATAGAGAGGCACCGTTTATGTGAGTAGGACATCTGTTATTTATCTTTGGTCAAAAAAATAATTTTCATTAGTTAAATAAAAAAAACATATAATCTCTTAGTGCCTATTTTTAGACAATCAGTTACTAAACATACATGTAAATTATACAAAGAAGAAAACTAAGAGTTTGCTTGCCTTTTTACCTCACTTAGTTGTAGTATATGTACAATGATATATAGAATGATAATTGATAATTATATGCTAAATAAGTGTTACTATTCATTAGATATATGATACTTGGCCTATTTGAATAATGTCTTATTGCAATTTATCTCTTTGATAGGTATCACATTGTATAAAATATTTGTTATTTACCAACTTTATTTTTTAAAGAATATTAGTTATTTTGTAAGGTACTTTTCATTTCACTTAAGTGTTATTCCTGACTTAAATAAATCAACAACAACAACTAAGCCTTTTCCTATACTAAATGGGGTCGGCTACCTGGATTCTTTGTTTCCACAAAGCCCTATGATATGCCATGCTAGCATTTAACTCAATATAAACTAGATAATTTTTTATTGTTTCTTTCAAACACTTTTGTGGTCGTCCTCTTCCCCTTTTAACAATTTTACAATCTAGATTTTCATATCTTCTTACATAAGCATCCTTGAGTTGTCTTTATACATGTCAAAACCATCTTAAATGATTTTTTCTCACTTTATATTCTATTGGTATTACTCCCAATTTGTTTCTAATAACTCATTATGTATATGGACTTTCCTTGTATGATCACTCATCTATCCCCATATCTTCATTTCTCTTAAAAGACAATTTTTATACATGTTAATGATTAACTGTCAACACTTAGAACCATAAAACATAGCAGGTCTAATTGTTGTTTTATAATATTTACCTTTCAACTTTAATGGTATATTCTTATCACATAAAATATCTAATGTCCCTCTCCATTTTAATCAACCGACATTAATTCCATGTGTAACATCTCTATCAATTTTTCCATCACTTTCAAAAATTGACTTTAGGTATTTAAAACTTTCCTTGTGAGGGATATGATGTATGTCAATCTTAATCTCTATGTCCTCAAGTACCCAAATGATCAAACTTACATTCCATATATTTTATCCTTGTTCTACTAAGTGAGAGGCCTTTACTTTATAATGTGTATCTCCATGGTTCCAATTTCCTATTAACTTTTTCCTTAGACTCATCCACTAACACAATGTCATATGCAAATAACATCCATAAAGATACTTCATCTTGAATATGTCTTGTTAACTTATCAATGATCAATATAAATAAATATGGACTTAAAGTTGATCCATAATGTAACCCAATATTAACTTCAAAAGAGTATGTAATTCCTTCATGAGTCCTCACATATGTTTTTACACCATCGTACATGTTTCTTATAAGATGTATGTACGTCGATGTGATACTTCTCTTTTCTAAGGTTTTCCAAAGAACATCTCTTGGCACCCTATCGTAAGTTTTTTCTAGATCAATAAATATCATATGAAGGATATTCTTTTTTGCTCTAAAATATTCTATAAGATGTCTCAATAGGTGAATCACTTCAATCATAGATTTGTTGGGCATGAATCTCAATTGGTTCTTTGTTATGCTTGATACTTCTCTTAACCCACACTCGATAATTCTTTCCATAATTTCATAGTATATCTCATTAACTTGATACCTCGATAATTCACACAATTCTAAATGTCTCACTTATTCTTATATTGGGTATAAGTTTACTCACTCTCCATTGCTTGGGCATATTTTGGGTTCTCCATATTTCATTAAAAAGTCTTGTCAACTAAGTGAGCGCTATCTCTCCTAGGATTTTCCATATTTCTATGGGAATATTATTTGGTTCTACAAATTTAACGATCTTCATATATTTAAGAGCTTCTTTTACTTCATTCTTTTGAATATGCCGATAAAAATTATGGTTTATATACTTTTATGATTTTGCTAACCCTTTTAAGCTAATACTATTGTTTGTATTTTCATTAAAAAGCTTATAGAAATAACTTTTCCATCTATTTTTGATATTATCATTCTCCACTAGAATCTTCTCATCCTCGTGTTTGATGCATCAAATAAAAGTAAAATCCTTAGTTTTTTTAATCTTTAGCTTTAGCTATCCTAAAAATATCTCTTTCACCTCATTTTAAGTTAAGATTTTTATATAAATCCTCCCAAATTTTGGCTTTTCCTTTACTAACAACTTTTTTCGCATCTTTGATTTTTTATAAGCCTCTCAAGTTTCACTAGAAATTGTAGTATAATACAATTTGTAATATACATTTTTTGCCTTATTTTATCTTGCACCACTTCACTTCACCACCAAGCTTCTTTTTGTGCTAGTATGCCTCCCTTAGATTCACCTAACATATCTTTTGTCACTTCTCTAATATGTATGACCATATTATTTCACATATCATAAGGTGTATCTATATAATTTCAAGCATCTTCTTGAAGAACTTTTTTCTTACATATATCTTCTTTCTGACATTTGTTGTTCCACCATTTAGTCCAAATAGTTTTATGGACTCTATTCTTTCTTGTCTACTTTTTTACTTGTAAATCTATTACTAAAAATTGATGTTGAGTAGTTAAGTTTTCTCCAAGAATTACCTTGCAATCTTTACAACATGATCTATCTTTTTTCCTACAAACAAAATAATAAATTTGTGTTTGTGACAAGCTACTCTTATAGGTAATTAAATATTCATCTCATTTTTTTGAAAATTATATTGCCTATAAAGAGATCAAAAGTCATAGCAAAATTTAAAATCTCTCTACCCTCCTCATTTATATCCTCAAAACTATAGTTTTCATGAATACCTTGATATCTTAATGCCTCTTTACCGACATGTCTATTTAAGTATCCACCCAAACAAATCATCTCTCTTTGTGGAATTTTTTGAATTAGATTGTCTAACTCCTTACAAAAAGCCTATCTTTTAATTCTATTTGGGGTGCATAAGCATAAACTATATTCAAAGTCTCTACTCCTAACACTAATTTTACTATCATAATTCAGTCACCATATCAATGTATTTGATGTAACCCAATATTAACTTCAAAGAAGTTTGTCATTCCTTCATGAGTCTTCACACATGTTTTTGAACCATCGTAATTCTCTCTTATAAGGTTTATGTATGTCAATGGGATACCTCTTTTTTCCAAAATTCTTTAAAGAACCTCCCTTGATACCCTATTATTGAAGAATATATGTATCTGATGTTTTTAGTGTTAGGTATTATTATAATTTCCCATAGTACTAAGAGTATTTTGGTTATTTTCTATCTTGCAACCTATTATATAAGGGTTGGACATTTTGTATTAGGGCTAGGAGTTTGATTAATAGAAAGAGAGAAAGAGAGGGGCGACTCTAGATGTGAATTTTCGTTCTGAAGTCTATATAGATACTTGAAATTAAATTCACAAGCTACGAATGCACGAGCATGCCTATTAGTTTGCTCAAACTAACAAAGATGGTTTCTAACTTTCTTAATGATTGTAGGTAAATAAATTCTTTTCGATGTAAGTCTTCTTAAACCGATCTCAAGAGTCAGCCTACACGTTTTTAAGATATTTTAGATCCGGTGTGTTTTCAAAATCCAATTTAAATTCCCAAAAACTTGACAAAAATCATTCAATGAAAGTATTTCAAATCGTGAAAAATAAAAACTGATTATATTTTCAAAGACTTGTTTTCAAAAAATTTCTAATATCTTCTAAATCTCCAAAAATCTTCAAAATTTTACAGAAAGCAAATTTGATATAGAGATTAAGAAACTGTTTTTATTTCAATTTTAAGTATTGCGAATATTTTTAATTAAATTTGAGAAGACACCTTACTCAGATATTCGGGACAGGTCTGTGACAAAGACACAGAGGCTTAGAAAAGCGACTATATTTTGGTATCATACCTCTGATTTCTATAAACTTGGTCTTGTTGAAAAGCTATGAATCTTAGCTTTCCAATGGAATTATTTTCAATCAAAGTTATAGCATTATGACCCAACCTTTGTTGCAAGAAGTGCAAGTTTTATAGACTCTATTCCGATTTCATTCGGTCTTCTCTGATTTTATTTATGATGTTGTACGATCCTAAAATTCTTGTAAATTTTTTTGATAATGGGTCTATATGTATAGATTAGGTATACAAAATTTTAGTGCATTCGGAGCAGGGAGTAAGGAACTAAAAATCATTCATCAGATGTATGAAGAGTTTAGAAAACAAGTTTTCATGTTTTTACAAGATATGTGAATGTATTTTGTTCAAATTAAAAGATAATCTATAACAATTAAAATATAAATGACTGAAGTAAATCAAACACATAGCATGCATCCATAAATATAAAGGAAATTGGGCAGCATAAATCCTTAATTATTAAATCATAAATAGAGTCATAAGCTCCTTAATTACAACCCCATTGAATTGAATGAAAGAGGAGAAGAAAGAAATTTGAAAAGATAAGGGAAGAGATGACCTTTACCATGAAAGATCGGGTGGTGGCCGGCGGTTTGGTGGTAGCGACACCTCTTCTTCCTCCTTCTCCTTCCTCTCTCTCTCTCTCTTTCTCTCCCTCTCTTGTTGTAGGATTTTCTCTCTTTCTTCAATGTCTCAAACTAGCCCTCAAGACCTCATTTTATAGATTTCAAGGGGGTCTCTAGGGCCTTCCATGAGTTTGGGTCTTGGCTTGATATTCAATGCGGTTTTGATTTGATCGAAGGAAATTTCTTATCCATAGCTGCACGTGGGTGCATGTGGGTTGGGGAGTGGTCTCCTTCTTGGTCCTTGTGGTCTTGGGTGTAGCCCACATGGATCGATCTCCACCTTGGGCACAACTAGGTGAAGCCGAGTCACCCTAGCCCGCCTTTGGGTGCTTGGCTCGGTCTAGGAGGTTTGTAATGGTTGCTTTATGACTTGAGGTGAGTCTTGACCTCACCTTTTGACTCACCTTAGCCCATCATACTTTATGCCTTGACTTGATTCGGGTATGATCCTTTGTTTTGCCTTACCTTGATCGAGTCATCTTATTGTGCCTTGGTCATATGGTGCCCTTGACTTTGCCTTCAATGAACTTGATGCAGCCACTTGAGTTTGAATTTGAATTGAATCTCTTTTTGAGTTAGACTGGATCGAGCTTAGCTTGGGATGAGCCCTACTTGGCTTTGAGATTTGATTGGGGCTTGACATTTGATCATGCCTTGACCCATTCCTTGTTTCGAGTTAGGTTAGCCTCTTGACTTGTCTGGATTAGGTCGAGCCTTGGTCGGCTAGACTTGGTCTAGCCCTAAGTCACCCTCTTGCTTTATTTGGACGTACTTGCTTTTGTGGATTCATCTTTATCTCCTCCTAAAAATTCTATCTCCTATTGATTCAGGCCTTGCTCTATATTTGGGAAAATCAACATCATTTAGATTTTAATTCCAACACTTGATTCTGTAACTTCGAGGTTTAAAATATTCTCATTTCAAAATTATGTTTTGAAATTTTATGAAATTCGTAGGATGTGTTCAAATCATGGATTTTAAAATATGCTCCAATTTATTTTGAAAAACATTTTTAGGGTGTTTACAGCGGCCTCTATTGGAGGGTTTGCCTCCTCCTCCGATCTCTCATTTTTACTCTTCAATGTTCTTAATATTTATCATGTTTAGTCTTCCGTTGTGCTACCCATGAATTACAACATACTATCAGAGTCATCATCGTAACAATCGTTATCATAATATTCTCAAAACCTCCTCCTTTGCTTCTCCCAATGATGATTTTCATCAAATTTATTCGATTCGGTTCATGGTGGATATTAGAAATCAGAGTACTTTCGACTTTGATAATTAAATCTTGTTCCTTCCTGAGAAAGTTATTGCTCTCATGTACGAGAAAATTATTGGAGAGAAGTCTTTGTGGAACAACTATCTTTAATTTCTTGCCGAGAAGGAATGCGTGTCTCTACTATGGAATTCTGAAAAAATAGACAACCTTCTAGTGGGGACTAAGCTCCACAAGACAGATAGTAAAGGAGGACCAGAAACTTCTCCATGATGATTAGAAGGAAAACATTTGTCTGCTTCTAGATGATGAAGAACTGAAGCTCAATCCTTGCCATTTTGGTGTGGAGCAGTACTTCGCGGTTAATAGTCTCATTGCCTCTCGATCCTTCGATGTGGATAAATACCATGGTTTTGGAATGGTTCCTTTAGCTGACATCTTTAATCACAAGACAGGAGGAGGGGACGTTCACTTTACTCTTACTACATATAGTTCTTATGAGGAAGAACCTATGGCAAATCATGACAAAGCAACTACTTCATATTCGAACAATGTATCCAAGAGCAGTCCTCCACAGTTATATTCAATGGGCACATAATCAATCATCTTGCAAATTCTAAATTTTCAAGTTCAGAGGAGTTCCCTAAAGTTCTTGAAATGATCATGGTGAAATATTTCAAGGTAGGATGCGAGATATTCAATACATATGGTAACTTGGGCAATGCTGCCTTGTTGCACAGATATGGCTTTACTGAGGCTGATCACCTTTTCTTTTGACATTGTCAATGTCGATGCCCTAGACATCTTTGAAACTGTAACAAAGAGAGGTTATATCCTTGAAGGATTCTCGTACACTAGTTTGATCAAAGGATAGTTAATTGATGCATAAGCCTGAGCCTAGTGAAAAAGTTTTTCTCAAGGAAGAAGAAGACGACGAAAATGGAAGAACAAGTTGGTTGCCAAAAATGGTGGTTGGCCCATCATTTCCATATTTTTCAAAAGGGGGTTACAAGAAATTCTGGAAAGAAATTTTTTTTTTGAAAAAAGCTAATTTCAAATTTTGAATATCAAATGCTGGAGCTAAAAAAAGTAAGTTATGGACTACTTTCCTGATTTTGTGGGAAAGCAAACCAGGAAGGTAGTTATGAAAAGTTATTTTCTCGAATTTGTGGAAAAGCAAACCAGAAAAGTAATCATGAAAAGTTACTTTCTTGATTTTGTGGAAAAGGAAACCACAAAAATAGTTATGCAAGATCCTTTTCATGATTTGGTGGAAATGATAAGATAAAAGGAAATGATTATCCCCACCATTTTAGGAAAGAAAGCTTGTAACTGTAACAATCATTTGGATAAAGAAACTAACTGCATAAAGGATAATCCACACGATTTTAGCAATTGTTTCTCTTGTTGCAGGAAAAGGAAGGATAAAAAAAGAAGATGGTTAGTTGCCTAATGGGACCATCCATTCCAGATTTTGTGTGATGTGATGAGAAATTAAGGTGTTTCTTGTATTTGGCAAGGACTAAGTCATCGTTGGAGCTACTGTTGAGAACAAATTGGCAAAGCAGTTTGAGGTATACTTCCTTATCGACAGGGAGCACAAACATTATGGTGGCGGCATGACCAAAGATGCTATTTTAACATTTATTAAGAAGAAGGTGGGGGCTCTAGTTCAAAGCGTCGATATTGTTGAAGCTACAAAGAGTGTACTAAGTGCTGAGAGTGTGTTGGTTCTATCGTTCCTCAATTCCTTAGAGGAGCCTGAGAATGGGGAGCTCACTGCAGCCTCAAGGCTAGAAGATGGTGTTTCTTTCTATCAGACCACGAGTGAGAATGTTGCAAAGCTTTTCCACATTTATCCAAAGGCGAAACACCCTTCACTGGTCTTGTTAAAGAAGGAAGTTGGAAAAATCACTCACTTTGATGGTGAGTTTAGCAAATCTGTCATAGATGACTTTGTCTCTGCAAACATGGCTCCTTTGGTGACCAAGAAACAGGTTTTGATCTTTGTTCGGACCATGGATCATGACAATGTCATGCCAAGTTTCTAAGAAGCATCGAGGCTCTTCAAAGGAAAACTTCTTTTTTATTCATGCAGACTTGGACAATGAGGACGTTGGAAAGTAAGTTGCAAAATATTTTGGTGTGACTCGCGCTGGTCCAATAGTTATTTGTTACTCCCTAGATGAAGATGGTCGTAAGTACTATCTTGATGGTCAAGTTGTTGTCAATGCTCCTAAGGCATTTGGTCAGGATTTCTTAGAAGACAAACTTAAGTCATTTTATAAGTCACATCTAGTTATTGAGAAAAACGATGGAGTCATCAAAATTATCGTCGGCAAAACTTTGTTGAAAAAGTGGTAGATGAGACCAAAGACATTCTTGTTGAGTTCTATGTGACATTGTGTGGTCATTGCAAGAGTCTTGCTCCTACTTATGAGAAAGTTGCAGCAGCTTTCAAGGGTGAGGAAGATGTAGTTATTGCAATTATTGATGCTGATAAGTACAAGGACTTGACTGAGAAGTATGGAGTTAGTGGATATCCAACATTGAAGATCTTCCCAAAGAATAATAAAGTTGGAGAAAGATTATTGCAGCCATGAGGACTTCTGAAGTGATTTCCCAATCATTAATATTGTTGAAAAGTTTGCAACCATATAGGATAAGTGAAAGAGTTTTTACAGCCATAAAGGTTGTTGAAAAAGTTTCCAGTCAATAAAATTGCTAACTGTGTGCAGCCAAGAGAGTTGCTAAGGTTGTTGAAGATTGCAGTCACAAGGACTAAAAAATATTTTTTTAGTTGCAGCTAGTGAGGTTGTAGGAATTTGCAATAATGGAAGATGCTTGAAAAACAGCCATGAAGCTATTGAAAAAGGACAGTCATGAAGGTTGAATTGAAGAATTATTACAGTAAAAAAGATGCTGAAAATTATCACAGTAATAAAACTGTTGAAGATAAACAACCATGAAAGTTAAGTTGAAGAATATTGTAGCCATGAAGGTTGTTAGAAAAGTGTTGCAGCCAAGAAGGTTGCTTGAAAATAGACAGCCAAGAGGATTGAAAAATTAAGAAAAGATGCATAAAATATGAAGTATTACGTGGTGAATATTCTCTTTATTGGTGAAAAAGCAGAAATGCAAATAGAAGAAAAAGATAGAGTGCAAACAATCATTTTTTTGTCACCACATATGGTGAAAATCAAATCAGAGAAGAGGCAGATACATTATTTCTTATGAAATGTGACAATATCATCAAGAAGCATGAAGATTAAGACCTTGAGTTGCTGAAGTAAACAAGTAGGAGTTTTGAAAAAAATGAATGCAGTCACCATGTGAAGGGGTGCATACCGACTAGTATGAGCAGAAGTGTGTATTATGCTATTTGAGTGGTAGACAGATGACACCCAACCAACACATCGACAGCAGTCACCATGTGAAGGGGTGTAGGAAAAGCCATGTGAAGTATGTATAGTGGAGATAGTATCTTCTACCATAAAAAGATCAGCTTTCTCAAGAGTAGAAAAACATTACTTTTGAAGTTTAACTGCCTAATCACTTCACGAAGAAGAAGAAAGAAAGAGAGCAACTAACACCTATAGAAGGGTCGTGTGCTACCTATGTGTTCTTGATTGTTTAACTTGATTTAAAAAAGCCTCATAGAGATTATTTGTACATGTGTGGTGAAGAAAGAATTAGTTTTTCGGCAAGTTTGGAGTTCGAATTATCTCACTCCCAACTTGGGGGTGTTGAAGAATATATATATCTACTGTTTTTAGTGTTAGTTTTGTAATTTCTGATATTTGAGTATTATTGTAATTACTCATAATACTAAGGTTATTTTCTATCTTACAACACATTATATAAGGGTTGAACATTTTGTATTAGAGTTAGGAGTTTGATTAATAAAAAGAGAGAAAGAGAGAGGGGGTGGCCTCCATTGGAGAGCCTTCCCCCTTCTCCGATCTCCCATTTTTACTCTTTAATGTTCTTAATATTTGTCATGTTTAATCTTTCGCTGTGTTATCCATGAATTACAACACCTATCATAAGCTTTTTGTAGATTAATAAATATCTTGTGAAGGTCTTTCTTTTTTGCTCTAAAATGTTCCATAACACGTCTCGAAAGGTGAATCGCTTCAACAGTAGATTTGTCTAGCATGAATCCAAATTGGTTATATATTGTACTCGATACTTTTCTTAACGCATGTTCAATAATTCTTTTCCATAATTTGCACAATTCTTGATGTCTTCCTTGTTCTTATATATAGGTATAAGTGTACTCTCTCTTTGTTCTTTGGACATCTTTTGGTTTCTTCATATTTCATTAAATAGTCTTGTGAGCAAAGTGATTCATGTTTCTCCGAGGATTTTCCAAACTTCTATAGAAATATTGTCTCATCCTACCAATTTACCACACTTCATATGTTTAAGAGCCTCTTTGACTTCATTCTTTTGATACATCGGTAAAAATTGTGGTTTATATACTTTCTTGATTTGGTTAACTCTCCTAAGTTAATACTAACATCTTTACTTTCATTAAAAACTTATAAAAATAGTTTTTCCGTCTATTTTTTATATGATCATTAGCCACTAGAATTTTTCCATCCTCGTTTTTGATGCATTTATTTTTTTATATCATCATTTGCCACTGAAATAAATCAATATATTTTAAATGATACACTTTTTAATGTTGACTGTTCTTATCATGTACTTAACTTATGTTTATAAGATGGCTAAATTTTTATGACTAGAAGTATAACCTAATAGCAACACCCGTAATTTTCTACAAGGTTGTTCTAATAATAGGAATGGATTGATTGTTGTTTGAAAGAGAAAAGCTATACTAAAAAATTTATATTAGACGTTAGATATCCTTGGTATTGGGGCTATATGTGACCATGCCATATAAAGATTTATATTAAACTTATATTAAACTGATATTGTGCATCTTCAATTTTCACAATCAAATTTATTTTAGTTTAACTAAGATGTTTATGAAAGTCTTTTAAATCTTTTGTTTATTCTTAAAGGAATGTAATATATCATTTACAGATACATCATTTGTATTTTATTATTCAAGCTATTATTTATTGGTTTATCAAGCCGTAGAAGTAACTTAATTTAGTATACTTTCAAAACAATTCTTACTTAATTCAGTTGTGTGTATATGACAATTAAATGGCTTTAGTATTATACATATATTCATCCTATTAATTTAATTATTGTTGTACTAAAACCATATGTTAAACTTAGATGTCTTAGAAGAGACATTAATTGTTTACTATATTACTTATTTATTAAACACACTTAAGGAATTTGATAGAGTAATTAATGATACAAGATTAACTATTAATTATATAGAGATTATAATTTTCAAATTGTAATCTTATTCCATGAGTAGAAGAAGAAAGCACTAAGGACTATACATCCTCTTATCATATTTTTAAATAAAGGCTCAACAAGCATCCAAAATCTCAAGTGAATTGATCCACACAAATTTAAAGAAAACAAAGGTGATTTTTTTATTAACTATAAAATAGTGGAGAGGGTATTAAGTCACTTAGTCTATTTTATCTTTAATTGCTAAAGATATTTGTATTGTTCTAACTTCAACTGTTTTTAAGAAGCATATGTTTAATGTAACTAAAAACATATTGAACGAACTTATACGCGTAAAAGACTTTTACATTACTAAAAATGAGCAATTAATATGAATTCTAGTAGCATCGAGACAATGCAAGTAAGAAGCAATAATTATTATTATTAGTTATAAACTTTAGACTTTAGGTAAGAGGTTCTTCGTGATAAATAAGTGCGAAGTACGTGAATCTTGATACATACGAAGTTTCACTTAAAGGTAAATGAATTAAAGTCAAGTGTATTGTTTATTATATTCTTTTCTTGTATATGTATAATGTAATAATTATAAATGTATTATGTCATCGTGAAATATATATACATTTAAATTTATTAGGATATAAGTATATAAATAATATGTAATAACAATAAATTATTAAATGATATAGTAATGTAATGTTAATTACGAAATGAAAGAATGCCAAACAAAAAAAACTCAGAACCACCTCAAAACCGGCGAACCAGAACCGGCAACGTTTATTCCTACCCAGCGAAGACAATATATCCAAATCTAGGTAAGACCTGATCGGATCCTAGACGATTCGATCCGTTTGCAGAACTCTGCAACTGAATAAGAGCAGCAGGTCGCAAACCCTCCTCTCTCTCGCTTCGGAAAGCATCATGCTTCGGATCACCCTCCGAAGGCTGTCATCCACCCGCCCTCACATTCACTCGCTCTCCTCTGTTTCAAGGTTGTCTTCTCTCTCTAACACGAGCTCCATCCTCTGTCTCTATAACATCTACAAGCCACCAACAACCAACAACTATTGCACAACCACAACCTCATGCCCAACAAGCAGTGCCATCTCGTCCGTGTTGGTTGAGGAAGCGTCGAAGTACCAATACACGGATGCCTATGCAGCGATCGAGCTCGCTTTAGACTCCGTTGTGAAGATTTTCACCGTTTCGAGCAGCCCCAACTATTTTCTTCCATGGCAGAACAAGCCCCAGAGGGAGACTATGGGTTCTGGTGAGTAGCCATTATTGAAAACCGTAGCTTTCTCTTCCTCCTCTCGGTTTCTGCTGCTCTCTCTTTCTTTCTCTCGTAAAGTTGCTTTTTGATTGCATTTTTAGAAGTACTTGCTAGTTGGTAGCGCATTTGTTCGCATTTTTTTCTTATCTGTGTATGAGTCCCATTAGTCTATTTTTTACTATTTTTAGTTAACTGATTTTTCCACTTGCATTATGGATTTTACGATGGAAAACTCATAATAGAAGTTGGAAGCGTTTGTGGTTCAGACCCATGATATCTTATGGTGGCATCGAGATGGCACTGTAAGGAACCAGGTGAAACTAGATGTTTGGGGGAATGCCCCTCCTTGATTGTTCCGCTATTAATCATTATACTACGATGTCGCCTTCTCTCACTGATTAATGATGATATTCTCGGTCCTTATAAAAAAGAGGTCTAATGTCGTTCTGTTATTTTATGATGATCATGTTTTGCAGGTTTTGTGATCTCAGGCTGTCGTATTCTCACTAATGCACATGTAGTAGCTGATCACACGTTTGTCCTTGTAAGAAAGCATGGGTCCCCTACAAAGTATCGAGCAGAAGTGCAGGCAGTTGGGCATGAGTGTGATCTTGCCCTCCTTACAGTTGAAAGTGAAGAATTTTGGGAAGGGATGCGCTTTCTGGAGCTAGGTGATACACCCTTTCTGCAAGAAGCTGTAGCTGTTGTTGGTTATCCTCAGGGTGAGGTTCTAATTTTGAGCCTGCATCCGTAAATGGTTTCAAATTGACGTTTAATGTTGAACTCAATATTGCAAGCTTCTATAAAGTTACTACTGAGTCATTGGCGCTTCTTCAAAGACTTCGGCTGTTGTTGTTGTTGTTTCTCGTTTTTTTGTTTTTTAAACATTATTTGCATTGACATGCTTTGCCATCAACCAAGAAAACGTTGATCCATGCTGAAGAAGAGCTTTCCGTGCCAATTTTGATCCTAATCCAAATGCATTTGTCTTTTTCTTTTCGGTGATTTTGCTCTGAAGTTCGGCAAAACTCCAATTTCTTTGCAACCTTTTCAAGGCAGTTTCAAGGCAATTTTTGAAAGCAGTTTATCTTTAAAAAATAGTTTCCTTGGATAATTTGAGGTGTTCACAAGTATCCACATTCCATTCATTCACTTGCATTTGCAATTCTATAGTGACTTGTTTGTGAAGAATAACGTTCATTCTTTTATACACAGAACTTACTGACTTGACACTAAAGACGTTCAGTTTAGTGATTCATCTCCCTAATTAGAATGTCTTTCTGAGTATATCTGCGAGGCCTCATATTCTGATAACGTAGTTACTAAACACGCTAGAACCATAAAATGACATGGCCAAACAATGACTCTGGCATATCTGCTAGCCTTCAAATTCTCATCGTTGTTCTATTTCCAGTTTAGTAAATTGTATTGTTACATTGATGAAATGCTTCATACTTAAGTTTCTTTTTCTCTTTTATATTTAATTGTATATTTTTGTGTGTTTTAGTGATGATTTTATTGTTTAATCCTCTATATTCTCTCTATATTTTCTATCACTTTATGGTGGCCAATTTCTAGCTTCCCATTACCTTCTATTTTTGACATGAATCTTGGATTGTGGCAGTAGTTACCATAACATACATTTAACTTGTGCACATACAGTCAACAACTTAAGTCAGCTGAAGTTTTCTTCATTTTTTCTGCATGAAGACTGTAGTATCTGCAGCATTTATAGGCTATTTACTACTTCTCTGGCCCGGTGATAGCCTACTTAACATATGACATAGCAGTGGCAAAGAGCTTTTTTCAACAATGAGTAAATCATGGTCTCACAATGGACAACGTCTTGGATTATCTGTAGCTATTTTTTTTCATGAACTACACCCTCCAAATTTCATGGCATTCTCATCTATAAGCCAGAAATCTTGCTCTTATATTTTTTTTCCAATAATTCTCAAGCTTGTTCAAGTAAATAAGCAGATAGAGAGGATAAGGTTGTGTCCCTAGCTTTTATCTGTTGCGTGTCTCAATACCACGCAGCATGTTGGAGGTTGTATCTTTGTCGATGAGGAAATTTCTACTATCAAGAGTTCCTATATTCTTCATTATCATCTATTCTCTGTTCCATAAGGCATCATGCATCAATTTCGCACGAAGTGGCATTCATTGAGTACTTTACCATGCTCATCAAGTTTAGGAAGAAAAAAGTCATTAATCACAATAATTTCTGCAGGTGGAGACAACATATCAGTTACAAAAGGTGTAGTCTCCAGAGTTGAGCCAACACAATATGTCCACGGTGCAACCCAGTTGATGGCAATACAGATAGATGCTGCCATCAACCCAGGTAATAGTGGAGGTCCTGCAATCATGGGAGACAAGGTGGCTGGTGTTGCTTTTCAAAATCTGTCAGGTGCTGAAAATATCGGGTGAGCATCTTAAAGTAGCTGTCATTTCTTCCTCCCCAGTCTATCACATGCTTTTCTTTTTTCTCAAGATTTTTTATGTTTTTTGTGAACTTTATTTATCATGGAATGCCTTCATATCGTTTAAATCACTTCTATATTGTTCCATGACATTTTTACTGTGCTTCACTGCACTTAGGCAACAATGCTGAGCTACAGGATCGACTTGCATTTTAAGCTAAGATTTTTCTTTCATTAAGGAGAAAAGGAAAGTTTTGGAAAGAAAGAAGACAAAAGGACACTCCCGTAAGAAGATATGAAAAATTAGATTGTGAAAATGTTAAAAGAGGAAGACGGCGGCCACAAAAGTGTTGGAAAGAAACTATAAAGAATGATCAGTTTATTATTGAGTTAACTGCTAGCATGACACATGATAGGGCTTTTTGGAAACAAAGAATCCATGTAGCCGACCCCATCTAGTATGGGAAAAGGCTTAGTCACTCAGTTGTTTTCCTTGTTGTAAGGAGAAAAGGAAAGTGAGGGAGATGATTTTCTGCCTCTAAGTACTAAGTATCTCAAACTTCATATCCTTATTGCAGCCTATTTTTCACATAATATTGGAAATATTGGTATGAAGGACTTGCAGGGCATGACAAGTGTTTATATACATGCACGTGCATGCAAGCCAGACATTGTTGATTTGACCCTCCAAAGTATATTTTATTCATCATAAAACATAAGAATACAAGAGGAAATAAAGAAGGGTGTAGGTCGGCACCCCTTGGCTGTCGCCACCTGCCCACGTTTTTTCACTCACCCTAACCCTAATGACAACATTTTAAATACTACTAATCTAACTTGAAAGACTAAAATGCCCCTAATTAGTAACTAATAGGATTCGAGTCTCAATGGATCAGAATATGATCCATTGGGATCCAAACCGTACATAACTCACACTAATTACATAGAACTGAACATAAAGACATTACACAACACAACCTAGACTCTAAACATTCTGTCAACTTGCTCTTCACAACACGCCTCCTCAAGTTGACTCTTGAAGGCTTGTAATTTTCAACCGTGAGAGTGCTTTCTGAAGGCCATTGACTGATGATGATTTGGTGAAAATGTCTGCCAATTGATCCTCTGAGCGAACATAAACTAGATTGAAAATTCCTTTGAAAATCTTTTCTCTGATAAAGTGACAGTCGATCTCAATGTGCTTTGTCCTTTTATGGAAGACTGGATTCTGTGCTATTTGCAGGATAACTTTACTGTCTGCAAAGAATATAATCGAAGAGTTTTCTTTAAATCCAATTTCTTTTAGGAGTGAGATAATCCACTGTCCCTCACACAAACCTAGAGCAATAGCTCGGTATTCTGCCTCTGCACTGGATCGGGCTACCACAGACTGTTTCTTGCTTTTCCAGGATACAGTATTTCCTCCTACACGTATTACATAGCCTGATGTTGACTTCCGATCAGTCTTCGAACCTGCCCAATCAGCATCGGAGTAAATTTCTATATTCAAAGTTGGGTGTGGAGTATATACCAAGCCATACGTGATAGAGGATTTCAAATATCGAATAATATGGAAAACTGTATTCATATGATGTTTAGAAGGACTGTGCATCCACCTACTTGCATATCCAACTGCAAAGCTGATATCTGGTCTTGTGATCATTATATATATCAGTTTTCCTACTAATCTATGGTATTTTCCAACATCTTCATAGGGTTCTGCAAGCTCGAAATTATCACCCTTAGGGATTTCCATAGGAATGGAGCATATTCGGCAATCTTTCATTTTCGTTTCCTTCAGTAGGTCTAGGATATATTTCCTGTGGCTTAAGAATAATCCATTCTCCTTATGAATTACTTCTATTCCCAAAAAATAATGTAACCTTCCTAAATCTTTCATATCAAATAATGTATGGAGCCTTTTCTTTAGATAGGTTATACCTTCAGCATCATCCCCTGTAATGATAATGTCATCTACATATACCAGTAATATAATAGTCTTCTAATCTCGTCTGATGAAGAGTGTGTGATCATTGATACATTGCTTAAAACCAAGCTTCATGATTCCATCACTAAATTTTTCAAACCAGGCCCGTGGAGATTGCTTTAACCCATAAAGTGATTTCTTTAACTTACTAACCTTGTTCTGCATCTTTTCCATTGTATACCCGGGAGGTAAATCCATATAAATGTCTTTTAGAAGATCACCCTGAAGGAATGCATTCTTAACATCTAACTGCCAAACTCAAAATAATCCTGATAGTGTTCATCTTTGCAACAGGAGCAAATGTTTCTGTATGGTCTATACCAAAAGACTGGCTGTATCCTTTAGCTACTAGTCTAGCTTTATATCTTTCTATATTGCCATCAGCCTTATACTTTACAGAAAATACCCATTTACATCCCACTGTTTTTCGTCCTGCGGGTAGATCTGTTAGTGCCCACGTGTTATTCCTTACAAGGGCTGCAATTTCTTCTTCCATTGCTGTTTTGCACTCTGGATGTTGTCTTGCTTTTTCGTAGGCTTTTGGTATGAGAGTAGAATCTGCATTCATAATAAACACCTGATATTCTATGGGATAATTAGAGTAAGATACCATTTTTTCCAAGGAATATTTCGCTGTTTTTTGTTTTCCTTTTCTGATAGCAATAGGTAAGTCATCCAACTCATCATTAGAATGCCGAGAGACTTCCTAATCTGATGTAGAACTGATTCTGGGACGGAATTATGATCGGGAGTGATTGATAGCTGAGGAGCAACAACCTTCCTTTCCCCTCTAGTATACACTTGTATATTTTCTGCATGAGAAAATGGCATCTCTTCCTCTCCTTCATCATGTATACGATGTGCTTCTACTGGTGGAAGTGGCATGACATAAGGCGTCTGCATAGATGAATGATCAACTTCTGATGAATCATAAAATGAAGTATCTTCATGAAAAGTGACATCCATTGTAACATATAGCTTTCTTCTTAGTGGATCATAGCATTTATAACCTTTTTTGCTTGTATTTACTTTTGCTTGCACTATTGTTACATGTGCTTTCTAACCTTTTTTATTTGTATTTACTTTTAGGTATATAATTCCGGTTCCTATAATAAAGCATTTCATACATGGCGTGGAAGAATGTGGTAAATACACTGGTTTTTGTTCTATGGGCGTCTCATGCCAGCCTACAGAAAATGCGCAACTGAGAGAAGACTTCGCTATGCAGCCTGAAATGACAGGGGTGCTTATTAGCAAGATACACCCTCTTTCAGATGCATATCAGGTTCTTCAGAAAGATGACATTATCCTATCATTTGATGGAGTTCCAATAGCAAATGATGGAACAGGTACACTGATCTCTTTATTCTTTCTCTTTGATCAATTAAAAACTTTTACCGTAGTCATTGATTCATTAGGGTCTATGGTGACTTTTTGCAGTTCCTTTCCGAAACCGGGAGAGGATAACTTTTGACCATCTGGTCTCTATGAAAAAGCCCAATGAAACTGCACAACTCAGAGTTTTACGAGATGGTGTAGTGTATGAATTGACTGTTACGCTCCAACCAGTAAGTAGGATACATGTCTGTCGGAAACTTTTCTTAGAAGTGTTTGCTATGATAATAACAAATTCATCATATAGTTATGTAGTTTTTGGTATTAAATGATCTGATAATTAGGTTGGACTATTCTATTATGGTGTTATCTCAGATTCTCAGTAACTAATATTATCAGTGGACGAAAAAAGTTAAATAAGTCTCAAAATCTGGTACTTATAATACTTAACTCTTAAAATTTACTATTTGCGTCATAAGCAAGGCCAACAACACAATGGCTAATTCAAGCAGTTATTCTGTAGTTCCTCTCAGTATGCCAATAAATTTTTTTGGGTACAGTTTGGATGCTTTGTTTCTCTGAACGTATTTTAGCTTGGCATTTTGTAATTGAAGCAACAATCCTTTGGTTTATAGAGAAGAACTAAACACACATCTCCTACTCTTTTCAGTTGCAGCCATTGGTTCCTGTTCATCAATTTGACAAGTTGCCTGGCTACTATATTTTTGCTGGCCTTGTTTTTGTTCCTCTTACTCAACCTTATCTTCATGAATATGGAGATGACTGGTACAATGCTTCACCTCGTCGATTGTGTGAGCGTGCGCTAAGAGATATGCCTAAGAAAGCTGGAGAACAGCCTGTCATCCTTTCTCAAGTAAGTCAGTTCACTCAAACTTATACAGCTTGTCAACCTTATCTTCATTTGTTTATGATTTCTATGAGATTATGCTTTGGAGTAGATGTTATTGCATCACAGTGACAAAATGAAGGACCTTCTATGGGTCCCACAGGTTAGCATAGTCGGGCACAACCTTGACCAGTAGATGCGAAGTAAGGGTTTCAGCTCCCTTCATCTTGTGCAAGCCGATGCTCTGCACAGCCTCTGGGTTAGTTTTATTACAACAAATAAGACAAAGAAAGTAATTGAAATTTGATCATTATTTTTCATTCTATTAATAAGATAGATAATACAATTATTCTTTGCTTCAATTATTTTGCCATTTCATGCTTTCATTCAAAAGAAAATAGAAAAAAACTCGGTTTTGATTTTTCTGCAAGTTCATTGTGAAACCCTTATAGTAATATATCAATCATTTGTTTTCTTTTTTGTCTTCTTTGCCTTGATTTTTTACTCTAAAGTCCAATAATTGCATCCAAAATTGCAAACTATTCAATAAATGAATCCTACTCTTAATAAGAAAAGAGTGTTCTGTAGTATTAGAGGTCCTAGGCTCAACGTTTTCCCTTGCCAATGGTGTGACTAAATCTCACTTCTCAGATGAAGTTTGGAGAAAAGAAAGATATTGTTCTATATATATTGGATCTGGGGCAGATCTTCTCCCCTCTTATCTTCAAGGACGTCATAACAGTTATATATTAATCCGTCCTGTTTGTATTTCAGGTGTTAATGGATGACATCAATGCTGGATATGAACGGCTAGCTGAGTTGCAGGTACTTTCTCTCTCTCTCACACTAGTTATGTCTTGAAAGTGATGAAAATAGAAAGTACCAAGGAATGTTTTCTCTTGGTGGCTGTTCTTGGCAAAATATGATAATTTTGATCACCTTGAAGTTGATTATGCCTGAGAAGTAGTTAAAATGCTAAGTGAGCTCTCTCTCACTGACACGCTCTTGACAAAATATAGTAATTTTGATAGACTGGAAAAAGAACGTTATCTTTTCAAAGTTGTTGAAATGCTGAGACAGGTTAAAATGCATTTAGTGGAGCCTTCAACGAGTGGTCTAACTAAAATGTATTAAACCGGAACAACAATTAGACCCTTAAATGTACCACCAGGAAAATCTAAGCTAAGAGTCTAAGACAATGTTTGACTAGGTCTGTTGCTATGAAATCAAGGAATTGCTGAATTTTGAAAGCACAAGTGGAGCAAGATAAGGATACATTTTATTTCAATTCTTTGCAGACGTTGGTGGCTGACTGTAACCTCCTGCTTTAACCGTAAGGCTATAGTCTACATCTGATTCTTTTATGGTGTTATGGTTCCAACCCATGCTTAGATTGATTGGATAACACTCCTACAATCATACTTTCAACTGGTTATAAGATTACTTTTCATAAATTAGATGATTAGGTCTAACTAATCTGTTTTTTTCAAACTTAAGTGACAAAAAGTAATCCTAACAATAGTTCGATTTCTCTTAGAAACAGTAGCCTTTTGTCTTTTACTTTTTGAGAAGTTAGTGAAACATATTCAACACCTAAGTCATGTTTTGCAACATTTATGATGCTTCTACGCATGACCTGCAATCTTGGAAGCTGACAGTGGAAGTAAGACCACCCCTAGACACCGAGGCAATATAAATTGATGATTAATACCAAATACATAAGGAATTTTGGACAGATTTTAAGGAGTATGTTTTGCTGATGATCATATGAAGTACAACATCAACAGAAAAATAAAATACTGGAAAATAACATGAATGAACTGAGAATGACATTATAGAAACGCATCCACATGCATGTCAGGATGGCAATCATTCAGCCATGCATGCAGCATGTGTATGTCACGTTTCAAAGCACACCTTGGTGTCTGTATCAATAGGTGTCAAAACTTTTTCTTGTCCCCATGTTTTTTGTGATCGCATGCATTTAGTTGAAGTGGGTATTCTGTCGCACTGCTTTTTTTCCCCTTTTGCTACATTAAAAAAGAGGAAGAAGTCGAGCCATCAAAAAATTCTCGCTACTACCATAGTAGCAAGACATGTGTAAGAGTAAAAATAGGGTGAGTCCTTCCATAGCATCCATAACCATACATAAAGGGAAATCGGGGCAAATTTAGCAACTAAACCACAAAATAATAGCAAGGCACAAAGTAACAAAAAAAAATATTAACTTCATTATTATAAATCAAGTTCTTTGAATATTTGAAACAAATCCCAAATTCCAAACTATCTCGTTATCCAATAAAGACCTAAAATTCCTAATAATAAACCAAAATCTCCCACACGATTAGTTACAAATGCTTTTTGACAAACATTTGCAAGAATCTAGATGTGTGAACCAAAAACCTATTAACAGATAGGAACACATTCCCACTAGTTCCCAAAAAATATAGATTTGTATCAAATTGGGACTAGTAACTAATCCCAGCATAGAAGTAGTGAAAAAACTCAGATAAGCAAAAATCTCAAATATAACTTTGTTTTAGGGATGCAATGTGTTGCCAATTTTAATTTTATGTCCTTTGAAGTAACCAAATGATCAAACTTACATTCTATATATTCTATCTTTGTTCTACTAAGTCAGAAGCCTTTACTTTCTAATGTTTCTCTCCATAGTTCCAATTTTCTATTAATTTTTTTCTTAGACTCCTCTACTAATGCAATGTCATGTGCAAATAACATACACCAAGGTACTTCATCTTGAATATGTTTTGTTAACTTATCAATCACTATTATAAATAAGTATGGACTTAAAGTTGGTCCTTGATGTAACCCAATATTAACTTCAAAGAAGTCTATCATTCCTTCATGAGTCCTCACACATGTTTTTTGCACCATCGCACATGTCTCTTATAAGGTTTATGTATGTAAATGGGAGACCTTTCTGTTTTAAGGTTCTTCAAAGAACCTCCCTCGGTACCCTATCATAAGCTTTTTCTAGATCAATAAATATCATGTGAAGGTCTTTATCTTTTAAAGAACCTCCCTCGGTACCCTATCATAAGCTTTTTCTAGATCAATAAATATCATGTGAAGGTCTTTATCTTTTACTCTAAAATATTCCATAAGACGTCTCAAAAGGTGAATTGGTTCAATAGTAGATCTGCCTGACATGAATCCAAATTGGTTCTCTATTGGACTCGATACTTGTCTTAACCTATGTTCGATAATTCTTTCTCATAATTTCATAGTATGACTCATTAACTTAATACTTCGATAATTCATACAATTATGAATGTCTCCCTTGTTCTTATATATGGGTATAAGTGTACTCACTCTCCATTCCTCAGGCATCTTTTGGTTTCTTCATATTTCATTAAATAGTCTTGTGAGCCAAGTGATTCCTGTATCTCTTAGGATTTTTTAAACTTCTATAGGAATATTGTCTCTAGAAATTATGGTTTATATACTTTTCTAATTTGGCTAACTCTCCTAAGCTAATACTAACATCTTTATTTTCATTAAAAAGTTTATAAAAATAGATTTTCCATCTATTTCTTATATCATCATTTGCCACTAGAATTTTTTTATCATCGTTTTTAATGCATCTAACAAAATTAAGATCCTTAGTTTTCTTATCTTTAACCCTAGCTATCCTAAAAATATCGCTTTCACCCTCTTTTGAGTTGAGTTTTTTATATAAATCCTCCCAAATTTTAACTTTTGCTTTTCCTTCTTTGCTTTCTTATAAGCCTCTAAATTTCACTAGTTTTCTTAGCATAATGTAATTTGTAACATACCCTCTTTGCCTTGATTTTATTTTGCACTACTTCACTCCATCACCAAGCTTCTTTTTGTGCCGGTACACCTTCCTTAGATTCACCTAACACATCTTTCACCACTTTCCTAATATGTATAGCCATATTATTCCACATATCAAAAGGTGTACCAACATAATTCCAAATGTCTCCTTGAAGGACTTTCTATTTAAATATATCTTCTTTCTCGTTTTTGAGGTTCCACCATTTAGTCCAAATAGCTCGATGCACTTTTTCTTCTTTGTGATCAAAAGATACCATTAAAGTTAAAAGGTAAATATTATAGAGCAACAATTAGACCTACCATGTTTTATGGTTATGAGTGTTGGCAGTTAATCATCAACATGTACAAAAGATGTCTGTGACAGAAATGAAGATGTCGAGATGGATGAGTGGTCATAAAGAAAAGACCATATACATAATGAAGTTATTAGAAATAAATTATGTGTGGCACCAATAGAGGATAAAATGAGAGAATATCGTTTAAGGTGGTTTGGACATATAGAAAGAATATAAAAATGAACGTGTAAGAAGGTATGAAAAACTAGATTTTAAAAGTATTAAAAGCAGTGTTATTCATATCACACCATATCGATACGTCCCGTATCGTTTTAATCAGTGTATCGTGCGATACGGGTGATACGCCCAGGGACCCTTATAAAGGGTCCCCGACTGAATGAAAACCCGTGATTTTTCGTGGGTTTCCTCTTTCTTCTTGAGTGTCTTAAGCTCCTAAGAGCCGGTTTTCGCCTCCTTGGTGTTCAAAGCTCCAAAATCGTGCCCTACGGTGTCCGTGCAAGCCTCCTAACTCGGATTTAGGTATATTTTTAATGTTTTTTCTATTTTTTTTCTTTATATTTGTTGTTTTTGTGTTATTTCATTTTTTTTTGAATGACAAAATATGAAGTTATTAAGTGCGTGTATACGATTTTTATTGCATTCATGAAGTGGGAGACACTTCATTTGAGTGTTATTTGAAGATTGGGGATTTACAAAATGCTTTTATTTTTAGGTTTTTGTTTGAATTAAAGTACTTCATTGAGATGGCAGGAAGGGGTGGTCGAGACTCCCATTCTCGGTCTGATGATCTAGCATGGTAGTGGGGTATACCAGTTGAGAGTTTCAAGTTAAAGATCAGATGCTTATTTTGTGAAAAGGTGGTTAGTGGTGGAATTTCAAGATTGAAACACTACCTAGCCGGGACCAGAAAAGAAGTTGCTCCATGCACAGGCAGAGTTATAAGTTTGCCAGAAGGGGGACCAGAAAAGAAATTGCTTCATGCACAGGCAGAGTTATAAGTTTGCCAAAAGGTATTAAATGGCAATGCCTACAGATGATTGAGAGTATACAGGAAAGGAGACAACAAAAGGATGATTTCCAGATGTTTGAAGAAGCTGATGATATTACTGCCACTGGAGTTGGATTCACTGATAGTTTGCCTTCAGATGCTGGAACAGAGATTGGTAATAACAGTTCACGGGCACCTAGCAGGGGAAAGAGGGTTGTTGAAAACTTTAGAGGTGGCAGAAGAGGAAGTTCAGGAAGGAGTAGAGGAAGAGCTTCTTCTAGCATACATTCATTCTTTCCTCCTTCCACTACACCTGGTGCTCAACCTGAAATTCGTGCTGCTATGGCTTTAGAACAACTGCATGATCAGACAGACCTTGCAGTGGGGAGATGGTTTTATAATGCATGCATTCTATTTAATGCAGCAAACAGTTTTCATTTTCAAGCAATGACAGAAGCAATTGCTAATATTGGTCCAGGATACAGGATGCCCTCTTATCAGAAGTTGAGAGGGAAGATATTAGATCAGACTGTCATTAAAGTGCAGCGACTTTGAGACAGTTGTGGAAAGAAACAGGATGCACTATCATGGCAGATGGATGGACCGATAGGCGAGGAAGGACATTGTTAAACTTTCTTGTATATTGTCCTTAAGGACTCATGTTTTTGAGATCTCTAGATAGAGGCACACTGCAGAGAACCTACGAGAAGAATTTGATAAGGTTATACAAGAGGTTGGGCTAGAGAATGTAGTCCAATTGATTATAGATAATGCAACTAACTATAAAGCAGCTGGGAAGGAGTTAACTGATAGTTATGGGACTTTCTACTGGACTTCATGTGCAACCCATTATTTAGATCTCATCCTCGAGGACATTGGTGAGATGGATAAATAAAGGCAGCAACTGACTGTTGCCAAGATATTACAAAATTCATTTACAACCATGCATTTGTTTTATGTATGATGAGGAGATATACAGATGGTGCAGAGCTTCTTTGAACAACTGCAACTCGGTTCGCAACAAACTTCTTATCTATACAGAGTATTGTGAGACAGAAGCAAGCTTTGAAGAGAATGTTCTCTTCAGATGAGTGGCAATAATTTGCAGAGTTGCCTCAAAACAGAAGAAATAGAAAGTTGAATGAGATTAGAGAAACAATTTTTAGAAGTTCATTTTGGAATGCATGTGTTAGATTATTGAAAATTACTTGTCCTTTAGTGAAAGTTTTGAGATTGTCTGACAGCAAGGAGAAACCATCTATGGGCTACCTTTATGAAGCCATGGATAGGGCAAAAGAAACCATCAGAAATAACTTTAATGGAAAAAAGAGAGATTATGTGCCCGTGTGGAAAATAATTGATAGTAGATGGAATAAACAATTGCATCAGCCTATTCATGCAACAACCTACTATCTAAACCCATCATTCAGGTACTCAACAACCTTCAAAAGGGACAGTGAGGTTAATCGAGGAATCATTGATTGTATCGACAAATTAGTCCCTGATGAGAGCATAGCAGATGCGATACATCGAGAGATGGAGATATATGATAATGCTCTTCACTTGATGGGTTTACCTGTTGCAATTCGCAACCGCACTACTATGCGTTCTGGTAAATTGTTTATTTTCATATTTAAGTTGCATTTTACATTACTGTGGATTATGATAATGTCTCTAATGTTTGTTTTTTTTACAGATGTTTGGTGGAACAAGTTTGGAAGTGATTGCCCAAACCTTAGAGATTTTGCAGTGAGAGTCTTAAGCCAAACCTATAGTGCAATAGGTTGTGAAAGAAATTGGAGTATTTTTGAACACATCCATACAAAGAAGCGCAACAGGTTGGAACACAAAAGACTAAATGATTTAGTTTATATTCATTGTAACATGCACCTTCGTGAAAGGTAATGTTGTACTGTATTACTTTCAATTCAATATTGTTTAACTTCAGTCTTAAGTTGTTAATATTATTTACTAATTGTTTATCTTTGTTTGTCGTAGGAAATTAAAAAAAGTAAATAGAGAAGAAAGCCAGTTCGATCCTATAAGTTTGGATAATTTTGATATATTAGAAGATTGGGTTATTGAAGATGCTGAAGAAAATGTCCTCCTAACTGAAGAAGACACTGCCTGGATAAATTTGGAAGGAGCGCAACAACAACATCAAGGAGATGAATAATTTGATTTTCAAGAAGAAGGTGTCGCTGATGATGATGATCTGCAACAAGGAGAAGATGAAGATTATTTAGTTGATAATCCTGATTACAATTTGTAAAATGTCAATGTGTCTGTATTTCATTTTTTATCTTTTTGGATTCAAAATATGTAAATTTGGATGCAATTATTCAATGTTGAATGCTCAATCTGTACTAAACTTACATTATATGAATTTAAAGCAATTACCAAAATTTTTCAAAATTTTTTCAGAATTTTTTTTGATTTTTTTCGGATTTTTACTAATTTTTATTGATTTTAATTAAATTTTGTATTATTTTAATATTAAAGTACGATACGATACGACACGCCCGTATCGTGGAGCCCAGCGATACACGATACGATACGCGTCGGACAACACTGATTAAAAGAGGAAGAGGACGACCACAAAAGTGTTGGAAAGAAACAATAGAGAATGATCTAGCTTATTGTGAGTTAACCGCTAACATGACACATGATAGGGCTTTGTGGAAACAAAGAATCCATGTAGTTGACCCCGTCTAGTACGGAAAAAGCCTTAGTAGTTGTTGTAGCTCGATGCACTTTTTTTTCTTTGTCTATTTTTTAATTTGTAAATCCATAACTAAAACTCGATGTTGAGTGGTTAAGCTTCTCCTGGAATTACCTTGCAATCTTTACAACATGCTCTATCTTTTTTTTCTATAAATAAAATAATCAATTTATGTTTGTGATAAGCCACTCTTATAAGTAATTAAATGTTCATCTCGTTTTTTTGAAGATTGTATTGACTATAAAGAGATCAATTGCCATAGCAAAATTTAAAATCTCCCTACCTTCTTTATTTATATCCCCAAAACCAAAGTTTCCATGAATACCTTGATATCGTAATGCCTCTTTATTGACATGTCCATTTAAGTCTCCTCCTAAACAAATCATCTCCATTTGTGGAATTCTTTGAATCACCTTATCTAACTCTTCACAAAAAGCCGTCTTTATACTATCTTCTAATCCTACTTGGAGAGATATTCCAAGAACCAATACGAATCTTATTATCTAGGATTATCTTCCTTATTCCCTCGCATCTGTCTATATTGAAGACGTAGAGATCCTCTTTGTAATTTATTCACTACATTCGGGCGACAATGTAGCGGGATTAACTTCTTTATCCATACCCTTCATGATGTGGAAACCCTCTCTGCAATTGATTCACTACATTCGGGAGAAAATGTAGTGGCGAAAATGTAGTGGCCCTTGCTTACTTTTCACTGCATTCGAGCTTTGCAGTGCGTCGCTAAGAGGAGACGCACCAATGCAATTCTCATAATTTGTGTAATTCATGGTATAAAAATCCGATAAAGTTTTACACTCACTGTTGGAAGCCTAATACAACCCTCATCTTTTATTCGGGCTTGGGACCGGCCATGCAAAGGTGATCCCTTATTATATGGAATATCCATTTTAAGTAAAGTTATGGCTTGTATTCGAAGGACCATGTTCAAGTGGACCGATTGAATCATTCAAAACCTTGTCCAAGAATTGATGCGCTACTGATCTAAAATTCCTTCCATAGCTTTCACTTTTGGCACTCGAAATCAATGTCTGAATCTTGGTATACATCATTTGTAGCTAATGCTTTTTAAGGTTCATCTTTCATGGAGATGCGCAAGTGATCTAAAAATTCCTTCCATAGCTTTCAGTTTTGGCACTCAAAATCAATGTCTGAATCTTGGTATATACATCATTTGTAGCTAATGCTTTTTAAGGTTCATCTTTCATGGAACATTCTAGCAGCTTCCAGTTTCTTGTTTCACTTCACTGAAATGGGAACACATTGAGCAGGTTAAAAAAGTGAATAATGTTGAAGTCGAGAATTTGAAACATCTCTGTGAGCTTGTGGAGTACTGTACAGAGAAGAGGCTGAGGCTTGATCTTGATGATGAGCGGGTTATTGTTTTGCAGTATGACAAAGCCAGACTCGCCACTTCCCGGATTCTGAAGCGTCACAGAATACCCTCGGCGATGTCCAGTGATCTGCTGGATGCTTGCAAACCCAGACAGGAAGTTGAAGCACTGAGTACTGTCTAAAGTTACAACCATCCATTTCAGTGTGCTGTGTGAGTGCGTCTTTGTGCGCATGCGGTTGTGCATGTGTAGTGATATTTTAGTGCACAACCATGGTTTTTCTTGATCTGAATGATGGCATTATCTATTAAAAATGCAATTTTATACTCTAGATTTTCTTGAGTTCAGGTGATTGATAATATACACCATTTTGCATGCAGGAACATGTCTTTAAACTTCCCATGCTTCCGCTTATTGGAATGGATTTTGAGGTTGTTTCACATATTCATTTTTTTCTCATCAGTACTTCAACAAACATAATGCTTTAGAAGGTTAATGCCATTGTTGGTGACAATGTTTATGTGGATGGAGCGCAAGGAAGCATACAAGGTGCGGTTTGTAAATGAGTGGGCCTCTTCAAATCCGAAGACATCACTGGGAAATTGAGGGAGATGCAATCGCTCGTTGTGATTACAACACAAGTATTCCTTCATTAACTTATCATTGAAAAGTTTAAATTCTAACATGATTATAGTTGCTTCCCATTATTTGCTCTCTGCTTAACTTATTGCAAATGAAGGTTTGCTCGGACTTCTGCATAGAAGTGGAAAGCAGCACCGAGGTTATCTACATCTCATGTTTTGCATGGCATACACAAGAACAGTATCTCATGTTCCAGTTGTGAACTACTGTTGCAGTCTTTCTTTTCGGGTTTATTTTTAGTTCAGTCAAAGTATGCGTAGGACGTTTGACATGCATTTCGTACCTTTATCTCAATTTCCGTATCATTCAAACGCAGTAAACTCAGAGGTTTCAAATCATGAATGCCGTTGGAGTGTACTAGATTTATTGAAGCGGGTCAAGTAGAGAAGACTTATTATCAAATAGATGGAGTTTGTGGTCGAAATCAATGAAATGGGGTTCTTTCAGCTTCACCCGAAATCTAGGAAAATAAAAGAAAAATCTATACAAGTAGTCAGAACCTCTTCAACTTTTATATGGTTTGCCTCACCTCAATTTCAACAAACTAAACTTTGCCTCTCCCTAGTTTTTAGGCTAGGTTTTGCAAAAATTCTCCTCATGAATAGTTTTAGTGAAGGTTTACATGAACTTATGATAGATGCAACATAAAAAACCAACAAGAATATGATCTGAAAAGTTCATGTTTGTGTCCACATAAGTAACACAAGAATCTGATTTTGTAGGTTGATATGTTTTTGATTCCAACATGAAATCTCATGACATGATTATTAGCTGAAACATAAAAATTTCTGGGAAGAAGATTGCGACCCATACACAACTCAAAAAAAGTCGTGTCCACCCAAAGGGTGAGGCGTGGCGGCCGCTTTACCTCAAATACCAAGGAACCAGAAAATATATACAAGCAGTTAGATTTAAAAAAAAAATTATATAGGCTGTCTTAGCGAATTTCACATAACTTGGACCTATCTGGTATCCCGTAAACTGGGGCTGTCGGTTCCAAACCAGTGGTTTCTGTTCCAGTGAGACCTGGAAGCCAAACAGAACTGGCCCTTCTCTCGTTTGGTTTGGGTTCTGGTCCTATCTGTTTCTATTTGATTCCTGCTCTGGTTTTTAAAGTGGGTATGGTTTCCCTTTGGTTCCAGTTTTATTTTAAAAATAAGGTGGTATTTTAAAATTAGAAAAACAAAAACTAGTTGAAACCATGGACCACCAGTTCCGGTTCTTCGATAGGTTGAGCTGGAAGCAAACCATGGTGGATCTTGGCTCGGTTCCAGCTCTGGTCTGGTTCAACCCGCTGGGCTGGTCAGAACTGGACAGACAGGTCTAACCTAACTGAAGTTCGCCTCACCCCATAAAATATTTTATGCTAATGTTATTTGCTTGTGGCTTCCTATGCAACTCTTCGTGAGGATCTTAGATCTTAATCACACTTGTGACGAAAAAACCACCAAAACTGAAATTGGTTCAAGCTGCTTAGAAAGAGAACGTCAACCCCTCGATGAAATTTTGGCAGGTATTCTCAAAAGAGGAGGAAATCTAAAATACCATCCATCCTTTTACACTAGTTTACCACCCTGATTTGTGAAGCGTTTCAATTTACCCCCTCTCCCAAAACTTGATTCAGATTCACCTATTGAGCGGATTGTTGAATCATTCTTTCAATTTGCCTCAGTTATAAAGTTATCAGAAGATTTTGCATGTCAACCAAGCCTCTTGAAGATTGAAGGAAAAAATTGAAGTAAACAATAAGAATTAGCTAGTTTTAACTGGAGGATAAACCAAACAGTTATTATGGATGGGGAGTATTTTTTTATTCAATAGATAGGGATTTGATTGATTAACTTTATTGAAACTTTTGAGTGGAAATGGAAGGTTTCAAAAGATTGGGTGTTATTAATGTTTGGGGATGGTTGAAATTCCTAAAAGAAAGAAAATAGGGGAAATACAAGAAGAAACGTATGCAGTGTGCAGCCGTTACAGTTATGTGTGTGTGTGTGTGTGTGTGTGTGAGAGAGAGAGAGAGAGAGAGAGAGAGAGAGAGCAGGCCAACTCATGTCTCTCACTTCGTCCATGTAATTCACGTTTCTTCGGTTAATTACCCGGCACTGGGAACCCAAAAATTGAACTTTAATGTGGCATTAGTTGTTTAACATGGACACTAGTGGATAAATGGATGAACATGGCACTCAAATCGTTAGCTCACCTGGTAGGGTTCTCGACTCCTGTGATATTGGCAGTGGGTTTGACTCCCATGGTGTGCACACCAGGGCTTCGGCTTTCGACTTAATCCCCAAAAGATGAATGAGCATAGTGCACTTAGGGTGTTGGTACACCTGGCAGGACTCTCAACTCCACCAAAGGCAAGGTGAAGGTTCAATTCCCAGTTCATGCATGCCGGGCTTCAGCCTCACATTGTAAAAGAAAAAGGACTCTCGATTCACACAATGCAAGTCACGAGTTCGAATCCTGGGCCATGCATGCATGGGTTGGCGCCTCTTTTTGTAACCAAAGAAAGATGGACATAGTTGTACGCACTCACAGCTTTAGTTTTCCTGGCAGGGGTGTCCACTTATATTCTGGTAGTGAGTTCCATTCCTAATTCACATGCGTACCTAGCTGAACTCTCTCTCTCTCTCTCTTTGTGGTACAGTAGAGAGGCCAAAGCCATGCTCACCCTGGGTGTCGAACTCATGACCTCTCTCTCTTTTGTCAACATGAGCTAACCCGGACCACTACCATCCTGGGTATCCAACCAGGTACTTTTGAAGTTGAAGATTCCTCTGTACTTCATAACCTATATTTCTACTGAACTCCTGTCACGCAAGCAACGTTATTGCGAGGACGTGAAGCACATTCTGAGATTTCCTGAGACTTCACGTGATAAGTTTTCGAATATGATGAGAATATACATCACCTCATTTTCTAAATTTACACGGGTTTGACTCAGTTAATGAAGTTCCCATTTGCACCAGATATCTTTGGCAATGCAGTTTCAGGCGACACTCTTTCGGTTACTCCAGTACAAGTTAATGAATATATCCATATACAGTACACAATATATATATATATATATATATATATATATATATATATTTATACTTTTTATAATATATATACACTTTTATATAATATATATATATATATATATATATATATATATATAACAGCTCATTACTTTTATGAAATAAATATAATTTAAATTTTTTTAAAGATTTTTGAAAATATACGAACAAATAATGTTTACACTGGTACCCCCAAAGAACAAAGCAGAAGTGCCCCTTTCACAGTAAAAAGATGCTATCATGGTCCCTCTTAAGGGGCCTTTGAATGAAGTTGCTACCTTTGATTATATATATATATATATATATATATATATATATATATATATATATATATATATATATATATATATATATATATATATATATAATTCCCTACCAAAATGCCATGAATAGCCCGGAAGCCACCTCGTCAGCACTATTTAGGAAAATTACGTCACCAAGTATCACCAAGAAATCAATGGAATAAATTATTTCCAAAAGAATACCATGAATGAAGAAATGCTGCCAGCTTAGAAAGTAAATAAGGTAACTACGTCATAAATTTGAGAAACAAACCGCTTCGCGTAGGAACTCACAGCAAATAACACCATTTTTTTCTACAATCAGAGAAAGAAAGAGAGAGTCTCCCCATCATAGGCGATGCAAAAGGGTTCGCGAAACCCAACCCTATGATGCAAGGACTAAGAAAGCCATAGTCCAGAGAGAGCCATAGTTCAGAGAGAGAGAGAGAGATGCAGTCAGTGAACTACTGGGGAGGATCATTCGAGATTCATGAAGAACGTGTCGTGGCCGAGGACGAGCGCAGCAGAAACTTGGGGCTAATGGATCGATCGTCGTTGTCCTCGCGGCGAGAACTGGATGAGATACAGCAGGGCTGGCTGTTGGGGCCTCGGGCGGATAGCAAGAGGAAGAAGAAGTACGTGGACTTGGGGTGCATCATGTGCAGCAGGGAGGCCTTGAAGTGGACGCTGTGGATACTTCTCATAGCCTCCGTCGTCGTCGTCATGCCCATATTGGTGGCCAAGTATCTGCTAAATGCCAAAGCCCCCCGCCCTCTTGACCCTGATGATTACACCCTTGCGCTCCACAAGGCTCTCCTCTTCTTCGATGCCCAGAAATGTAACTATGTTACATCTCTTTCTCTCTCCCTCTCTCTCACACACAGAGTTTTGTGGACATCGTCGTCATCGCCATTATGATATTATATATATATATATATATGTTTGTGTTTTTCACATATCTCATAGGCCTTTTCCAAACCTTTTAAAAAAATTAAAACTTTTTAAAGCAACTTTAGAAAAGCCTATAGTGACTTAAAAATGATTTAATATTAAGAGACGCTGCAGGAACCGTAAGATATGGTAGTTCTTAACACCATTTTTCTTATAAAAAATTCCATGAAAGTGGCTAAGAAAAAGTTCGTAGAAATAAAAAAGGAAATTTCGAATTTCAGTAATCTCGATTTTAGCATAAATATGATGTTTTTTAGACAATTTTAAGAATATTCCCGAGGACTATCATTCATATTTTAGTGCCGCGCACCGTTCTTCTTTTACCATCAATCTATCATTAGTCTTCAAGCATTATGTACTACAGTCATCATCTTCATCTATTCATACTTATTTCCCTACCATGATGGAATGAGATAAAAGGTTCGTGGGATTGAGACGTTGAAGCTGGCTAGAGACGCATGACATGATGGTTCATAGCATCATCTTTCTTGAATGACTAATATTTTTAGTTAATTTGTTTTAATTCTCCATCATGCATGGCATCGTAAAACGGCCAAGCGTTTCTATGATTTCTTATAATGGATAGTTGACTTGAAAATGGCTTTCAGGGATTGCAAGAACACCTTGCTGCTGAGGGTACAAAATATTCCTTGGTTGGCTTTTTTCTTTCTTTTCATTTATGGTATAGATGACTTAAAAATAAGGTGTTATAAACCTTTTATTTGCTCATTTGTAGAATTTTAAAAAATAAACCAGTTTTACCAAAAAAGGAAAGTTTATTTGATGGGCTTTTTTAGGGGCAAGACCAATCCTGTACAAGTTTTGAACCAACGATCAATCCCTGTGTGTAATTAAGATTCAAAATGTTGATGGAGCCAGGACCACTTGTCAACCTTTGAGATGATGATAAAACCATTCACAGCAAGAATATTGTCTAGACTAATTGATACTGTTAGCTGATTAACTAGGTTTCTTTATTAATGAATATATACGAAGATTGTTCCTAATCATATATACATACACACATGCACGCAGATTGTACCTGTTGCACTCGTAAAGCTCAATGAATTAGCTCATGTAGATCATATAAGTGCAACACAAGCTCATCAGGAGCTGACCAAACTGAGTCTGAACTGAATAATGAGCATTTGTTTGTCTATCTATGGTCTTATCATGTGTTACGAAGATCTATAGTTATAGCAGATTTTTTATGCTGGTCTTATGCTTCGTGAAATGGTTCTGCAGCGGGGCGACTTCCGGCCACCAATCCCATTAAATGGAGAGGAAATTCTGGCATGAAAGACGGTTCCGGTCTGCAGGATGTAAAGGGTGGACTGGCGGGTGGCTACTACGATGCAGGTGATAATATCAAGTTTGGTTTTCCAATGGCCTTCTCAATGACCCTTCTAAGTTGGAGTGTGTTAGAGTATCAGCATAAATACAAAGCTATTGAGGAGTATGACCACATAAGAGAGCTCATCAAATGGGGAGTCGATTACTTGCTCCTTACCTTCAATTCCTCGGCAACCAACATCGATCATATCTACAGTCAGGTACTTTAGAGGAATTTCTTCTCCCAACGATCCAATCAATCAATGATTTCAGCTATTCGATCGAGGGTCATGGGTGTTTTAGATTGTATTGTATTTTTATTGCCCTCACGGTACTTTTCACTTTTTTATTTTAAATTTCAATTATATGTTTTTTTTTCAATTGAATTGTTGAGATTTGTTTAGGTAAAAATTGAAGTTTAGTCATATTGCATCTTTCACCTTCTCTCTCTTTATATATATAAGGAGAGATAGATAGAATCATCCTTTCAAATCCCGGTCAGCAACTAAGTTTATTTTGGCGACAACTATGGTTTGTGAAATTAATCTTGGGACCCGTTTTGCATTGCAGAGCATTGGCCCCAATGGCCTATTTACAGGAATTCCCCTCCCCAAGCACTCGACAACTTAGAGGGAGTCACACCTGTATCAAACACTGACACTCAAACACCCTTATTTCACGCTTGTTCGACTCTGCACTATATGGTTTTAAATATTATTGCTATGTGAATAAGGCACGATATTGACTAATATTACTTCATTCGTGAATTAATTTATGAAAACAATAAATTCACTTTTAGTTTTTGTGACAAATTATCTATTTTCTATAATAATATAAGATACATTTCAGTATCAAACACTGAGACTCTTCGTGCCTACGTCACAACATACTACTAAATTCAGAAAACATTAGCCTTATAAATGGCGAAAAAATTTCAACCTTGCCATTCTTTACCACCTTTGAGTACTTGTTCCTCCTTAAAATGGCTTTCTAGCGTGTTGCTCTCTTCTGCTCTTGTGCATAATTGTTCTGGTATATCTGATTACGAAGATGCAACGTGGTTACTAATTAATCCAGGTGGGTGCTGCTAAAATCAACAGCACACAACCAGACGACCATTACTGCTGGGAGAGGCCGGAAGACATGGACTACCCCCGTCCGGTGCAAGTCACCGGTGCCGGTACGGACTTGGCGGGAGAGATGGCAGCAGCCCTTGCCGCCGCTTCCATCCTCTTTAACGATGATCCGAACTACTCGAAGAAGCTCGTCAATGCAGCCGGAGCCCTTCTCCGATTTGCCGGGGAACGACAATCTACTTACAGTGGAGATAACCCTGCAATTAATCAGTTCTACAACTCTGGAGGATACTTTGATGAGTACATGTGGGGGGCCACTTGGTTGTATTATGCAAGTGGAAACAGATCATATTTGGATTTAGCGACCGATCCGGGTATGTCTGCAAAAGCAAAACTAGAGGATAACTTGTTGGACTTGGGAGTGTTGAGTTGGGACAATAAGATTCCTGCAGTGCAACTGCTATTGACGAGATATAGGATGTTTTTGAACCCTGGGTATCCTTATGAGAACATGCTGAAGACTTATCATCAGGTGCTCGGCAACACATTCTGCTCTTACATCCGCCAAATTAATACTTTCAACTGGACTAAAGGTGAGCTTCTCTCTCTCACACACACATACACCCCTCCATAAGTTCCAAGTAAACCCAAAAATATAATTTGAAATATATATGTGGGCAGTGTTACCTCATTAAAAAAAATGGTTTATATATACTTGCATGTATAGGTGGGCTGATTCAATTGAACCATGGTAGACCACAACCTCTTCAGTATGTGGTAAATGCGGCATTTCTGTCTGCATTCTATAGCGACTACTTGGACACATCGGGTGTTCCTGGTTTGCAGTGTGGCCCTTCCTTCTTTCCCACAGAAGTGTTACGTGATTTTGCCTTCTCTCAGGTATATTATGTGACCCTTTATTAGCTAATTGATCTTCCTCTCTTTCGATCATCGCCATGCATGCATCCCACGCTAAAAAATATTGAGCGTGGGACGTAGCAACGATGAACTAACGAAGCGATAAAGTACCTTTGTGTAGTTTATTTATAAGGTAGATAAGATGAGGGCAACGAGTTAATAGGAGACTTGAGAGCCAAGAGTTTTCGACTTGATAGAACCAAAACAAGAAGACATGAAAACTAAAATTGATATGGTACTTAAAATGGATGTACAAACCTGCATTGCGTCTCAAGAAAGTCAATTTTAAGCACTCAAGGGGAGTATTTGAAAAATAGGAAAAAGATTCACAAATTACCTTGTGGTATAAAGGTTTGACACCTTGAGACTTCAATTTCTCACGCAATGAAATTGATACCGAAGGTGTTCTTGGCCTTTAATAAAAAGGGACTTCTATCCTATCTTTTGCTAACGTGGCCCCTATGTGAACATGTTGACGTGCACTTACACCATGTCAATTACTACATCACTTGTCATGAAAGTTGTCACTTCATTACCACGCCATATATAATTAATATTTAATATATTAAAAAGTATTACAATATATATTAATTAATATATACATGTTATATTAACCAATTAAGTATTTATTACTTATTTAATATTAAATAGATATTGCTTAATATCTATATTATATAATTAATGTCATATTAAATGTTTTCATATATATATATATATTAATATTTGGAAATAGCCATATGTTAATTAATATTAGATAGAAAATACATAATATTTTTGAAATAAATAAAATTAATTATAGAACTATTTATATTTATTAAATAGTATAATGATTAATATCATGTGATATTAAACTTATTTATTAATTATAATTTAACATAAATTCACGTGGCTGTAACATGAGAGCTTGATATCAAACATAAGCTGGCATGATAGCTGACGTGATATAGGTGTCAACCATGTCAAGAAAAATTGATGCCGTACCATTTTTTTTTATTAACCCCATAAACGTTTTAAGAAATGTTGAAGATGTCATAATAAAGAGTCACAATAGGGATTCTTTGTGTTAAAACGATACAATTGGAGATTAAAAGTAAATATTATAAAGTAATAATAAAAGCAACTAGGTCATATGACATCAAAAGTGTTGGCTGTCAACCAAAAGTATATACAATACGTGCTTATACGAGAGATCAAGATGTTGAGATGAAGGTGTGACCAAGTTATTAAGAAAAAGTTGATGTAACACTATACAAGACAAAAATGAGACATGAGTAAAGCGGTTTGGACATGTCTTATCGTTTAAATGGAGACTTAATAAAAACCTAATAAGGATATATAAAAAAAGATAGTTAATTCTTTAAAAGAAGTAGAAGAAGGCCCTCAAAGTGGTGTCTGTATGGAACAATAAAACCTGATCCTTTTTTTTTTGTGGAATTAAATATTAATGCAGTACAAGGTTGAGTCCTATGACAACCAAGAGTCCATGCGATAAAGACTTGGTTTGTATATATATATATATGTGTGTGTGTGTGTGAGAGAGAGAGAGAGAGAGAGAGAGAGAGAGAGAGAGATTAATGATATTTGCATAATCCTGCATGCAACCAATATATATTGATGGTAATGGTGGAAATGAAAATGTGATGCATGAATACTTGCAGATCAGCTATATCATGGGTTCGAACCCACAGAAGATGAGCTACATAGTTGGCTGGGGCTCCAAGTATCCCACGCACGTCCACCACCGTGCTGCCTCCATCCCTCGGGACGGTCGGAAGTACTCATGCACTGGAGGTTGGAAGTGGCGTGACTCGCGCTACCCGAACCCGAACATCCTAACTGGAGCCATGGTTGCTGGCCCCAATCGCTTCGATGGATTTCATGATGATCGAGCCAACTACAACTACACTGAGCCCACCCTCGCCGGCAACGCCGGCCTAGTTGCTGCTCTTGTGGCGCTCTCTCGAACCGCCGGCCATGGCGTCGACCGCAATTTCATCTTCTCAGGTGTTCATTCGCTTTACGAAGGTTCTATGCCTCCCCCGCCACCATGGAAACCCAAGCATGGCTAGCCAACCACCTCCATATTCCAAAATTTGTTCTGCTTTAAATAGCGTACAATGGAGCCCCTTTTGGGGTGCTTGTGAATTGGTTTAGTTGATGATCAAAAAACAATACCTTAGTTTTCTTCCTCAGATGGAGTATCACAAGGCAAAACAAACTTTCTCTCTCTCACCATAAATTCCAAATATAAGTTTCAAGAAAACCAAAAATCTTATTCGAAATCTCCTGATGATTTGTGACAGGTTAAGACAAAGTTAAGTGGCTAAGCACCAAGGCTTAGTGGGTTCAAGTGGTTCGACACTTGTTTCCCTTAAACAAGGTCTCGAATTAGAGCCTTACTAATGGAGAAAACCAGCGTCTCCTACCCAGTGCAAACTGGATTAGTCATGGTCCTTATTTTTCATTGTGAACCTAAAAAAGGATTATTATTATTTCTACATGAAATTATCCCTCTTCACTTTCTCAAAACATTATTTCATTGCTTTCTCTCTCCTCATACCAAATTCCAGCCTCTATATTCTGACAGCCGTTGTTTTTTCCCAATTGGATAACACGTACTGGAAGAAAAAAGGAAGAAGATAAGAAAAATAAAAAACAAAAAAATGAAGCCAAAAAACAAAAACAATAAAAGAGAAAGAGGAACAATAAGAACGAAGAAAAAAATGAGAAACATACGAAAATATTTGTATGCACTTATATTGCATTTCGAACAAAAAAATTAAATATAATTTTTTTGTTTTGATTTTAACGAAAAACGAAATCAATATAAACGACAAAAAATCCATCAAACCAATGATATACCTATAAAAATCAATAAAATCATTTTCAAATCTACCCCTTCTCTCTTTTTCTTAGCTTTTTTTCAATCAAACTCAAAATACTATAAGAATCAATGACTCAATATCATGTATTGAATAGAGCTTTGAGTTGTAAATCACCGAATAAATGGTGTGCGATGTTCGACGACAAGATGGAAACCCACAAAAGAAAGAGTTCGAACGGTTGAAGGGTAACATGATAATTTTTGAAATCACGATGGAAGAGGATGTTCTCCGCATATATCAATTCAGAAAAAAATAACATAAGCAAATTTACTGGCCAGAATAAACAGGGTAGCTTTATTAACCGATATAAATTCAAAATGCGTACAATGGGAAAAGAATGATAAATACCGTTCACAAGATCCACAAGCCTCAAGACATAGCAAAGGCTAAACCATTAAAAGAAAGGCATAAAGAATTTTTACAAGAGCATTCCCTCTAGTCCGATCTTTTACAAGAGGAATCTCGCTAGACCGTCTTAATTGCTTGCCGATAATTGGATTAATCCAGGTAAAACAAAGTAACGATCTTTCGAAGATTTTTCGCTTCTTGACATGTTTCCATAAGAAGCTTGCTGTCATGGAAGGCAAAGCAAATGACTTGCTGTACTTTTGACAGAATGTCCATGTTACATAACCTGCTCGTACGTAAAAAAAGAAAAGAACTCACTTAGATAATGTATTTATTTCGCATGGCAATGAGCACATAAAATAAATTTATGATAAATAACACGGTTTGCATCGAGAACGTTAGCACAATGACAAGGACTCCCAGAGGGTGCATGTGTGGTATTAGGCTTCGGCCTCTTGTAACCAAAGAAAAAAGTCGAGATAGAAAAGACTACATTAATGTGTTCCTGTTCGAGAGTGCAACTCGATTCCTCTAGAAGAGAACTGGATTGCATGCATTGATTCTGCATGACACAGAATGAGGTCATAGATGGACTCGCAATACAGTAAAGCAGCCATGGACTGGATCAGTGTGCACAAAGGTTCAAGAACGCCCTCAACCTCATTGGCTCAGGTAAAAGTCGATTTCCACCTTAAGTGCAGGGTTTTAAACAAGGCTAAATATGCATGAATATGAAGACTAATGGTTTTAAACAACAACTAAGGCTTTTCTCATACTAGACGAGGTCGGCTACATGGATTCTTTGTTTCCACAGAGCCCTATCATGTGCCATGTTAGCAGTTAACTCACAATAAGCTAGATCATTCTTTATTGTTTCTTTCTAACACTTTTGTGGTTGTCCTCTACCTCTTTTAATACCTTCCGAATTTAGATTTTCATACCTTCTTAGAGGTTTTTCTTTTGATCTTCTTTCTATATGTCTAAACCATCTTAAACGATATTCTCTCATTTTATCCTCTATTGGTGTCACTCCTAATTTGTTTCTAATAACCTCATTATGTATATGGTCTTTTCTTGTATGACCATTCATCCATCTCAACATCTTCATTTCTGTCAGACATCTTTTGTACTGCTCAACACTCAGAACCATAAAACATGACAGGTTTAATTGCTGCTCTATAATAATTACTTTTTAACTTTAATGGTATCTTCTTATCACAAAGAATACCTTATGCTCCTCTCCATTTTAACCAACCAGCATTAATTCTATGCATAACATCTCCATCAATTCTTCCATCACTCTGAAAAATTGATCTTAAATATTTACAACTTTACTTTTGAGGGATGCAATGTGTGCCAATTTTAATTTCTATGTCCGTTGAAGAAACCAAATGATCAAACTTACATTCCATATATTCTGTCTTTGTTCTAATAAGTCGGAGAACTTTGCTTTCTAATGTTTCTTTCCATAGTTCCAATTTTCTAGAACTTTTTCCTTAGACTCCTCCACTAACACAATGTTATCTGCAAATAACATATACCAAGGTACTTCATCTTGAATATGTTTTGTTAACTCATCAATCAATATTATAAATAAGTATGGACTTAAAGTTGATACTAATGGTTTTTAAACAACAATTCAAAATGTTTGATTATCAAAACTAAGAGTAAGTAAAGTGATATTAACCTGAGCAGTGAATGAAGTTCAAAAGAAGATTCCCAAAAGCAAAAACAAGATTACAGACATCATATTGGTTGTTTTTGGTTCAGTTCTGATTGTCTTAATCAGGTATTTTTATGTTCCCACTGTTGCTTTGTCTTCATATGGAACACGGTAAGTGACGTGAGCATGATATAGTAATAAAATTTACGTGGAAGCAATCGAAGAAATAATCATCTCCAACATGTCAAGCAGAATGCAGGAACTGTCAAAAACCACCAAGTTGCCCTCTTAATTATAAATGACTGGATGAAAATGCCAGAGGGAGAATCCTAACCTGCTTGCTTCTATCAAAGGCAAATGATCATTCTGTGTCTTCTCAATCACATTCTTGACCTGAAAAAGTAACAGGGACACAAAAAATTGATGATTAGCTACAATAATCAATATTTTTTATATAAATATATTCGTTCCATTAGAAAACACTAAGGCGGTGCACCCTTTACATGGAATATTGTAGGACTCCGTAAATTCTACAAATACCATGACAGACCACGAATTACCTCTCTGAAAAATCATCTTTCCAGCATCTCAGTCAAGGACATAATTAATTCATGATAGGAAAGTTTAATAAATAATTATTATATTAACATCAACATAGAAAGATGAGATATTACTTGTCTGTTCAACAAATTTAAGAATCCAGTCAATTGGAAGTAAGTTTGGTACACAGCAACTTGGTTCAATGGGAACTAAAGCAGGGTTGCTCCTTAGACTCAAAACACGAATTTCAGTCTTCAAAACATAGGTTACAAGCAGCACAATCCATGTATATCGATATTTGAATTTGTGGCCGACAAAGAAGCAGAATCAATTTGATGTTTCGATTTCAGAAATCAAAGAATTGTTATGAGGATATGAAGAAATCAAACCATGAATGAAATTTTAATGATTCAATCACATAATTTTGGATGATTCAAAGTAAATCACACAACCTGAGCCATGTGGGCTTATGGCATAGTCAGGATCTTAAAATTGAATGATGAATGGCGCTTCAATACCTTAGCAAGCAACTCCTGACTCTCAGGCGGTTGCATTTTCAGACTCTGTGGCAAGATCACAGTTAAAAGCTCAGGCTTCTCCGCTCTTAGTGCACCCCTGATAACTGCTGCATTAGTACCTGACGCCCCTGAGGTGAATATGTGATTTTTCTGGATTCAACAAATACTTTTTCAGATGATATCCACAAACAACCAACTAAGAAAACACACCAAAAGAAAGAGTACTGTACGAATGAAGACAAAGATCGGCCATCATACAGTAATAATCATTGCATAGCTCAAAATCTCAATAAGCTGCTGATGCAAAAATCCCATGTTTCTTGTCCCAAAGAAACCGATTGATCTTGGTCCTTGCTGCTGAATAGCTAATAGTTCCTGTAAGATTGAAATTAAGTAGCATAAGAATACTCTTTGAGTAAGATTAGCATCACACTTTGATTTGTAGATGATGAGCAGACAAATTACGAGTATAAATAACTACATAAATATAAATTCATATATGAGGAAATAGTACCTTTTATAATCAAGAAATGTACTGAGTGCGGGAACTCCAACAGTTAAATGAGGTTTTGGACGCAAGGGAAACATGAGAAGCTACAGTTGCCTTAAGATAAAGCAAATATGGGTACCTCTTAAGAATGCAAAGCACACACCCAAAAAAAGGCTTGATCAAATATTGGTTCTGGAGTGGACAATTAAAATCAACCAGGTAGAAATGGATCTTAGACTTCATGGGTGATTCCTCAGCAGCTCAGATTGTGAAAGCTAACTTGTTTGTTCTGATGCATAACACAGATAGGCCTTTAATTAATTCAGACATGATCCAATCCACCTCAAAAGACCACAAATTTATACATAAAGATTGCAAACTCACAACGATAACAAGTATGGAAAGCTGAACAAGTCACCCATATAACAAGAACGGAAAAGATGGAAACTTGGGAGAAGCAAAGCCTAATAAAGTCCCTGTACAAGATGAGAAATCTGGACCATCCACAATATTTAAAGATCTATTACTTAATTATTTAGACAAACGATTGCTTTGAACAAATGAGCCACGATAGTTACTAAAATATGGGCGATTAATGAGGTATTTATTATGTATTGATACCAAATCTATACATTCTGATACATTAGGAGAGTACGTAAGTAATGACCTTATCATGCAAGCTAAGGAGCACATGCAGATCATTTGACTGTGTGAGATGCACCGGTTGGAGATCCATGATCCATAATTTAAGGATCATGCCCCAAAACCAGTGAGTTGTTTCATATTGCACATGGAAGTTTCTAACCATAAGATAAATTAAGATCTCTTGAGTACAATTCAATGCAACCTACCTGCAAGTAATCAATGTCGGGAGTTGGCTTTGTTTCAGTTACTAGCACTGCACCAGAACCTTCAACAACTGATTGGAGCTGGGTTGGTACTTGAGGAGTGACTTCGTCATCTGACCCATACATCCTTGCTCCACCATCCTCTCTTTCCCTCCCATTAGCATCCAAACAATGAGCACCTCTCCAGCAACCTGAAACACACTATAGCATTACATGAAAAAAAAAGATCTTATTGTAAATTAAATGCTGAAAATCAAAACCCCATAAAGCATTCTTGTGATATGTCAATATAGCGCCTAAAACGAGAAATGCTTGCCACTATCAACATACACAAGTACTACCTTTAGAGATTAATAAGTGTTGCCCTGAAAGATTGATAACTTTATCAATTCACATTGGACAACAGAAATGAAGCAACTATTCAGTATTCACGCATAACATATATAACATTCTCAAATGATCATGCTCAGTGCTCTGTTTATATTATTTGAAGCCCTTGTCTAGAGGAAACCACATAAATCTTGCGGATTCATGCCATTAGAAACTGTTTCATCTTAAAGGCGTTTGACTCATTCAGCTTAGAACAAGTAAATTTTGGTGATGCAGGTGCCAGTTTTATTGTTATAGTGTAGACAACATTGAAACAAAGCTAACCTATTTTGAAACTGCCAGAAACTAGAATCAGCACATCGTTATTTAAAGTATATTGTAAACAATACATAAGTTTGAAGCTACTATATTCAATTAAAACAAACTTTCACGTGAACAAAGTAGCCTGATATTGGGAGGAACTTCAGTAAGCTGTCATCTTCCTCAAAGAACCATCACCATGCTGCAAACGCCAGCATGCCAAAAACAACAGTTAAGACACTAACGAGTTTATCAGCCACAAAGATCTTTTGGTTGAGTTCCTCTGAAACAAGAACCGCAGTATAAAAACTGGGAAAATAAGGTAAGTTTGTTATTTTTACACAAAGAAACTGACATAGTAAAAACAGTATTGAAGACCAACAGATTAAGAGGATGCACTGGTCAGGTCTCACGATTTAAATGCCTCATATCACCTAATCGTTTACTTTTTTGCTCCAAGTGCACAGACCAACATGCCCGAAACAACAGTTAGACGCTAATGAGCACAAGAGCTGTGGTGTAAAAATTGGGAAGAAAAGGTAAAAGTTTGTTAACTTTAGAAAAAGAAAGTGACCATATTAAGCGGACGCACTAGCCAGGTTTCACAATTTAAATACCGCATCTCATCAGATATTTTACTTCTTTTCTCTAAGTTCCTGGACGAATCATTGACCTCCTCATCCTCTGCACAGTAAAGGAAAGCTTACATGCCAGAGCATCCGCATGTGCAGTTTTATCAGTTTATTCGATTCCTCATGAGTTATTTTTAAAACATTCAATAAGCGGCATATGGATGTATACCAGATATGCATCTGCATGCCAGCAAATGTATCACTTATTACGGATTCAATATGCGAACAAAACAAGATTCAGACATGAATGCCCCAATAAAAGATGCAAAATACGTTGTTCTTGAACCTTCACCACCGTGTCGATTCACCATCAAACAAATTATCCAACAACTAACGAAATCATACAAAAGGAATGCCCACAAAGAAATCCGAGCATGCGCAGTAACGAAAACGCTAATTTATGCGCAAAAGCGTCGTTTATCCCTATTTCAACCCAAATAACAAACGAATAAGGAACACCAAGAACATAAAAACGCCAGAAAGGAAAGAAGCAAAGGATACCCATCAAAGAGTACCTACACAACGTGACAAATCGAAGGCCTTTTGTGACTTGTGCCTTCTTAGCCTCCTCTCAATACCAACGAAGGATCTGAGAGAAGAAGGGCTATGTGAGAAGAGGTGAGCCTTAGAGAGAGAGCAAGAGGAAGAAGGGGCTGTTGTTAAGGGCAGCCAGAGACCCAGGGATGTCATTCTGCTACTGCAATGCCCACAAACAGCAAACGTTGTGACCCCTCCAATACCAGGATATTTCTCTCTCTCGTCTGGCCTTTTAAGCCTCGTGGTTTTCGTTTGGGAGTTTCCGTTTTATCTTATTTATTTATTTGTGTCAACTCTTTTATTTAGATTTCAATTTTCAGAGATGCTGAAAAGGTTGAACGCTCAAAAAGCCCTCGTGCTTTTTCCTGTCCCGTGAGTGCGTGGGGCGCAAATATACACAGAAACTATCGCCGATATGTTTTAGATGTCGTTCGTTTAACGCAATATCTGCAAATTAACGATTTCCCCTTCTTAAGACTATACTTTTGAATCCTGCTTGGATGCCTTTATTTTCGTTAACGTATTAAGATCTACACTTCGGGGAATCTTTAGTAGTTTAAAGATCAACATAGAAGAGTCTTTGAAATCACCTCACAGTGGTGGTGGCGATGGGCGGGAGTGGTGGTGGGCAACTACTGCCCGTATGTGGGGACTTGAAAATTCTGTAAACAGCAAGGATGGCCTCCTCACAAGAAAGTTGAAAAGGAAAAAGAACATCTGCCTGTAATTATTTTAATTCCAGGCCACTCTCCCATTTCTAAAGAGAAAAGGGTGGTAGCTTGTAACTTCTGAAACTTCAGCTGCCTAGTACGTTTGTTTTATTTGGGTTTAAGTTCAAATTGGATCTTCTGACAACCCGATCCATCATGAATCCCTTGTTTAGGGCAAAAATTATCTCATGTCTCTCTCCTCTTCCCCAAATCCTCCTTCCTCTAGTCTTTCACATAATCTATGTAAAGAGCCTCCAAACAGAGAACATGATTCCGACTAGGCCCTTGTATAATTTTTTATTACTAAACATACGGGTCGTGTTGGATTCACCCTTGCACGGATGAAGGATCCGGTTCAACTTGAGTCAAGCTGGAAATGAAGTGCTCTCGTCTTCCTGTTTTTTTGGTACAATGAGGAGGCCGAAGCCAGATGCACGCCCCAGGTATCGAAGTCATGACATTCAGCTTGTAAGTGAACTCCAAGGCATGCAAGCTATATCTTCTGTCCCTTTTTTTCTTTTTGGTACAATGGGAGGCCGAAGCCAGATGCATGCCCTAGATATCGAAGTCATGACCTTAAACTTGTCAGTCAACCCCCAAGACGGGCAAGCTATTGTTGGCTGTTTGAAGTGGCCCTGCCTCTGGAACAACAAACACAGATATGGTAGTATAAATAGGGGATCGTTGTGTAGGGACAACTCTTTGCATGGTCTTTATGCAACATAGTGACATAATACAATCACTTTGATGCACTGAATCTATAAATCCTTCCAAGTGAGTTTCATCAAGAAATTGGGTCCATGGCGCCAGCGCACTGATAAATGAACTTATGGCTTGTGCCGACGAACATTTCCAGTAAAATGCATTCAGACTCAACTCCTTTCCTCCATCTTTTGGTGACAAGTACCTGACCCTGGCTTGTACATGAACTTTACTGAGCATCTCTTCTTTGATCGACTTCGACGTTAAAGGTTGCTCACTTCTGCCATAATTCAATTAAGTGGAGTCTCTATTTGATTGTGGAGAATATGGAGGAACTTGAATACATGATCATCATTCCACCGGAAGAAATGAATGGTGTGAGTGGAGTCAAACATCGCTGGCTGCATCGTTTAAGATGTAAATTCTTCCTAGGGCTGGTAATAGAGCCAAACAAACCAAACCCTGTTTATTGATCGGCTCGTTTTCTACACGAACGAGCCCAGTTACCAGAACAACTACTGTTCAAACATGTCCACAAGCAGTTACCCGAACAACCACTGTTCAAACATGTCCACAAGCAGTTACCCGAACAACCACTGTTCAAACATGCCCACAAGCAGTTTATTATCCTTTTACGAGCTGAGCCAAACCAAACTGTGTGTGTGTGTGAGAGAGAGAGAGAGAGAGGAGAGGGTGGGGGGATATTTTCTGAGATGCCCTAATAGAATGGCCTTTATTTACCTAAAGTTTTCACTTGTGACACTTAGAACTTGCCTCAAATACCTTAATACAATTATCTTGAAGGCATGGTTTAGGTGAAAATTAGAGAAGTTTGCCATTTGACGAGCTTTCACGAGCCAAACAAACTATGTTCATGCTCGGCTCATATAGTTTAGCGAACTGCACATGAAGGAAAAAGGGACATGCTGAACTATATGATGTTTATCAGGACACTCTGAAAACATTTGACGTGCCTTGGCACCTAGTTCTTTTCATGATGCTTATTTGTGCTCAGAATGAGAAAGAGCACTGTATTTACATGAAGCTGAAATATTGCCTGCAGATACGCCGTAACAGAAACAATAATACAAAGCAACCGCCACAATACAATCAACTTACATGACAACATAGGCATGTACCTGCAAAAAGTATACATATATGTTTGTTTTTTTTTAATTTAAATTTCAACCATTCATCTCTCAAGATGAATGATTGAGATTTATTTGGATATGCTAGCACCTAAGTGTGCTAGCATCTCTCTCTCTCTCTATATATATATATATGGACTGTTAATAAATTCAAGATGAAGTGCCTTTGTGTATGCTATTTGCAGATGACATTGTGCTAGTGGAAGAGCCTAAGGAAAAGGTTAATAGAAAATTAGAACTATGGAGAGAAGCATTCGAAAAACTTAGTAGAACAAAGACAGAATATATGGAATCTAAGTTTGATCATTTGGTTACTTCAGAGAACATAGAAATTAAAATTGGCATACATTGCATCCCCCAAAAGAAAAGTTTTAAATACCTAGGGTCAATTTTTCAGAGTGATGAAAGAATTGATGGAGATGTTATGAATAGAATTAATACTGGTTGGTTAAAATGGAGAGTAGCATCTGGTATTCTTTGTGATAAGAAGATACCATTAAAGTTAAAAGGTAAATATTATAGAGCAGCAATTAGGCCTGCCATGTTTTATGATTCTGAGTGTTGGGCAGTTAATCATCATGTACAAAAGATGTCTGTGACAGAAATGAAGATGTTGAGATGGATGAGTGGTCATACAAGAAAAGACTGTATACATAATGAGGTTATTAGAAACAAATTAGGAGTGGCACCAATAGAGGGTAAAATGAGAGAATATCGTTTAAGATGGTTTGGACATATAGAAAGAAGATCAGAAGAAGAACCTGTAAGAAGGTATGAAAAACTAAATTTGGAAAGTATTAAAAGAGGTAGACGATGACCACAAAAGTGTTGGAAAGAAACAATAAAGAATGATCTAGCTGATTGTGAGTTAACTGCTAACATGGCAAATGATAGAGCTCTGTGTAGCCGACCCCATCTAGTATGGGAAAAGTCTTAGTTGTTGTTTTGTATATATATATGAACTAGGTTTTAGAACATGCTGTTGCAGCTAGACAGTGTAAAAATCCTGCGGATCCATCTATCCAAAGCTTTATCCATGAAACATTCATATGCTTGGCAAGAACACTTACCAACTAAATTGCGAAAGCCAACTCATAGAATGCGTGCATAGTTTATTGTATGGACACGACGTTTTTAGCCCATGGCAGCCTGAAGTTTTGACACCCTCAGACTGCAACCATCATGACCATCAGCATCTATGCTTAGGCCAACTATTAACAACCTCATCATAGGAGCAAGCTCAACATAAGCAAAGGGAACAGAAGAAGAAAAGAAATCACGGTAGTTGTCAACCAGTTTATTGTTGTACCATCTTAGATAAACAAGCCAGTTTTCAGCAAACAATACATCTATTTTAATACACACTTAAGACTGCTCCAATGAAACACACACTAGAAGTATCCTATGTTACATGCAACAGGGAAAAAAAGGTAGTAGAGATAGAATGAGATCATTGGTTCAGTCAATGCCAATGCGAACAGTCTTCCTTAGGGTGTGCGTCAAGCATCCACACATCCTGATAACTCTGCATCCAAAGAGGTTTTTGAGCTGATGTAGCTCCATGTAGTAGAAAGGCATTAGCCTGACTGACCAAAAGATGCCACAAGTTTGGCACAAGCTAATGCATATAAGTAGGCTGGTAATGATACCCGTTACCGAAATAGTTTGCATGGCCGGGCGAGATTCTATAGGGACTAGTAGCATTGTAGCCATGGTTATCAACTGGATACACACAAGGTGATGTCTGAGGCATTGATTGAGTATAAAAGTTTGACTTAGGTGGTTCATACGAGCATGGATACCTGCTTCTGTAGAAATTCATGTCGGGGATAGCCGCAGCCCGTGGTCCATAAAAAATTCCAGTGGTGTTAGCACGGGGTCTCTTTGGTTGAGGCTTTACAGCATCAACAACCCTTTTCTTGTCTGCTTTTGCCTTCTCCAGTTGTATGAGCCTCTTTTGTAGTGGTTCTACACCATACTCACCCTCGAGCTTATGCTCTTGAATGCATTTCAAGACTGCCTTGATGGCTGCGAGCTCTTTATCATTCGCCTCATTCTGGAAACAAATTAGTACTGTGATCGTGAGTTCAATGTGACAAGGATCTATCTGAATCTTAGGTTTGGTAAATAATATATGAAAAGCCCACTTAGAAGCAACCTATACAAGGTTTGAAGTTTGAACAATGTAATAGTCCAAGATCTCAATTCCTTGAAAAGGTAATCATGGCAAGAATGTGTAGCATGTAAACCAGCAAGCACCATATTGTATATGACGAGTGTTTGATACCATTAGAAACTCTTCTCATGCTTCCCTAATCTAAGACTTAGCACAGAATCTTTTTTACCTTTATCAAAATTTGTCCCATCAAAGCAAGATATATTTTCTAGCATAATGTAAATGAACGCAGCTTTTAGATCTTTTCAAAGCATGCACCATATTGTGTATGATTTCTTGATTTGAGCTCGTGCCTATTTTTCCTACTCTAATGATTATCTCCAATTATTTTAGGTACCATAATTTCATCACCCAGTGTTTACCACAAAGCCAAATCACCAAAAGTTTTGGATGTGATATAGCATTGTCGACTTTTCCTGTGCTCACTATAATTATCGAGGAAACTGATATTAGTAAGTTAATGGGGTATCGGGTCGGGACTTTTCAAGTCATGCCCCAACATGAATGGTAAAAATAAATCCATTTATGACCAAATGTAAATTGCAGTTGGTTAATTACTTGGATCACATTTCTTGTTGTTATACCACTTAGTTATTGCTGATAACAATAGCTTCAATAACAAAAGACAGCAAAAGAATAAAAATCCAACAGACACTCACATTAGCAGAAGGAGAAGAATTTCCTGATTTGGCCTGTGAAGCTTTGCGAACATCCTTCAGGTAGGCTTTTAGCAAAGGCACAGGGGAGAATTGTTCTGTAAGCTGAAAAGCATATGCCAAATTGATAGCTTCTAGATTTCTCCCACTGTTTACAAGGACTTCCATGAAGCCTGCCAAGCATACAGGCAGGACGTGAGCATCATGAAGGATATAGATGCAGATAAGTAACAACAGAAAATTGAGGGAAACATGTACAGATGGCACACACAAATTCAATGAAGCTTGCAGAGGATACATTGTACATAGTAAGCGGGATCTAAGCATCATGAAGGACCTTGGCCAAATCAAGAAGACAGAAATCAGTTGCAACAGAAATATCTGGTTATGACAAGATCACCCAAGGTGGATAAAAGCAAAGACTCCTTTTGTTCAAGGAACAGGGCATATATATATATATATATGTGTGTGTGTGTGTGTGTGTGTGTGTGTGTGTGTGTGTGCCCATACCCGAATCCAGACCTGATTTGGATTGGGTTTGTCCGGGGTTGTATGGATCAGACCAATATTGCCATCCCTATACTTGACCAGTCCAAATATGTGAAGGCATTTTCCTTCAAAATTTTTGTACAAATTATTCCTGAGAACGTGACCTCTGAAACCTAGAAACTCTCATTCAAGAATCCTAGTTTTTGGTTCCTATTTTTCTTTTCACAATAGCTGAAACCATCTTACTTTAATTTTAAGAATTATTTTGTTGCAATCCTGCAATTCAAGAAGACAGGAAATAAGCTTCATCAAAAATAGTTCCAACCAACGTTTGAAAGATAAAAGAGTGAAAAAAAAATTAGAGGTTGAAGAGAAGAAGCATGATGAGGGTCTACCTACTCCCAATACCCCCAACGTAGAGAACCACAGCATTTACAATTTATTAATAAAATTATCTAACATATCAGACTAACCTAGCTGTTGCAAAGCAAATAATCCCTAGAAACGCCAAACTCTGAAAGGGTTGCTTCATTTGGTTGCATTCCAAATATGCGGAGTATAGACATGCAACATGCAGTTCAGACTAGACATATTATTTCATGGAAATATGATACTTCATAGTTAAACAACTTGTACAATGATTTACAAGATGGAAGCAACAAAGTGAAAGTAATGTGAACCAATAATTAATGTATAATAGCAATGCAAAACATAAACCTGGCATCTTGTGCAACAAATCAAGTGAACAGCAGAGATCAGCCATCTGACGTCGGCGAGAAACAGCTGGGAGAAGTCTGCATATCTCATCTTGATCAAACTGAGAACCAATACCAAAGGTGTCTAGCAGTTGCAAAAATGCATGCACTTCCAAGGAGTTTCCGCCAACATTATTAATGTCAATAGTATCCAATTTGGGCTTCCATTCACCAGCAACAGCCTTTGCCTTCTCTTTCATCTCATCTGAGACAGAGAAGACTCTGGAACCATCCTTTGAAGCTTCATTTTTCAATAACAAAGACAGAGATTCCATCAACATGATGCATGTTTTACGCACGCCCAGGATGTTAGGGTCCACCTTTCCTTCTAATCCCATTTCTTCTGGCTGATAAAAGCCTTCTAGAGAATTCACAACCAGCAGTGTTGGATCAGCTGCACTTTTTAATGCGACAGGAACTTCCTCTCTTATTGCAGCTAGATTCTTGCGGTTATCTGAGATGAATTTATGCAGCCCTTCGACATTCATTGCTTCACACAGTTGTTGTAGTTCTGGGCGTGGCCTGAGATCAGTTGAGCCAGTTTCAGAATCCCTTGCTTCCAATTTTCCAGACTGTGAATCTGGTGTAACCACATGTTTCTCTTCCAAACTGGAATCAGTTTCACCAATAACTTCACCAATATCGGCAGGCCCAGGTGAGGGCCTCTTATACTTGTCAAGTTCCACCATGATGGCAGCAACAGCAGCATTTCTTTCCTCTTGGACTCGGTCAACGGATGCTTGTTCTTTTGCCACAATGACTGCCTCTCGTTTCTCCAACATTTTTCGTACCTCTGATGCTTTGACTTCATATTCTCTTTCCTTGCCTTCCAGCTCCTCAAATCGTTTCTTCAAGGACCTTTCAAGCCCATGAAAGTGGTCCTCTAGCTCTTTCCATTTCAGATTCAAGGAGACAGCTCTATGAGCTTCAAGTTCAGTAACAGCTTTCTCAAGTTGTTGTATCTTTGATGTTGTGGATTCAATAAGCTGTGCAATTGTTTGTGGATCAGCCATGCCAGAAAGTTCTGTAAGAGAAACATAACAAGATTACTGTTCAAGGCATTGGACCTAGGTAAGCCAGTTCGTCCAAACAGGCACATCTATGTAGAAGCAATTAATGATTGTGCCCCACCCATTTAAGCACGAACTTTACTATTAGTAAAGTCCGCATTGTGAATTAGGCCTAAAGAAATTTTGTAAGGACAAAATGGACTTTATATAAATGAAACAATAATGTTCATTGATCATATAAAGAACAATCTTTCCCGTGGTTAAATATCAAATGATCGCTCTTGTTTTGGACTGGATGAATTATCGGTTCACATGATTTTAGACCCCAACTAGGAGTGTTTTTCCAGTGAGTTCCATATACCTTCTGCTAAAATGAATAAATCGACAAAGAGAAAGATCATCCCCTTTACAAAATAATAGCTTAGAGGCAGTTCAGATTCCAATGGGAGTTTCAGATCTTTAACGTCCAAATTGTTAAAATGTTAACTGAGTTAAGTTGGACATTGTTAACCATTTTCTTGCAAATGCTGCTAACTTTACAAATAGACGTTCTTGCTGGGTTTAAAAATAAAAGAACTGCTGCCTTTAGGTTGAAGAAAAGTTGTTAATGCCGAAACCGGGATTTTCTCAATACAAAAAAAAAAATCAACTGTTACCTATTACATCTGCTAACTTTCATTGATCTGGAATGCAAATGTACTTGTCCAATAGTGGTGCTGACCTTTTGAAATAACTGTAAGAAAGGCTATACCTTTCTCACTAAGCAATATCATTGTTAGTAAATGGCCTCCTACCAGCAAATTGCTTTCCTTCCTATTTGACTTTAGGTGGTCCCTGTCATCATTCATGAGAAAGAAGACAGGCGCAAAAGCACTCTGCTGAGTTGACATTGATATTGCAACAGTTTGGTGTAACATTTTCAGGAGCAAGTATTCTTCTTTGCACACCTTCAACTTCAAACTCCGAATACTTTCTTTGTTGTTTTCCAAGCTTCAGACCAAGGAGAAGCTGAAGAGTTGTGTCAAGGAAGCAAATTCTTTCCTTCTTTTGGGATGTTCCCTGTCATAGTATTATGTGTCACACTTGAGATTAGTATCTGGAGAAGCATATAATAGATGCTAGCCTGCTTCTGCAGTTCCAACGGATCACTGTACTTGATGGGCATATACTGGATACATGTTTACAAGGTTGGTATGATGCCATACTCAGCATTGATGAAATAAAAGCTGACCTTCTTCCATTATCTTCCAAACATCAATGCAATGTTCAACCAGAATGTCCTAAAGAAAGAAGTTGCAATCTCATCACAACAGGATACACCATCTTTCAACTTCAAAATTTACAAGAATTGGGCCGAGCTCCATAATGGGTCAGAAGTTCTTCACGGCTTATTTGTAAGACATAAATTCAACTTCAGTTACTTCAATGGAAAACGTAAATTTGGTTAGGCCCAAACTCTCTAATACCGTACAGAGCTTCCTGCTATTTGTAGGATGGGAAAGTGAAGGTTTATCTCAAATATACCAATACTTTGTTAGTTATCATCAGGCCTTCAACTTGCTAGAACTATTGATTTTAGCTGCAGGTGAACCTACCACCCGTTCAAAAGGTAACTTCTCGCAACTATAAATCCATAACCTTCTATGTTACAAACTCCAGAGTCCAGACAGTTGCACTTACTTGAAGTACATAGAGTCAAGGAAAAAGCATGGCCAACCTACGGTGTACCACTTGTTATGCCAATAGCAATAATGCCCAGAAGCTAAGCTGGGATGGAAGATCCAACCAAATAACAGTTCAGAAAATCATCAAGAGCACTGATACGAAAAGGTAAACTAAAAAACGTCAACCCCCCCCCCCCCAAATTACCAAGCCCCAATAGTAGCTAAGGCCGCATCACCACCATAATTACGCGAACACGGGTAAACATAAAACACCCTTCTAAGGAAACTTTACTCCATGAAGAATTAGCGTATAAAACCAAAGAGATTCGCACACTACACTTTGAACAACAGATGGATTCATCCAAAGAACAAAAAGATCAATAATGGATCATGAAACCCTTTAACAGAACCTTGTAAATCGTCCACTCCCACCTACCCAAAACCGGAAAACCCATCAAGAGAAATGTGAAAAGGGTTCTAGGATAATACAAGTAATCAAAGTATCTATCACATCAAGCGATGCGAATCCAATCACCCCATACACGTTTGAACAAATGAAAGAATCCACAAAGTATATGAGAGAAACAATCGAAAGGAGATGTTAATTGCTAAGGAAGAGACCAAACAACAAGAACTACTTACAGATTTCGAAGGGTGAATAGCGTGTGGCTCCCAGATGCCACCACCGGCTTGTAATTTTAACGGCAAGCATAAATACACAAGGGTAGAATGGGTGGGTCCTCTTTTGCTTTTCCCATGGCGGGAAACTACCAGTATGCCCACGAGTCATTACTTGATCCGTGTCAGACACGGCTAGAGTACTTGACACTTGACCAGGACTGAGCCGGGTCACCCTTGTGGCAAAACTATTTTGTCTATGGCTACCAACTTGATCTACTCAACTTGGTTAACTGGTCCGGCAGCACCATTTAACCTTACACAATGAACCTTGGCTTTAGCACCGAACCGGATCGACCAAGACTAACATTGAGCAAGAGGAGGCCGGTTGTACTAAGCTACTTGACCGGTTTGGTAGGACTCGGTGTTGAATACCGACTCGTTTGAGTCAACTTGGTTGCTGGTCCTGGTGTTTCACTTCATGTTAGAGAATAAGCCTTGGTCTATCCATGGGTCCTAACGAACTCCATGTTGATTTGCATCGATCAAGTTGAAACTCAGGACCATGTCTCACCAGTCAGGCACGGTTGAGACTTGGACACTGGCTCAAGCCAGGTCATGATAGATATCAAGCTATGCCTTCTTCCACACCTTTCACCTTTTAGTGACTTTTGTGAGAGACAACGCCTTGTGGTTTCCCTGACTTGGCCCATTCTTTGCATGAAAGGAATAAACGTGATTTGTTTCGACGACAAACTCTTAGATCAAGCCGGAGAGAGGGTAGGTGCCATTTGTAAGGTACTTCTAGGGTATCATCTCTTCTGTTTCTATTAGGGCAAATGACGCGCGAGAAGCATATGGGCTTCATCTTTAGTTTACTTGATAGTGTTATAGGCTTATAGCACTTGACGCAAGTTGGCGAGTGTTGATACCAGTATTGGTAGAAGCACTTTCCTTTTGTGATGGACGAACACATGAAGTACAAAATGGAATGCCAGAAATGGGACGGCCTTGATTTAGCTGCTTTTTCAAATCGATTATCTGGTTCGCGCAAAAAGCGACAGCATCTCACTCGAAGGTGCGAGTGGAGCTGCTTACCAGCTGCTTGAGTTGGACTTGAAAAGGACTCAAGCTCGACTTTGCCGAGCTCCAGTTGCAATCGAGCCGAGCTAGTGATCACCAATACTTTAGCTCGATTTTGGCTTGTACCCAATGACACCTATAAAGTAAAATATTAAGTTCGGCCTCAACAATACAGTGGAACTGTTATAAACACATAATTTTACAATGATCGAGTACTATACTTTTGTTACACCTATTTCTCCTTCTCTTTTCTTCTTTCTTACACATAAATCCTTAAAAGTTTGATAAATTCATGAGTTCAATTGAGCTTGATTTCAAACCCAAGTTTCATAGTTGCATAGAGCTGAATTAAGCGTAGACAACCAAGCTTAAATTATTGGAATATAACTCGAGCACGAGACTGAAGATAAAACCTCAATCAAGCTCGAGCTGTGCATTTTTTTAAAGAGATGAGTCCAGCTTGCTTGTACTGGGTCGATCACACCCCTGAGCTAACCTGGCTAAGGGATTGATTGGCAAACTGAAGATCATGAGTTCAACGACTAGGGAGTGTATCTGGCCCTCCTCATTGCACCATGGAAAAAGATGGATTATATGGTTCCACCTAACCAGCCACATTAAACCAAATAGTACACTCAAAGACCTTATTCACATCTGCCTTGTTCTCTAGATTGAGTGCACCACCTAATAAAAAACCCAAGCCACTGTTATTTATGTTACAGGTTTACGTTTGATCTTTTTTCTATTCACAACAATTAAACCATTTTTCATACTAGATGGAGTTGGTCACATGAATTTTTTGTTTTCATAGAGTCTGATCATATATCATCCTAATAGTTAACATAAATTATTTCTTCTCTCTCTTTCTCTTCTTCTGAATGCATGTATATCTGCGGGTGTGATAGAAGGAACAATCAAGACCTAAAGAACTATAGGTGAAGGATAATTCCAACTACGTGGTGTGTGCCAGATCGCGACCAATTGTAAGAGAGGAGCTGGTCGGTTTGCGGGTAGCAAACCAAGCCGCGTCATCGGTGTTTCGTGCCGGTATCTTGAGGAGGACGGTTGACGAGGACCGGGTGAGACACTCCCACTCCTTTGCATCCATCAATGCATTACAAGTTGCTATTTCTGTCGGCCAACAAATAGCCTCAAAGCTTTAGTTATCATGCCAGTGTCATATCCACCATAAGGCAACTTAAAAATTTTATTATCCCTTCGTTTCAGAAAGAATTGCAGCCAAGTGTCTAGAATCGTTTCAAAGAAACATGGTGCACTAAACCCCAGTTTTTGTCAAACCTGTTTGGTCTGGCAGCAATCACGTAGACTATGAATGGTGCTCTCCTCCTCACCACCATGGTAACACTGATAAGACAGTGAAAACCTTCTGCTATATCTTAGCAAATTGATTGGGACAGCTTTTCCGCAAATAAGCCATAAAAATAAGCATACTTTTTCAGGTAGTTTCAGTCTTCTAAATCCATTTCACTGCTGTACCTCTACAGACATCTGAATTCTAGTGCCAAAAGTCCTTGTTTTAGCATTTTGAGGAACAGGGTAGATAGTATTTGGGTTCTATCGTCAACTAACAATGTAGATATGCTTCAGGTGAGATGAAGCGGGAGGGTCTACGAAGTCTCCGTTTTTGCGAATCTTGTGGCCGGACCTCTCTGGTAAACCCCTCACATCAAATGCACCACGTCATATATCTTTCACGCGAGCAATGAGTAGAAAGATGCAGAGATCCAGGTTCCATCTTCCTTCCAACCATTGATCTCTGACTTTGAGATTCACGTCCATCATGTTAACAAGATGAACTTTGTTACAGAATGGCCCATATCCAAGCCATTATTTAAGATCTTCCATGCGAGTTTACCCAAGTTGGCAGTGTTCATTAGCATCGCTTTCCTGATTCCCAAGACACTGTCTTTCTTTGGCTTGGTCACCACCTTCGAATTAAGGTGTAGTCGTTTGAAGATATCAAATCCCTTCCCGATGAAATTTATTGTAACTCTGTCTATTTCATTGCATATCTCTTCTGGTAACTATAGGATTTGCACAGGATAAATCGGCATGGCGTTTAACACGGATTTGGGAAGACAAATTCTAATGGCTCTGTTAAGTAACTTGTCTTTGCAGCCCTCTGGATGACATTCCTAGAGCCAACTTGCAAACAAAATCAAAGAAATATTACTGAAAATCATTCTCTTTCGTCTCGATTTTACTTTTGAACAGATTGCTTTGGATTTCCTTAGGTTTGCGTTTAATCCAGAAGCATCACAGAACTCTTTTATGGTTTGGATTACTGAACGCACTTGCAAGCTTTTGACTTTGCAAAACAGGAGGACGTCATCAGCGAAAAGAAGCTGCGTCGAGGGTGGACTTTGTCGTGGCTAACTGGTAACCATCGTCCAAGAATCAATTCTCTCTTGTATCATGAGCGACAGACTTATGCTAAGCAGAGGACGTCCTTGCCTTAATTCATGGTTGGAGGGCCATGGGGTCTCCTTGCCTTAATTCATGGTTCGGATGAAATCCTTCCATCATCTCACCATTCCAAAGCAGAATAATCAATTAAACTTATGCTAAGCTGAGGAAAGCCAAACTCCTAAAGTGTTAATTGAAGAAAGTTCCAATCCAGTTTATCATATGCCTTCTTTAAATTTATCTTGAATTCTACAGCAACCGAACGATTCTCTACTTGTGCATAAAACTCATCATTTCTTGAATGGAAGAAAACTGCTCTGAAAGGGTTCAATGATCTTTAAATGCACGACGCACAAACTGATACACATCTTTTCCAACAATATTCCAATACGTGTGGAAAAGGAAAACAGGAAAGCCATCTATGCATGGTGCCTTGAACGGGTACATACTTTTCAGTACTTTTAACACTTCTTTTATCACAGGATTTGTTAGAGCTTGTTGTTCTTCTCCATTGAGTTTAGGTGGCTGCGGCACTGTCGCTGCTTCCAAGTTAACCTGTTCTCTTTGTTCAAACAAGTCTTTATAATAATTTAAAGCTATTACTTTGAGTTCTTTCTCATCGTACACCAAGTGCCATCCCTTAGGATCAGTTCAAGAATTTTACTTCGCCTTCTTCTTGCGAATGTTTGAAGAATGAGAAAAAAATCTATTGTTCTTATCGCCGTACTGTAACCCATTTTTTCTCGTGATTTCTGGAAACCACGCATATTCTTCTTTAGCTAGTACTTGGTTATACTCTTCTTGCGATGTCGCTTGGAGGTCCAACGAAAAGGTTGATTCATCTTGCTCGATTGAGACTTGAATCCCTTTCTACCTGGCTCCAATCTATGCTTCTATCTAAATATATTGCCAAAACATTTTTCGTTGGTTTCAATGCAGTCTTCTGTGACACATCTTAATCCCTGCATAACATTGTGTTCTCCCTTCTCCCAAGCGGTCTTATTGGAAAATGAGAGGTCTCTTAGTAAGCAAGCTCATCTAGAGAGATATGCAACACTCTGCTTTTTCCAATTAAAGTCTTTTGGTTCTTTTATGAACCGAACTTATTTTGGGTCGTCTAGGTCTTTACTCTGTATTTAGCCAAACCATAAAATAAGTAAAACTGGTTCAGAACCGAACCGAACCAAACCAAACCAGAACCATCAGTTCAGTTCTGATCATATCACGGTTTGATTCGGTCAAAACTTGAAACCCCAAATAACGGTTTGGTCCGAGGTTGAGGCTAGAACTGAACCGTGAACACCCCTAGCCTTAGGGGTGATTTACTACATCAGAGTTTTACGTTATGATAATCAAACACCTAAAAAAGAAAGTTTATTGGGTGGGTCCAACAAAGAAAGCAAAAGAGTTTTTATACCATGAACAGTCTTTCACAGTTGTGACTGGTAAATTAACAGAGTTGCTCGTACGTCAGCTCGGCTCGTTACTGGCTCCTTCCTGTATGGTTTGTGACTTTATTTGGGTTAAAAATATGAAGACTATCGAGCCGGCTTAAATTAGCTGGCAAAGATCACCAGAAAAGACTAGTTGTTCATGAATTGTCCATCCTCTGGTGAACTTTAAAACTCATGCAAACCTTCTTATACTGCTCGCTCTCAATGGTTAACTATAATGGAAAATGGCTATTTTAAGGTGTAAAATGTTACATGAGAATAATAAACGGTAACGTTAAAGGAATTAAAACCAAAAACATTATAGATACAGAACAACTTGTAACGGAAAGCCCAGACATGAAAACCAAGAAGATAAAGCCATCTATAAATACGATATACAGTAAAAATAAAAAAAACTGAGAAAAATTACAAGATATTTCTTGCGTAACTCGTATGAGGGAAACTGTGTACAATCACCCTCTCCTTCTTATCCTTTTTCTCTACATATCTTTTCGATACTTTCCGTTGTAAACTCCGGTAAGCATAGAAGAAGCAAGGTCGGTCATAGCTCGACATTAATATCAGGGCCTAGTTGTTGGGAACCTACACACAAGTGTAGACAGTTAACAAAAAAAGGGGAGCAAACGAAGAAAGACAGAGGTAAAACTTGACTGAAAAGGCAGAGCAAAAGAAGAAAGACACTCGACCGAAAAAGCAGAACAAAAGAAGGAAGATAGGCGACGATGCTTAGTAGGAAAGGTAGAGAAAAAAAGAAAGAAAGAGGCGAAGCTCGACCGAAAGGCAGAGAAAAACAAAAGATAGAGACAAGAGGTAGGGCATAGAGACAAACTCAACCAGAGGCAATCGATGTGGAGAACCGGCAAGCTCAACCGGAAGGCAAGAGGCAAGGCGGAGCGGCAAAGACTAGACAGAGTGGCAAAGAGGCACTACTCAGCCCTTCTTCTCCCTCTCCCCTTCTGTCTCTTTCCCTCGTTGTATTCTCCCCGTCTCTATTTTCCCCTTGCTGTAACCCTCTCCCCATCGCCTCTCTCCCCTGTCTCTACGTTTCCTTCTCTCTTTTATCTCTCTCTCCCTCTTTTTCAAGGATCTGAAAATCGTCCAGTGGTTTTTCAAAACCAAGGGGGATGAAAATGGTGAAAGTTCCTTTTTCCCCTCGTGGTTTTTAAATATTTCAAATCTGTCACTGGATGAAATTACAAAAGAGTCCATATATTTTTAAGTAAAAAGACAATTTTGCCCTTAATAGATGAAAAGACAGAATTGTCCTCTAGCAATTTTTAAAAATTACAAAATATCAGACTATGAAAGTACAAAGTTACCCCTGTATGATTGAAAATTCACATTTTTTGGGAAAATAAAAAAACAGGTTGAGAGGTATAATTATGAATTTACCCTCGATCATCTATGAATTTTACAAAAAAATAAGTACCTTTTTACTATTCAACTTTGAGTCTTTTTGAAATATTTCAAAACAGGATAGAATGGTAAAATTTTTGGTTTGTCCCTAGGGTTTTTGAGAAATTACAATGGCACGAAATAAAAGAAAAAATTACAGTTTCGTCTCTTGGCCGGTTTTGAAATAGCAAAATCAAGTTAAGAGTCTTTTAAATTGATACCTAAGTATCAACTAAAAATACTCATAGGTACTTTGACATATTTTTCAAAATAATGCCTATATATCATTGAAAACTACTGCAGTCTACTAACACACGTAGTTTGTTGTTGTTTTTTTAAAACCGTTCTATTGTTATTTTGTCAAACAAATTAAAATGAACTCTAGAATTTGTATATCAGAGTTGGTAATAACAAAAAAACTAAATGATCTAAATTTTAAAGTACAGAAAAGACATATTCCTTTAACACTTACACTTCAAGGTATAAACTATGTTTTAAAGGTTGCAATTTCACTACCTACTCTAACTGTAAGAGAGGGAAAAAATGAAGCATACAAAACATTTCTTAAAGATGATACCATAGCCAAAACTATAATGTTAACTTATATGAAGGATGACCTAATTAGGGTATTTGAAGAATACGAGATTGCAAAAGAGTTATTTAATTTAATAACAACTAAACATGATACTACAACTAAACTACATGTTCAATTACTACTACAAAAATACAACTCTTACAAAATGAAAGAAGGAGATAATATAGTAAAACATGTAAACCAAATATTGGTAATGACAAAACACTTAGATGTAGCAAAGGCGGTCATTCCCGAGGCTATACAAATATCAACTATCCTAAATAGTCTTCCGCTTCATAGAATATGGTTGTCACAACCTTGAGATTAGGAGGTGAAACAAAACTTTATGAGTTACCTCTCAAACTAGAAATTGAACAAGAGCACCTAAATAGAAACAAGGACAAGTTGTTAGTAGCTGAAGAAGAGATTGAAACAAGCTATAAACCAAACCAAAAAAGAAATAAACCAAACAAAAGTTTTGTTAAGAATAACAAGAAATACGTTCAAACTTTTAAGAAATCATAGGAAACCGCTTTTCGAGTTAAGTGCTTCAACTATAGAAAGATAGGGCACTAAAAAAGAGATTATCGCAACAAAAAGAGTGGCGGTGACAACACTCAACAATGCGGTCAATCGAAAAAGTATAACATAATTTGCGTAGTTTCAGAATGCCTCGACATGAATCGCCCAATATCTAGCTGGTGAATTTACTCTTGAGCAAAAAGACATATCTCGAAAAGCAAAAAAGAGCAATAGACCTAAAGAAATATAAATCAAGAGAGTATAGGGTGTATATGAGAAATAATACCTTCTTAGATGTTCTTAGTGTGGGGTCCTTTAGGATTTATATACAAGGCACACCATTTATTCTAATTGATGTACTAATTGTGTTAACTATAAGGCATAATTTGGTCTCAGTCACTGCCTTAGTTAATAAAGATTTTGAAGTTAGGTTTGTCCCTGATAAGGTAACCATAGGGAAGCATCAAAGGATAACCTTCTTACGATTATTCGATGATGAAAAAGTTTGTTCAAATTAAATAACAAAGAAGGATTTTATCCCGCTAACACTGCCGAGGGGATCAACCTCAACTCACGCCTCACAAAAACTTTGTTGATGTAAGTGTGTAGCATAGACGCCTAGGGCATATAAGTCTGAAAAGGTTGAGGAAATTATCCGACTTTGACTTATTGCCAAGTTTTTAGGAAAACACTTTTGGTAAATGTGAAGCTTGTATAAAAGAAAAAATGATAAGAAAGACATTTCTAAAGAAAATAATAAGGGCAATAACCCTATTAAAAATCATTCATACTGATTTATATGGACCTTTTACAGTAAGTTCTCATCGTGAAAAGGTATATTTCATAACTTTTATCGATGATTACTTAATATATATATATATATATATATATATATATATATATAGCACATAAATTTGAGGCATTTAAAGTATTTAAAGAATATAAAAAAGAAGTTGAAAACCAATTGGGGCATACAATAAAAAACTTGATATCATATAAAGGTGGTGAGTATACATCTACATAATTCTTAGAATTCTGTAAAGACTTTGGTATTTCAAAGCAAAATACAATGCTTAAAACACCTCAATAGAATAGTGTAGCGGAAAGATATAATATGACCTTATTGAATATGACAAGGTCAATGTTAATAGATGCATCTCTACAAAAGGTATTTTAGAGAGAAGTAGTAAGTATATCTGCATATATTCTAAGCAAAGTACCGTGTAAAGTTGTATTCTCTACATCATATGAGATGTGGTGGAAAATTCACAACCTATGCTTGAGGTGATGGCAAGAACATACCTTGATCTGCTCAGATTTTACAACAGTCAACCTGTCAATTGGCTGCAGACCACAGTTCTATGCAAGTGCCATAGGGATGGAGTCTAATGCATCTGCAAAAGCCCTGATAGTATACTGGGAAAGAAGAAATGCAATCGATTAAGTGCAAGAACAAAAAGGTTTATGCAGAAATCTCATTGCTAGTAACTAACAATGAATTTAATTGGTGAGTCTCTCAAAGAACAAAGATTCAAATTATGAGCCTCGCAACTCTCTCTCACACACACAGAGACAGACACGGGTACATTTGATAATGGCATATGCTCGGGCAACTCTGCAACGTCTTGAAGAATAAGCCACCAGACAAGCTAAAGGGGTGGAGTGGGTTCACATTTTGGGCAACAGTATAATGCACAAAGAAACCAATGATAACAAGAGGAATTGTCAAACTGACGATAGACGATCACTATATCACACACAAGGGGGCCATAGGCAGCGGAAAATACTATAAGGAATCATAAAGGCCACGTTCATTTTATTATGTACAAGAGGTAGCCCAACCATTTTTGACTAAGTAAAGAAGCACAGGGATGCGCATGCGAGGGTTTTTTTTAGCAAGGAAGTTTTTTATTTCATATTTTTTCGCTGTATACAAATATTTGTTTATATATCCAACTTTTTCATTCCTGTTATTTTCACTTGGGCCTTTTGTTGAAGCCTTATCATCTATGAGAGATTTTTGCAATTTTATTAAAGCAAAATAGATATTTTTTAAAGGTTTTATCTTTTTCAAAATAAAACGTTTTATAAAATCCATGAAGAAGACCCTTCTTCTCATATTTCATGAATGCGGTTATTTGGACCGAAAGTGGCCACCAATAACTTACAATTACTGTTCCAAAACAGTCAATTTCATGGTGGTTTTGGTTTGAGTCCAACTGTTCGAAACATGTAATTTTATCAAAAATTTAAATGTTTTAGGAAAAAACTGGTTTGGTTCCGGTTTTATAAAAGGTGAAATTGGAACCAAACCATGAATTGTTGGTCGTGCCGGTTCTAGGTTCTGGACCGGTTCAATTCCAATTGAAATTGTCGTGCCGGTTAAGAACTTGTCAAGTCTATTCATGGTAATTCACTGGCTACATCTCTCTCATATTAGCTCGTGTTCCTACGTTTAATAACAAATTATGTTGAAAGATGTGCATGAATTGTTCACGTCTTGACAGTTGAGTTTGAACATAAATGAGTCAGCTTCAAAATCATACCAACCCATGTTTGAGCTCACTTGAACTTGTATGTATGTTGTCTAAGATCATTTAAAATAATATCTTGGTATCGCTATGTACATTTCATCAATTAGTCACCTATTGCGCCGCTGGAAAACCAAGCACTATAGGAGGTATTACTTTAACAAGTCAAGTGTACAATTTCCGCATGGTTTATGAAGAGAAGAAAGTCGACTCCAAATCCCAATGCTTTTGACAAAAAAAGCTTCGTCACCAGGACCTCATCAGGCCCTTATAGAGTAGTATAGGGTTATATAACTAATGAGCAAGATTGACCTGCAATTTGTTGGATGATTCAATTGTTTTATTCGACGAAGCCAATGAATATAACTTACGAGTTTTCTTGACCCGAGCAAACTAAAATGGCTTATGGACTTTCGCTCTCCTATTTATTTTTTTCTCAAACAAAAAATGTATTCCACAATGGCTTAATAGAGTACTTTTATGAACTAAAATGCAGTGGTGGATCTAGAATTTTTTGTGGGGTAGGGCGAACTGCCTATTTTGACCACTTAAAGTGGGACGAACTATGTATAATGGCAATGGATTCAATCATCTCGTGTAAAATTTTCATTGGTTTTCCGAATTTCAGGTAGGGCGGCCACCCCCACCTCGCCTTAATGTAGATCCATCGCCGCTGAAAGACTTATTGTGCCATAACTAAGCACAATGATAGTCATTCTACAAATCTTTCAATGGACAATTTTTCCTTAGGTTACTTTTAATATCGGAGGCCGACATAACTTCATGTCATAACCGAGTCGCGTGGGAGCCGGAATCAGCCCACAATAACACTGCAAAGTCTTGGAGGTTCCATTATCTTTTATTGTCTTTTGTACATGCAGCATTCATTGTTCCACATAGCAGTGGAGAGACAGAAACAACCAAGAAACATCTGGTTTGGGGTAAAGGAGAATGAGAAATAGGCTTCTCTCATACATTCATAAGATTTACAATTTTTTTTTTTTCGATATCATTCATTTTTTTATAATAGCAATAAAAGTGAGATTTACGTTTCACTCCATGTTGCTTTTCCATGATTTTTAAAGCATGTTAACTCTCTCTCTTAGAGGGAACTCAGCTCCTTGGGGTTCTCTCTTCTTGTGGCCACACTGCTCACCCTCAAATAGGTGGCAACGTACTAGTAGCTCGACAGAGTTCTTCTCCTTCCTAAGTCAAGCTATTGCCAAGTATAATCAGGTATCAATTGTCGCCTGATCCCTATAGCCCACTCATTTAGTTGCGTTATGGGTGTCGACTAGTTTGATCTGAGGCCATTGGAGACGCGAACCTTATCTGTATTTCCCTGGCATGTAAAACTGATATTTAGGCGGAAAGTTGATTTTCTCGGTAACACCATTTTTCTTGGCATAACCTGTGAGATGTACAGGAAGGTACTATAGTCTGGCTTTCCGCTCCACATCTTGCGAGAAAACCTTGTTGTCTTGGATTCAAAGGGATTGATTGAAGTCCAGCGAAGCATACATAATGACAAGAAATAGCCCAGACACTTCTCAATCACGGTATTTTGGTGCAAGTACAACTCCTTCGCCATAGGTGGCAGATCATCACCAACCACTTTGATCGTATGGTCAGAACTACCACCAACCCTGAGGGTGTAGTTTGGATTTGTTTTGTTAGAGGCCATCAGTACCTTGTCACACCATTGAGGACATCTCTAAGGCCAATGGTGCAAAATGAGATCATTATCGTGTTAGAGAGAGAGTTGAAGAATGGGTGACAGATGCAAGTCGCTCATCCGGTTTATCATCATGCATGATCTAGTGATGCACCAATCACCCATTGTGGTAGCTCAAGAACAGCCGCAACGTTTCATGGGAAAAGTAAAATGAAAAAGAAAGGTAGCAGAAAAAGAAAAAATCCGGAAAATAAGAACCGTTTTCTAACCCAGAAAAAGAAAAAGCCCAACAACACCCATGTCTCACTCAATCCTCTGAAATCCTTCGTGCTACCTCAATGTGCCAACTCAAGCCCAAAGCGATGATTGATTTCAAGTATTTCACCTAAGAAATCGAAGAAAATAAAAAAATAAAAAATGATTTCCTGGCTGATTTTTTCAATGCAGTTGGTCTTTCAATTCCTCTGGACGTTGCAAATGCCCATACAAGCTTTTATGAAGAACATCGATCATGAATCATTGTTAAAAAGGTAAGGAAGGGTTGTCATTTTCTCCCCCCCCCTCTTTTCAAAATGCACAGTAATGCATCATGTGTTACGATGTTGTAGCTTGGGTGGGCTTAGATTTGAGTCCGGATCCAGGTTATAACAGTGTGCACTCAAGATGGTTGGTGTTACACAACAAATGCTCATCCCTTGACCACCATTGCAATACGAGAATGTATGGATTGCAGGAAGGCCTGATCCTATGGCAAGGGATGTATGAGCTCCAACCTTAGACCCTCAAATCCCGACCCTTGCAAGCCAACCCAAAACAAACATCATGGAGTTGCCTTCTTTCCTCCACTCATAGCTAACCGTTATTGGGGTGATCAAAACGACAATGGCGGAGGGCAAAGGGGAGTATACCCGAAAGACCCTTTTGAGCCCTTGCCAACAAAAATGCCCAAATGAGCCTATGCACCAGCATTAAACCTAATGGTCCTATAGACATTAGTAGGTTCATGACTCAATGCGAGCTTAGGGGTATAATGGGCACTATAAGTTGCAGCTCTTTTCGTATTCCCTCATTGGAATGGTTTTCCATTGGTACTCGTTTCTTTCTCCAAGCAAAGTTCGAACATGGGCAAAAATGGAGGAATTTTTCATGAAAGGTTCTTTTTTCCAGTTCTTGAAACTACCACAGCCGATTTAACTAACTTGAAACAACAACTAAATGAACTAGTGATGAAATTCATGAATCCCTTTAGGCATATTAAAGGAAGATGTGATGCATGAGTCCCTGAGTCAAGGCAGGTCACTCTAAAGAAATTTAGAATGCCTCCCCCTGAGACAACTTTGACTACGAGTTTAACCCACCGTTAGACCTTGATATGGTCGAAGTATTGCCGCAGCAATTCGCCGTTAAGGAATCAAGTGACGAAAATAAATCAAAGTTCATTGTCCTACGGGTTAAGCCCATGGAGCAGTTGTAGGAGGCTAAGTTCTCAAAGCTGACCCATCACATGCATTGACATCTCTGCCCTTTGTACATCAATGCCTTGATCAATGGGATTTTGATCCGTAAAATAATAATAAATGATGAGGTTATTCTAAACAAAATTTTCGGTTGTGTATGAGCTTACAACTTTGGTTGCAAAAATCGTGTGCAAAAATGTCAAAAAGTTTAGTCAAACTTACAAAGAGATTTATCTAATTATTCGACGATTGTGTGAAAGTAGGTATTTGTCGATATAGGTCTTCTTTAACTGGCACTCAAGGGTCAGCTTAGACGCTTAGCAAGAATGATTTTAGAATCCAGAGTTTTCTCAAAACAATTTCAACTCAAAATCACATTTTCAAAAGGGCATCAATTTCACTTGGCCAAACCAGATTTAGTTATGTGAAAATAGAATTAGTTATGTTTTATAGTATGAGAATTTATATATTTTTTAGCTCCCTTATGAGATCCAAAAATCCCAAAAATTTTAAAAATTTTAATTTTAATTTTTTTAGTTTTTAAATAATTAAATAAAAATCTAAGAAAACTTTTAACTGAATGCTATTTTGAAACTTTGGATAATATCTATGATTGAGATATATAGTTTTAGTAAAATACTAGTATCTTCACACGTAGGATTTTAGTTTTTATTTAAATTGCCAATTTAGAAAGTCATGGATATTAGCTTTCCGATGAAACCATGCTTGAGGTATTTGGATACCTACGAACTGAGTTATGACCGATGAAACCATGCTTGAGGTATTTGGATACCTACGAACTGAGTTATGATGGTTTTACTAAACATCTATCACAAGATTTTTGTCATAGACATATTCGGTTTTGGGTTAGGTCTGATTCCTAAAGATTTTTCTATCAATCTTACCATGTCCAAAATTTATGAGAATTTTACCAGATATAGTCTGGTATATGTATCACTCATGGACAAAATTTTAGAATATTTTGCTTAGAGATGGTGGATAGAAAATTTGGATATCATACAAGGTTTGTGCGGTATGCTGAAATCTGTAGAAATTTCTTTATAAATAATGATGCATATGCTTAGAACTTTAATTATTTAGTGATTATTCAAAGAATTTTGTTAAGGACTTGTACTTGTTTGGGGAAGAACTCATCTACATATAAATCTCTGTAGCATCTATCGCAAGGATGATTGCTCTCTTGAAAAACATATGCGATTATAGCCCAATACCCTCCCGCAAAACAAACTTATGTGAATTAATCCACCATAAAAGTGATTACATATTAATGTCATCATATGTAAATTTGGTAGTTATGTCCCTCTTATGACTTCTTGAATTTAATTGGAAACAATCAATACACTGAAAAAAAGAGAAAATGGATGATATAATACGTAAGCATAGAACAGATAATAACATATAAAATATAATGTATAAAATATAACGTATATTAGGGTAGAAGAAATGAAATCTTGTGAAAGTTGGGGATTTCTCTTACCTATGACCTTCTCTTTTGCGCTTTTGGATTATAATAATATTCCTTTGTAATGATATTTCACGAAATGACTGTTATTCTTGAGCTTACAAAGAATTGTAGATAATAACTCTAAGCTTACAACAAGAATAAACAAGAAAATGGAGGTAGAAGAGTATGGTTTGCGGCTTTCTCTCTCTAGGTCTCTTCCTTTCTCTCTCTTCCTTGGATGCACTCCTCTTTGGGCTGGGAACGAATTCCCTCACATCCTCTTTGACGGGACTTAGCACTCTTGGGTTAGAATACTCCTTCTTGGTAACCTATATCCTCCTTTTATAGGCATTTTTATAAATTAGATCCTTTTAAGTTATTAGACTCGATCCAGATCTAGATCCATTCCATCCAGAGGTATCCACATATGGGAAGGGGAGTTGGACATGCGGTGGAGGTGGCTGGATACATGGTAGAGGCAGCTAGACACGTGGTGGAGGAATCTACACAAGGCAAGAAAAGGAACGTACACGCCAAGCGTGTTGGCAACATGTGTCGCGCGTGGAGCACCCTGGCGCACAATGCGCTCGGCGAGCACCGATGCTTGGGATGCCCATGTTGGGGGCGAGGGTGTTGATGGTGATGTGTGCATTGGTGGTGACATGGGAGCCATGTGGCAACGATGCGTTTGCTACCCATGGTGGTTGGCAGTGACGCTTATGGGGCCCCTGGTTGCTCGGGGTAGCGCACGTGGTGATCAACAACAATGTACTAGCCAGTGGTGGTGTTTTCATCGTGGTTTGTTTTGTGACTTTTCGGACCGCTTTAACTTTCTGATGGGTGTAGGGTTGCTTGGTGTAACATCATCCTTGATGAGGGGTATTTTAGACTTTTTACCTCACGCTTTTATGCAGGCTCGAACCATTGCCAAATTTGAGTCCTCTGATATTCTGCTCCTTCTCCACCATATTTTGGGTCTGTTTGTTATTTTTTTGTTCTTTTAAATTCAAATATTGTATAGGAGTATTAAAACTTATTTTGGTTCCAAATGCCCCATTTTAGCTTTTTCAATCATTTATTTGAAGAAAACACACCTAAAACTATGAAATTTCGCTAATATAGCCTTGGGGGTAAAATGATTATTTTTTGGATTTTGTTAGAATTCGATTTTTTAGTGAGGTTCAAATTACCCTTATTTCGAAGTTCCTACAAAATTTTTGTATGAAAATGGGCTTAGGTAAGGTGTCTTTATTGATAAAAACCTTAAAGACTCGTGACTACATTTTTTTAAAAAAAGAAAATTCTGAAAAATCTTTTGACAAATTGTGGGTGTTTACAGTTATCATTGATGTGATGTCTGTTGTCTTCCTTAAGAAAGATCGAGAGCTCAGTCCATGGTCCTCTCAAGGTGGAGATGGTGATGATTGACTTCACGGGTAGGAAAATGGTCACCAAGGGATGTCTTGTAGTATAAGTCACTATCATGAGCAAGAAATCCTTGATAGTATTCTTCATGGTCGATGTGAGGTCATCATATGCAAGCTTACCGGGACAAGATTGTATAAATTCGATATTTTTGAATGGCTGGTGATGTCATTCAACTTAAAGGACATCAATTTGACCTACCACCAAGCTATGAATTACATCTTCCATGACTTAATCAGTAAAAACATAAAAGTATACATCTATGACATGGTTGTTAAGTCTACAAGTTTCCAAGAGCATCTCACCAACCTCGAGGAAGCATTGCAGGATGCAAGTTCATGGTTTGAAAATGAACCTAACGAAGTGTGCATTCGGAGTAACGATAGAACACTTCCATGGATTCTTAGTGCATCAAAAGGGGATCGAAGATGCTGAAAACAAATTCAAGATAACAATGGAAGTGTGGCCTCCAAGAAACAAATGGGAATTGAGGAGCTTGCTCAAGCAAATAAACTTTTTAGAAGATTCATCACCAACTTAACGGGGTAAGCTCAAACACTTCTCATTACTGCTCAAGTTAAGAGAAACGGAGGATTTCGTTTGAGGAGAAGAGCAACAAAGGGCTTTTAATAAAATAAAGTACTGCCTAGCAAATCCCCTAATGTTGGTTCTTCCAAAACTGGTCAAATCCTTGAAGTTGTAATCTCAGCTGTCGATGAATCAATTAGATGCTTTCTCACACAAGACACTGATTATAGTACCGAAGGGATTGTGTTTTACGTGAGTTGACCGTTGAATAAAGTCGAGTTGAATTATTCTTCTATTGAGAAGCTTTGGTTGTAGTTGTACCACACATGCATTTGGCTAAAATATTACATGCTACATAGGCAAACACAAGTGATGTAAAGTAGACATTTTTTTCGGTAGTTACTCAACAGATCGGTCTTGCAGGGAAGATTGGTTAAGTGTGCTATTAAGCTCAACCTGTTCAACATAATCCATGTCATTTTGGGTCATAAAAGGACAAGTCATAGCAGCCTTCATGACACATCATCCAACAAAAGACGTGCCCGACGTGTTCGAAGAAATCCAAGGCTACATAGCTTCATTACCATGGGTGATGACCTTCATGGATCCAATAATCAGCAAGGTTCAGGGATCAATGTTACCATAGAAGGTCCAAAGGGGCAGACCATGAAATTTATAGTGATTATGGACATGGTACTAACCAACAACAAGGCCATGTATGAGGCCGTCATTGCCGGCTTGAGATGGTCGCTCACCCTCCAAGTGCAACATGTGTGGGTGTACAATGACTTAGTGTTGGTAATTCAACAACTTCGAGTTGCAAGAATATCGTTCAATGGCTACATAGTTGATGTAACAATTCTCGAAAGTGTTGATAACACATATTCCATTAGGATTGACCAACAACAAAGCCAAGTATGAGGCTGTCATCGCCGACTTGAGATGGTTGCTCCCCCTCCAAGTGCAACATGTGTTGGTGTACAACGACTTACCGTTGGTATTCAACAACTCAAAGTTGAAAGAATATCATCGAGCGGCTACATAGTTGATGCAATAGTTCTCGAAAGTGTTGATAGCACACATTCCCACACCCAAAAACAAAGTAGTGAATTACCTAGCACAACAAGCATCTAGATATTGCATGGACCCCGATATTTTCCAAATCAATATAGCACATGCTATAGCTGCATTCAGAATCAACGAATAGTGGAAAGAAGGCATCATATGGTACCTGAACAACCCCTCAAAAAGGTTGTCAACAAAACTAAGTACCAATCAAAGTCGTACATGCTCATGGCCAGACAATTAATTGAGAGAAACCACAAGAGAGTATTCTTGAAATTCTTGAGACCAGAAAAAGCAATTTGAGTAATGACAGATTTGTAAAGGAAAATGCAGGGCTCATCATGTTGGACCGAATATGGGATGGTTGATTCATCGGCATGGTTAATTCTTGACAACCATCCTCCCAAATTGTATCAAGTATGCCAACAATTTTGAGGCTTGCCAAGGATACAAGCATATACAACACACGACAATAGAAGAGCTATGCCTGTGGTCAAACTATGACCGCTCAAAGGGTGGGCCAATGACCTAATCGACAAAATATACCTAGCAACAATAAAACGACATGCCTATGTCATTGTCGATACTGATTACTTCACCAAATGGGTAAAGGATTTGTTAATGATAGAGTTAATGCAAAGTAAAGTACAAGTTAATAAAGAATCAGATTATCCTCATGTTGGGCATATCTTTGACTATAACAACCAATCAGGAGATCATTTTTAAGAGAGATAAAGTGGTGATCTTCGCAAAGAAATTTGACATCCGAATAAACCACTCTACACCATACTACGTGTCGGCAAATAGGCAGGCCAAAGCCACCAATAATATTCTCATCAATCTAATCAAGAAGTCAATTGAGGATAAGCCAAGCATTATACTGAGACATTAGCAAAAAGTTCTCTAGAACTATTGGAATTCTCCAAGACATCAGTGATGGAATTCTCCTCTTACTATCTCACCTATAGACAGGACATTGTGTTTCCTTTGGAGATTGAGGTAAAGTCTCTTAGGGTTCAAAGGCAGAATGACCTCGAGTCATCTGAGTACATACAATTCTTGTGCATTGGTTTAGATACATTAGGCAAAACTAAGTTGAGCGAAAGAGAATCTAAGACAAAATAAAGAGAAAGTTACCTGAACATACAACAAGCATATGCATCCTAAAAAGTTTGATGTGGCCGATTTGTCTGGTAAGCAATACTGTCACCAAGAACTAAGGATCGTGAACAAGGAAAGTGGTCAGCTAACTTCATGGGCCCCTTTATTGTGATTGAACAAGGTCAAAATGCGGCCTCTGGACTCACCAACATCCATGAAAAAGAACTAGAAAAGACAATAAATGCAAAATGTTTAAAGAAGTAGGTGCCTACTATTTGAGAAGGATATGAAAAAAGAGTCTCAACTCAAGTGCATAAACAAAGTTCAAAGCATTTACAAAATAAAAGCAATAACTTTCATGCAGACCATGAATCAAGTTTCAAAAAAATGGGGATATAGTCTTGTGAAGTCAACATCGTGGAGTGTGCCAAAGCAGATGATGTAGGTCACCCCACAAGCTAGACATCAATGAGAATAGCATCTGCAATTTCTTTATCTCTCATCAATTGCAGTCACGTGATGGAAGCGGTCAGCAAGGATTATTGCACTCCAAATCTTTGCCCAACACAAGGACACATGTTCCTACATGATTGAAGACAACTTGCTACTCTCTGTGACTCTACGAGAGTCAACTTGGGCAAGTTGATTGACAACTCTTCGTGACTCCGTTCCTCCACGAGTCTAGAAGCATACCGCCTCGCCATCTAGATTGACAATGCAAGACATCACAATATTACAAGCACTATCCAAAGACACTTCACGAGCATCCAGATATAACAATTGCAATCTCAAATACTAGAGCTAAGACAATTTGTTAACGATAGACTTCTTTTTGGAAACAGTCGAACGGACTCTACAGGTCACCTATTGAAGGACACCAATAGACGGTGGCAAGCATCATAGATAGAAGGTGACATATCAGAGCAATCAGGAGCCTCACTAAGGAGAGTCAGGGAGGTCTAGAAGGCCTTGAAGGTGGGTTCATCATTCATCATATCTTTTATAAATTGCAGATGCATCATCAAAGGCGCATCATATGATGGAAACAAGGAAACCATGCTTGAACACAAAGGAGATGGGGGAGAATCTCTACCTTTAGTCATCATCTAAGGGGGTTATAACAGAGGCAAGATGCACAATAGTTGGCTCAGGTTCATGGGAACTACTCTCGACATTGCTCTAGGGAAAGCTCACGAAGCTAGTATTGGGAGATCTCTCTCTCTCACATGGGAAGGAGAGATCATCGACAGACTAACTCACTAGGAATATGGAGCACTGTTAGGATAAGCCAAGAAATTTTAATCCATAAATCCCACAAGTGTATGACTATGTGGGCTCAAGAGGAAGAGATGAACGACTCTGGCAAGTGGTGCTCTTTTCGAACCAGGACCTGATTGATCACCAGAAGCAAAACCCAGCTTAGTCAAACGATGGACACATTTGCCCTTCCTCAACGACCGAGTTACGCATTACTTATGTTAATCTTCCTTGGGAACATATCAGGGGATAGTGCCCATAAATGACAAACAAAACCCGAAACCAAGATGTGCTTCGCTTGGTAAGGAAACTTATGGGAGCTCGGAATCATCAACAGTTATCCGACACAGGAGGACCCGAGGATGGTGGGACATATGTGAAATGTTTGATACCAGTCGCTTCAAGATAGCTTAGGGGTAGAAAAGGGTGAATGTGCTGGTGGGCTTAGAGGATGCTTAGTGGTTGCATCAGGTGCATCACTTGCACTGCTAACAAGAGTAATTAGTGACACCTTGTGCATGATGGCTCAATAAGCGATGTCAAAGGAGCTGTTTACTCAATCGAGTTACTCATAACGGGGCGAAGATATCCTTCCCAAGATCTATTTTACTTCTTGGGCTTCCTCTTCAAAGGTTATGATGGAAGGTGAGGCAAGCCATGCCATCCAAATCCTCTTGTTATTCCCACCGATGCCGTCAAGCTTTGCAACATACGCATATATCCAATCAAAGAATATGGATGCATTGGCATGTTCCCACCATTCAAAGAAACAGGAAGTCTCTCTAGGGGAGGGTGGAATATGTAAGTGAGAAAAAGATCTATATTGGATGTTGAAGTCTTTCATAAGTAATTCGGTGTAGGCAAAGGGAAGGAAAGATTTTCTCTTGTATTTGACACTAGAGCAAACCGAAAGAGGTGTACTGAACAAGACCAAAGTGCATAGCTAAGCAAGAGGGCAAGTATGGTCCACATAACATATAGGGTGTGGGAACTTACGAAATGTTACATACCATACAAGAGATCTAGATGAAATAACGAGTCTCAAATCCACGAGATGCAAATATCACATTGTTGATCGACCCTGAAGTAAATGAAAAAGAAGTTTTCAGGTCTCAATATTTACAAACAATAGTTTGTTAAGAATGTAAACTAAAGAGCAGGGACATTGAGGAATGCAAGCAAGGAAACAATCCATTATTTGAGGATCATGGGGATTAAAGGATGAGAAAGCTCGTAGAAACCAAATTGAGAGATACATATGTATCCATAATTGGAGAGCCCATAAGGAGCTCTGCACCATGACTGATAATGGGTTTAGAGAGGGCTTTATAAACCGAGGAATAGTCCATTCCTAAGAACAATGGGCCTAGTGCAGTGGAATGGTTGAACATAAATGTGTCTACATAGTAATATTTTATGACTTCTAGAGCAAGGAACAAACTACATATATGCAAACCCAACACTAGAGGTACGTAAGTGCTCAGCCTCACTTACCTTGCCATTTGATTGCATTCAACTTAATAGAGATCGGGTAATAGGTAGCCATGTCTACACCAATAACCGGCAAATTGATGATCGTCATGATGTCTAAGCAAACATCATACTAAAGGGAAAAATAAACCAATTGAAATCTATAGACCCAAAAAACTAGGATGGTGAAAAGCAATTTGGTACTACATTCTATATTCATACAAGAAAGCATAATAGCATCGAAGATGCCCCATTCTTTTTACTCATCAAACTTTTGGGAGGCTACTCTCTTTAGCAAGCCATAATACTCCGGGATAGACCGCAACCAATTATGAAGACACTTTGCTCCATGAACCACTTGGAAAGAAGCAGAATTCAGGAGGCTTTATGGTAGATAACTCCTTGAAAATGCTATTAGGACTAGTGGAAACCGGTTCTAAAATCAATCATGAACCGTTGTCCGAAGAAAGGAGGACATTGAAACATGAATTGGTGGAAAGATGTCCAATATCTGGGATACAAAAGGATTCTTTAGAAGCCATGGTGGACCTTAGATAGAGTGCACTGAGTGGAGAAGAAGAAGATGACCCATGAAGCGGAGTCATCAACATGCAACAAGGGAAACAAAAAAGAGAAATTTTGAATGATTAGTGGCGACACTTCAACAGGTCATTAAATGTTTGGGCGACAATTGCTACCACCTAAAATTTTATGATAGGATTGACAAAATAGAAACACCATAGTAGTCAAGGAAATTCGCGATAGGATCATCCAAATAGAAATATTGATTGGCGGTCAAAGAAACAGCAAATTTTATTTGCTACTGATACTTGCCAGTAGTATAGTGACTCCAAACTTATGGAGAATAAGCATTCTATATACAGATCAATGAGAAATTCGATCTACCTCATACAAAAAGAATTGCTTGTACTCAACACCCACCCACGTAAGAGGCTGACACAACTTTAGCATGTGGCTACACATATGTGTCGTAACTGACCCATAAAGGAACCAGAATCAGCCCACAATAACACTGCAAAGTTATGCAAATTCTATTATATTTTGTATGGGCAACACGATTATTCCACACGTGTGAAAAGATAGAAACAATTAGGAAATATCTGGTGTGGGGTAAATGAGAATATATATAGGAAGAAGGAGCAAAGGGCTTCTCTCAGACATTCAGAAGATTTACACTTCAGAAACATTTTTCTTTTTGTATCTTTCATTCTCTTATAGTAGCAATAGAAGTGAGAATTACGTTCCACTCCGTGTTGCCTTTTATGATTTTTATAGAGTATTAACTCTCTCTCTTAGAGGAAATTCAACTCCTTGATCGTTCTCTCTTCCTGTGGCCACACTACTCAGCCTCATACATGTGAAAGCTTTGATATTCTGGTCAGGATTCACCTCCTTCCTAAAACAAGCTACTGCTAAGGATACTTGGGTATCCACCTGGCGTCTGATCTCTACAACCCACTAGTTAGGCCATGTTATCTCTGTCAACTGGTTCAACTTTAGGTCATTAGAGACACTGACCTTGACCACATTTCCTGGCATGTTGCAACTGCTATTTAGGAGGGAAGTCATCAACTTTAGTAGCGAACTATCCTTTTAGTTATCTTCATGTGAGAAGTATTAAGAGCTTTAATTAATCGATTAATGTCAACAATGATATTTGACTTGATATATGTTAAATACCTTAAGGTTCTAATAGAAGATATTACGATTGACCTTGTCTCTATCATCATGCTTACATAACTTAACCTTACAGTCAGTGAAAGTGTTAACTGGATCATGATTGTCCATTTCAAAACTTTTCAAGACTTCTCTAGCATATCTTTTATAGAAATAAAGATGTAATAATCTCTTTGTTTCTATTGATGCCAACAATTGTAAAGGGAATCGAGAAATAATTGTCTAGTAACAGATATGGCTAAAACTACGATAGGCATATGTCCAATATCCAAGGATTATGGGAAACTACTCAATGAGTTATAAAAGCCGATGCAGAGGAGCAGAGAAGGATCTGGAACATGCTGAATAAAAGTTACAAAAATTGACTTACGATAGTGGAGAAGGATCTAGAGTCTGCCTACCATCTACTATAAATATTAGTTATTGCCCAACTTAAAGAGGCATCAATCACTTAAGCATCACAATCATCCTCTTTATTTCTTTTCTAGTTTTCATAGTTGTAGCCTCTGCTTTTATCAATGCAATTCTCCTTTTCATTCTTAATTGTGTTTCCTTTGTGAGTTTGGACTTTCTGCATTTGGTTGTATAATAAGACTCACCACCATCACTATCAAAATTTAGTTATAGTTAAAAAAAAAATCCAAAAAACTATTTCTTAGTAGATTTTCTCAATTCTTTAATGTCTACAAAGCTTTGTATGTCTACTTTCTAGAGAAATAAGAATCCCTCATGTCAGAACTTGGACCGCTGAGATGCGACGGAAACAATTGGATCCTATTATAACCATATGAGGCTTCTATTGACCAAACTTACCTTCTTGAGGAAAGAGGTGTAACTCATCTATTTCTAACCCGAATTACCCGAATGATGATTTTTTGGAAATGACTTTATGTCCTCTTTTTGTAAAATTAATAATCATGTGAATCGGAGTTTGAAGGGAGTTATAGTGAATACAAGATGACTCTATCAAGAAGCCTTTAACCAGGTTACTGACAAAATCCAGATAAAATTAAAAAAATCCAATTCTTATTGGGATCACCAAAATTTTAGTCCTTTTGATAGTCATGTATGTCTAAGTTTCAATGCACTATAAATCACATTAATGTTGAGGTATATCGAGGGAGATACGGCTAAAACTATCACATAGACTCTAGGGATCAAAGATGACCCGAACGTGGCGTATTCCTGAGGTTTTGACTGAATCGAGTTCGAACCTCAGCACAAGCTCAAGATAATATAGGGAGTCACAAAAAGCTCCCATGCCCCCAATAATAACCAATCTACACTAGGATATGCTAAGTTAGAATCTACCCCAACACACCTGATTCTCTTGAAGGTAGTTGTCAATGCTATGTGACACGCCCCACACTCCATCATGTAACAGGATCTCCATGCCATATGAAGTTGTTTAATTTCAGTGACAACAGTTTCACTTAAATGCGAAAATAAAAAGAAATTCAGCCACTATTTGAAATCATCTATAGAGCATGTTGATTATTGAAATATTGATTATTTCTAGTGTGTTGAATCATCTATACTAACAACATGATTTTTCCTAAGTTTCATAGAGCATGTTCGTTTGGCAAATTTACTATTTCGAGCATATGGTAGTTGTTGTGCTAACAAGTGCTTATGTGAATATTTGATGGTCATACATGGCATATGGTACATCTTCCATACGGATTACAAAGAGAAGAAATGGAGACTCTGTATACAAATTTTAGGTTATGTATAATCCTTCACTTGTATTCAATTATCTTAATTTATTGAAAGTAAATAAAAACTAAGTCTAGAGGACTCACTTCTTATTTGCTTTCTTTTTATGTGTTGTGGATCAAAATTAAGTTCTTTTCATAATCACCTTCTTGTCTCAGTGGACAAGGATTGGTTCTTGCACTATAAAATTTATGGCTAATAAAAGATAAAAGTGTTGTCACACTTGAATTGAAATGTAAGCACAAAAGGGGTTCCTCTTCCTATTGGTTTTGGTACTAACTGGATTTGGTTCTCTAAATGGGATTGGAGTCTCTAATTAGATATGGACCTAAAATGGATATGAAACTCTAAATGAGTATGGATCCTAAATGGGATATGGGGACTTAATATGGATATGGCTAGAATCAACCCACAGAAAATAGTGCCCTAATTAATAATTATATAATTAATAGATTATATAACTAATTTTAAAAGTATTAAAATGCAAAAAAAATTAGGTGCAGAAAATCCTAATATGCGAAAAATCCTTATTTTTAGAGATCTTAAGATGCAAAAAATCTTGATTTGTAGAGATCCTGATATACACGAATTTTAAATATTTTCTAAAATCAAATGTGTATGAAATTTTAAAAAAACTTGTGCCAGGAGATGCAAGAATAGGGTTTTGAACATGCATGAATTAAATCTAATATGCAAAATAATTTTAACCTAACTAAGAATTAAACTATCTATATAAGAACAAAACTACAAGATGATTCAAAAGGGATTGATACAAAGAGTAAGGGATTTAATTGATGCTTAACCTAATTAATGGCAATCAAGATGTATGGACTAAAGAGATTTGATGTGGCTGATATGAATATTTATGCTATGAAGAATCAATGCTACTAAGTATGGTAATAATGCAAAGGAATTAGATAGGGCAGTCGATTGATGCTATGTATGTTTATGATGATAAGTATTATGACCTAATAATGGTAACTATGATGATAAGTATTATGATCAATAATGACGAGTACAAACAAAAGTTGTTCATCCATTGTAGCAGGTTGATACAATTGTATGTTTGAAAACCAACCAAGCGTGCGAAGCAACTCTCATTTTATTAAAATAGCATAATGATCATCTATGAGGCTGTCGATTACATTTCTCAACATAATCCTTCGATCGTAAGACACTTATAACAACTTTGATCAAAGAAATACAAAAGAAAAACACTTCGTTTGAGTCCTCTCTTCTCAAAGTTGAGGTTGCAATTTCTCACATTCTTCCCTTATAGACTGGAAGAGGACGGTAGAAAGGTACCTCTCACCAAAACTTGGGAAGACAACCTGCACAATATCCAAATAATTTGACGTAAGCAAACTTTACCACAACATCTATACGCAAATGAAATAGGAACTTGGTTGTTAATCCATAAAACATCAATGATAAGGGAAGGATCAATGTAACTACTAACCTGAAAACAGAACTGATTACCCCCATCATCCCCCCCCTCCCCCCCACACACACACAAAATGAAAGGGGCCTAGTTGTATCAACTGTAAAAATTTCTCAATACAATATGTATCGTATGACACGTGCAGTACACAACACTGATCTCAAGGAATCTCCACAGAAAATTCTCTTACATCAAGAGTAGATATGGCAAATGCCACCAATATAGGTGTCACTAAAACTGAGATTTATTGTAATTATTTGAGAGAACGCATAACAAGTGACTACCATTTCTTAGCCGGATCCAATTCAGCAGGCTAACTTTGTAGATGCTTGCGTATGTGTGTGTGTGCACATGTTACACGCACAGATATGTATATATATATATATATGTATATATATATGTATGTATGTATGTATGTATGTATGTATGTAGATGTATGTATTTATATGTATATATGTATGTGTATGTGTATATATATATGTATGTATGTATTGGTTACAACAAGAGGCTGAAGCCACATACGCACGACCAAGGAATCAAACTCTCGTCCATCATGAGTGTGTAGATGCTTGTAGGGATGTTCACTAGGAGGGGATCCCTCGCTCCCCGCAGAGACCCGTCCCGAACAGGGTGGATTTGGGGAGGGATGCGGATGAGTGACGGGGAGAGCAAAGAAATCCCCGATGGGGATCGTGGAGGTAGCTGGTTCTCGGCCCACGAACCCAGTCCTGATCTTTTTTCTAATTGATTCTATAAAGTTAAGTCAATCTAAAAATAAATTAAATTAAAAAATATTACTTCTTTTTTTGAATTTGTGAACTCATCGTCATTCTCCATATTTTATCCATAATAATATGTTCCAATTTAGATGCATTTTACATAAATTAGGTTTCATTATGTAAAAATGAGCTCCAACCTATGTTTGAGTATCTTTCTTTCCTCCCATATACACTGGAATGGGGATAGGGGTGTTTTTAGTCCCGTCACGGAGATGGAGATAAAGTTCTGAAACGAGGATGGGGTGGGGACTTTGATCCCCGTCCCATGAACATCCCTAGATGCTTGTATATAAGTAAATGTAAATGGGTGGCAGTTGGGGTGAGGTTCCATTTGTTAAATTGAAAGTAGAACTGGCCAAGGGGTTTAAGTGAAAACAGTTAACCATCAAAGGGCGGACAAGACAAAAACATACTGGAGTCATGAAGCTAGCGCTCTATGTAGGAATTTCACATGAGACCCCAAAAATGAGATGGAGTTTGCAAGGCCCACTATGCTTACCAACTGAACCAGAGTTCATAATAAATGTTTACAGTAACTCATGGTTGACAGCTTGAAGTAGAGGTACATGTGATTCAGTTAGAGACTAGAAGAACCGAGTAAAGCTCAGAATGATTCAAAGAGAAGTGGCTGACCTAATCATAGGCAAGGTGAGGTGACCACCTCAATTTCACTTAACTTTTCCTCACCCCAGAAAATGGTCTTGGTCTTCCATTGTCAACGAATCACCCTGTTTGTGAATGTGTACGGTGCATTGTCAGATTTTATGGCAAGGATAGTGTTCAGAAGGAACGCAATCGTTCTGGACATCCTTCAACATCTTGGTGAATCATTCAGAAAAGGAGCCTGTCAAGTTGACTTGGTTTTAGGGGAAGTGAACGTCATATTTCATCACCGGGTCATCATGCTAAGATGTCTTCTAACCAGAAACTTTGGGAGAGGGAATCAATATTAACATTTATGCCATGACCTATAGTTCACCCAGCAATAAAAGAGTCCTGGGAGACTGGTTTATGAACACCATCTTTCAATTGCAAAGATTCAATATATCTTCAAGCTGAACTCCGCTTCTGCTTTAAGGAGCATGTTATCGATAGAAAATATCTCAGAACACGTCTACATGCAGAAAATCTGAATTGCCAGTGGGTCAAAACAGAATTCAAGAGTAGTAACCAGTGAACATAGAGAGGGGAGAAAACACCTAAAACGAGTCTCAGATGAGTTCCCGAGAGACCTCTTGGTCTAACTCGACTTGAAAAGGAGTTGGATAAGGAGAGCTGAATTGTAGCTAAAAAAGGCCATAGAGGAATAGGTTTGAGATTTATAAATTTCTGCAAAGTTACCAGTTGAATTGGCTTCAAGACAAATTAAAATAGGTTCTTTAGGAGGAACCATAATGGCAACAGAGCAGTCAAATATCTAGATTGGATGAGAGATCAAGAAGAAGTGGCCCTTCGTTAATGTTGTGAGGTTGTAGATGGTGGTTGTGCTGTAGCATTAGAGGGTGGTTCATCAGGATTCCAATGTACTGTGTCCTAGATTACAACGAGTTCACCAGCAGCCCATTGGTGCCCCATTCTTGAGCCCTAATTAGTTCTTATAATAGCCAAAGGCGAAGAGATGCTGATGCTGCTGTGTCATAGAGAGAGCGAGGGAGGGAGACAGGGGTAGGATGAAATTGAAGGATGTGTTCTAGATTGCAATGTTGCTATGACACATCCTTCAATTTCATCCTACCCATGTGAGGATGGTCGTCCAGCATGACCGCCTGGTAGTGGGAAATCAGTACTTGCTACTACCATAAATGGAGTCAGATTCAGTGTCATCCGATCCACTGGTATCCAGCATATACAGAAGAAAAATTGCAGAGGCAGCTGAAAGGGAAACAAAAGTTTTTGTCATATTAAAGTTATGTAAAATCATGGTCCGTGTACTGGTGTTGGTAAATGTTTGTGAGCACCACATCTTAAAAAGTAATAATAGACAACAAAAGAGTCATCAAGCACAGTTAGAATATAAGGAGGAGAAAAAGAGAAAACACATACTGCAATAAGCTTCCCAGCATTTTCCTGTCTTTTGGCTACCTTTATGGCAGCTGCAGCTGCTGCTCCAGAAGAAATCCCAACCTGGATGTGTAGCACTTCAGTGTAAGTATTCAACACCTTGTATAGTGCCAGCTGAATTGCATTATTGCATATACTACATACATAGAAGCAGGAATAACATATATGTATGAATATGTGTATACAAACACATAATGTACATACAACATATGCATACGCACACACACATGTATATATATAGAGAGAGAAACTTATACCATCCATGTAATCTACACACACGCATGCATGAATGCATAGTTTGCAGAAATGAAGGCCCATGAATGGAATTATATGCTTCTCTATGCATGTAATCTAAGTAGTTAATAGCATGCTATAGCGTTTTAGCAGACTCAAGAACGCTATAACATGCTTAGTTTAACGGGTGACCCACGCAAACATTGCTATAGCAGTGTTAGAGTACACCTAATGGATTCATTGGATCAACCCAATCCAAATCAAATATAACCTATGTGTGTCTCCTGTGTGTGCCCCTCTCTCTCGCCACTTGCCTATGCTCATGCTCTCTCTGCCACCACACGCATGCCAACGGCCACCACCACCTCTGTTGCCCTCTACCTTCCTCCGACACTGATATTCTCTCTCTCTTTCTCTCTTTTGTGAGCAACTATGCTTTCTCTCTTCCTGAAAAGGATTGACTTCTCTCTCTTTCTTTCTCTCTTTGGTGGGCGAACTTATCTCCCTCTCTTTCTCCCTTTTTCGTTCTCTCTCTGGTAAGCGACTATGCTCCTAAGTCCTCATGATGATCGACTTCTCTTTCTCCCTTTCTCTCTTATCTCCCTTTCTATATGTGGTGGGCGACTATACTCCTGGTCATCGATTTCTCTCCCTCTCTTTCTCCCTTTCTCTCTCTAGTGGGAGACTATGTTCTTGATTTATCAACTTCTCTGAGTTCTTTACTTTGCTTTCTCTCTCCCTTTGTCGTTGTCTTATTTGCTTTCTCTCTCTCCCTCTCTCCTTTTCTCCGTTCTCTGAGTTCTCTCTTCATCAAACCATGAGTGTCTTTTTTAAATGCAGTTTTTTATCCTCCTTTGGTTGTGTTGAACATTCTATAAAGTATCAACAACACATCAAGTTGTTTCATACTGACCTCTTAATATATTATAATCACACTTCAATCTTGATGAATGTTATGTTTTGGACTTGTTATTTATTAAGTTGTTAGTTGTTATATTTGATGTATGCCAAAGTTGTTGCTTCAAAAGTATTATAAATATTTTGGTGAATTGGTATATTGGTCCGCTAATCCACCCTAACATTATTCTATTTTTTTGTAGGTAAGTATAATTTGTTTCATTGCTCAAATTAGATTGTTGTCATGGACCACCATACTTGAGCACATAAGTATAATATATATTAGTTTCTTTTAATTATTTTGATTAGTGAGTAGAATAATTTGGTTACATTTATGTTTTTGTTTTTTAATGTAAGTTTAACAATTCAATATATATGTGCCACATGAAATTTATTGTTTGTCTTTTTAGAATTTGTTTATTTAGTTTGATTCATATTTACGAAAGAAGTGGTTATGTGTTTCTTGATATTTCTTAGAAATTAGAGAATTCATTATATATATAATATATTTTAATCATAAATAAAAATGTACCGCTAAATCCGCTATATTTCCACTAACAACCAACTAACCACTATTGATAACATAGCATGTAATGACCATCAATGGGTAAGGCAAAGGTGAAGATGATTCAATTGCAATTATCATATATGATTCCACCTACATAGGGTTAGTTGCAAAGAAAACATGCATGAAACAACATACATAATCAACTAGACACAGCCACAATGGGATGTGTAAGCATAAACAAAGGCTTGTGAACGGAATCCATAGACTTTTGTATACTTGTAATGACCATTGACATATAAGGCTCACATGAAAATGATGCAATTGTAATGATTGTAAATAATATCTACATGGGGAGGGTTGCAAAAAAAAAACATGCATGAAACAAAGATCTCCAGATTCTCTATGCAAGCTTGAAAGTCTCCAAAATGAACTCTACCAACAAGCCTTCTTGAAGAGCCACTTGCTTTGCAGTTTCAACAGCTTCATCACTAGAGATCTGAACAACAATGCATGACAGAGATAAATGAGGAAAAAGGATAAGCAACAACAAGAATAAAAAACCACAAACTTAAAAATCCACTTGCAACTCATGATATCAATGTTAAAAGTTTGCATATATTGTTTGAAGAGGAAATATACTTACCATACCAGTCACAGGTAGCAACTTAAAGGGGTGGGTTTTTCATAACAGTCACTGCCATAAACAAAAAACTCTGCCCATGTAAGGGATCACCCTTACATGGCCAGTCCCAAGCCTAGATAAAGGAGGGTTGCGTTAGGCTTTCGACAGCCAGCGTAAAACTTTATCGGACTTATCTATTATGGATTCTACAAATTATGAGCATTAGACTATGTGGAAACAAAGAATCCATGTAGCCAACCCCATCTAGTATGGGAAAAGGCTTAGTTGTTGTTGTCTTTATCGGACTTATCTATTATGGATTCTACAAATTATGAGCATTAGGCTACGTGGAAACAAAGAATCCATGTAGCCGACCCCATCTAGTATGGGAAAAGGCTTAGTTATTGTTGTTGTTATTGGTTCATTGTCATAAACATCTAAATCCTAAATGCTTTTGATGAATGCTCGGTTATGCACCATCTTTTGAGAAATGTATACTGAGGAGATTTTGATACCTCTATAACTTCATCAAGTATGTCCAGGTCCAGATTCTTAGGTACAAAACCTGCTCCAATGCCTTGAATCTTATGCGGCCCTGGATGACAAAAGAAAACCTTTTTAGAGAAGCATTTCACATATTAGCCTAGACTTCTACAAGTATCGTAGGGCCATTGAAGGATCAATAACAACAACAACTAGGCCTTTTCCCATGCTAGATGGGGTCCGCTACATGGATTCTTTGTTTCTACAGTACTTGATCCTGTGTCATACTAACAGTTAACAAAAGTTAGATAATTCTTCATTGTTTCTTTTTAACACTTTTGTGGTCTACTTCTTCCTCTTTGAACATTTTCACTAGCTAGTTTCTTACACCATGGCCACCAAAATATTTTTACCTGGTTTTCCTCCTGAGAGTATGTTACTTTCTGAGGGCTCCACACCAATGACCTAGAAAACAGTTTAGAGAACAAAAGGAGGGGCAAAATCAGGATGAGACACCCGACAAAGCCAAAATGAACATTAAACAACATAAGTGATTAACAGAAACAGGTTGAAAATCTAAGTACTCTTCTTTGACAGTAACCATAAAAAAAATTAGCAGTCAATGTCATGCCATAGAAAAGCTCTTAAACACGTTTCATCATCTGAATTCATGCTGAAGATCCAAAATATATAAATGGCAGCTTATGTTTAATAACCCACCATAAAGCTTCCCTGATTATTTTTACATTGAAACTTGTTCACCAGGGGGTGAAAAAATATCTTGGTACATGAAACAAAAGTACATATTTTTCACCTTAGCATCTATTATTCATTGAAATGAAGCTCACCACTATTTTGTTATTTCCTTTCCAGTTTATACATTTTCTCTCTATCCAAGAGGATTACTTTGCATTACTCTGCACCCACAAGCACACATGCACCTAGACCCACGTGTCATCAGAAGATACATCAAAATGGCTACTTAGTTCATCTGGTTTACCCTGCCTAGTCTGGGAGAAGGCTTGGCTTCAGATTTTCAAACCAAATTCCGTATCAATGTTTGGTATATGTATACTGGACTGATTTCACAATCATTCCATAACAAACTTATTTTAGGTCTACTAAGTATTAACATTCAGCAAGGCTTTATGTTTTCAAAAACAAAAACAATAGTTAAGTAAATGTTTGATGATTTAGTAGCATCCTATGTGACATAAATGCTTTTACCAGGGTACTGGACCCGTGTCAGACTCTTTCACACATGACACCCATGCTTCTCACGTGTCCGACTCAACACTATCGCTTTCAATTATTTTTAGTACTATGGCACTAAGACCATTAATGAATACTAACCAACCATTACTTTATTATTAAAACAATGTCTTTTCATTAAGTTTTATAAAAATATTATCAATCACATATAATAGTATATATGTAAATTACACTTATACAGAGCCATGCACTCACCCTGTATCCACTGCACCCCAGGGTGCAGTCCCTAGCTGCACCTACACCAGAACCCACACCGATGTGACATAGGTAGCATCACAAGGATGTTGGTTTTTCATCATTAGGAAAAAGATCTTAATATAGATTATGTTTCCATTGCCCAAACCAATTCTCCAAATACTGAAGTATCACATCAAACTGCAGCTGCAACATGATTCACCCATTTGGAAAAATCAATGTTGCATAACAGGGTTTCATGCAAAAAGGAATATAACAAAATCAGCAGCATGAATGGCCTCAATTTGTACTGTATCTGATGGGTGTGGCAGATAATTGAGGACCTTGTTTATCTTGCTTCTTGGGCTATACATGCAATTTAAAGAGAAGATCCATCGAGAAGCACTGGTATAATATTCAATACAATGCATAATATATACAGTATCATAAACCAATTACTCTTAGAAAAGTTATAGGTCATTCAAAGCTGTTTCGGAAAGAAATGTGCCCGACATGGAGAAAAAAAGCACATATCTGTAGACAATACTACATTCACCTTTATGCTAGGCTTCTTGGTTTTCAAATAACGACCAGCACCACTAACAGTGCCACCAGTCCCAATCCCAGCAACAAGTATATCAACCTTGCCTCGTGTATCCTCCCAGATTTCAGGACCAGTTGTCTCATAGTGTATCTGAATGATTGCATATCAAAGGCCAGATCCATCAACTTACAAGAGTTCATTTAGATTGCTTAGCTTAACAGAATTTCATCAAGAAGAACAAAGTCAATCAACTAGAACTCGACCTTTGGATTTGCAGGGTTGTCAAATTGCTGAAGCATGTAAGCATTAGGAGTACTATTCAAAATGTCTTCTGCTTTTTGAACTGCTCCCTTCATACCTTTAGAAGGATCAGTGAGAACCAGCTCTGCACCGAAAGCTTTCAAAAGTACACGCCTTTCCATACTCATAGACGATGGCATTGTTAAGATCAGCCGATACCCCTTTGCTGCAGCAATAAATGCAAGACCAATGCCTGTATTTCCACTAGTTGGCTCCACCAGGATGCTCTAAAGATCGAATGGAAGACAAATCAATGAACTATTATTAAATAGTCTATGAATCAAACCTTAACTGATTTGACAGTGTTCCTACATAGAAGCCATATTCTGCATTTTGTATTCAGGCTTCAATGGAAAAGCAAGATATGAAGCATTGCATAAAGAAAACAGCTGTTGAATTGGTTGTCCCTCCAACCCCTACATAGCCATACTAACTACTCGTTACACCTAGGGCTGAAATGAAAGATTTTCTATTGGTTCTCCGATAAGCTGAGAAATACAGCCTCTGCCCAAAATGATACGACCAGGAACCAGGAGTCTGATCCACACCAAGCCAAAGGGTATGGAAACAAAGAAAAACACTTTTATAGACGATCTCTTTTCATCATCAAGCTGGGCTAGGCCTAACAAGCCAACTTCTTTAAGATGCTTCCTACAAATTCATTCTGAAAAATAACAACAAATTTGTGCCAAAAGATATTTACTTTCAACATAAAAGAATTTATACCATTATAGTATAAATTAGAAACCCATGACTATGGCAGCCAGAATGTACAAGCTACTGGAAGTCTTGTATGAAGGCAGGCGACCTAAAATGGTTATACCCTGGAAATGCTTGGTGTGAGGTTCCCTAGATTATTCAAAAATGTCACAAACGGAGAATGCACTAGAATAAAATTATTCCAAGTTCGCATTAGCTACTATAGCACAATTTAGAATAACCACAAAAACTCAAAAGTTGCAAACCAGCTAAACAGGTAGCAGATAAGACCTTTCCTGGTGTTATGGCTCCCCTTTGTTCAGCATCAGCTATCATACTATGACCTATCCTGAATGTATAGACACAAAAGATGAACGTCATATTCAATCATCTGAAATCTGCAAAACAATAACGAAAATCAAATTGTTTACCTATCCTTCACACTGCAGCAAGGCTCCATGATCTCAAGCTTTGCAACAATATTCGCAACAGATCCCTTGACAATGTTGTTCAGATACACCATTGGTGTTTTTCCTATCAACTGTCATAAGGACATACCATATAATCAGATAATGAAGCTTTTTGCCATTTAAATTCTGCACTTGCTTGCTTGTGCGTGCACAAGCGTGCACTCGTGCATACACTCGCACACACACATGGACACATTCACACATGTGAATACGTGTGCACCTCCCTGCCCTGCTAGCCATTCCAATTAGTTCTATAACCAGAGAAGATTTTCCCTTCAAGAGATATACAATCAAATAGTGAAGACAATACGACCAAGGACAAAAGCCACTCGGTTGTTAGTGAGACAAGACCAATGAAGACAACAACTTTCAACGAAAGGATACCATCAAAAGTTTAACAATTCGAAAGAAATTAGAAGAGCAACTAAGATTCTATTGCAGCAAATTGAGAAAACATTTTCTATTGTCTCAGCATCTGTCAGCCTTACCCAATAGAAGCCAACTACCATATAGCACACGACTGATTCAAATAACTCAAATAAAAAATAATAAAGAATTAAAGAAAATCCGATGCCCAGCACTCGTACGCAGCAAAAATTGAGATTCATCTCCAAAAATTCTTATTCAAATAGACCACCACAAAGATGTTTGTGGCACCAATTTCATAAATGAAAAAGAAAATCCGAAATCGTCAATCGTCAATCGTCAACCAAAATTGTCAATCACCACCATGAACAAATGAGATGAAACATAAGGAAAAACCTTGAAATCGCTCGTTTGAAGATACCCATTTCATAAACGAAAAAAGAAAATGCAAGATTGCTAACCCTCAACCAAAATTCTCGATCACCACAATGAGGAAATGAGATGAAACATAGAGAAATTATGAATTTACTCGTTTGAAAAAAAAACGGGAGCTTCTCGAGCCCACCTGAGTGACATCTTCAGCGATATTGAGGCCCTCGATCTCCGTCTGGTTCGGCTTCGTCGTAACAGCCTTGCAAACCACACTAGGCCTCAGAGCGACCATGCTTGTGCTCTTCGTCACGAGGGATTGTTTCAAATCAATGGTTCCACCGAAAACCAGACGCGCTTCGTAAGGAGTCATTCTGAGCTTGGGATACGACGTCAATGGAGACGAAAGGGAAGTCATCTTCTCTCTCCCGTCGCACAGCCAGAAACCACTGAAGGAAAAAGCCAAGGCCTCCCCCTTCGTTGTGAACAAAAACTTTGCTTATGCGTCCTCAAATGGGAGGACAAAAGTCTTCGAATTTCGGTAATGGCGTGCTTACCGCTTCCCCCGTTGGGGAGGATGACCGGGCTGGCTGCAGTCAAAACTGTTCGAAAGCCAAGTTTCTGGCACGCATTAGCTCAGTCTGGTTCAACCCAATCCGTGTTGGTTTAGTTCATTTGGAGTCTGAGCTCATTAAGGGTGGCAATTTCATGAACCCAAACTCAGATTTCGTGTCCAACTTCACTGGGTTCGTGTTCAGGTTGACGGAACGGATTGACCCGTTTCTTGACACGTTCATAGCTTGTAACCTCAAGCACGAATGGGTCCGGGTTCGAGTTCATCCATTAAAAATAAGTACAAACAAAGCCATTTAAAATAACCAAATCAACATTATAAATCGAGGAATCATCCTTTCAATGGGCTCTTTTCATCTTTTTTCTTCGTTTCTTTCTTTTTTTTATTTTTCTTTCTTTTTTGTTTTTTATTTTTTGATAGATTTTTATCAATCTTTTGCTTAAAATAATTATAGATGAAGTAATAGGTGGTTGAAATGAGTTGAGGAGCCAAAAATGAAAGAAAGAACGATAAAAAAAATCCATGAGGGCTGGAAGTAGATTTATGGACGAGGCAAGAGAACGTCCCGTCTTTTGGTTGGGGAGCATTTTTGTAATTATTTAAAAAGTCAAAGAGTATTTTCGTAAAAAAAAACGTGTATAGTAGAAGAGGTGTGCGCATATGAACGATGTTGGCACACCCCAGCAATTGGTGTATTCTGATAAAGGTGCTAAGGTAGATGTCTTTCTACTGTTTCCTTCTCGCTGCTCATGGATGGAGCACCAAGAACATACTTCCAGCCATCTAGAGGACTCCGGCAAGGTGACCCCTTATCACCATATTTGTTGATCTTCTGTGCTAAGCTGTTTTGAGCACTAGTATTGAAGCGGCAAAAGGTGGGTTCACTTCATGGGGCCGTCTTTTGCCAGTGCTACCAAACAAGAAAACATGGTCGTTAATGATATTACAGACCTGTATCAGAGGGCATCCTGGCAGCAGGTTAACTTGGACAAATCCAAATTATCTTTTAGTCAGAAAGCCCCTTCGAGCAGAAGAGAAGAAATGCAAGATGGTGAGCAACCATTCGAAGTACTTCTATGCTCACACCTTTGCAGGACTCTCTCTTCGTGACTGTAATTGCGTTTAAATCTCCTCTCGGCCCAAGAGCGATGACAACTAAAGGGATGCATATGTGGCAGTGGATGAAAAATACATAAGAGGTTCATTCCTAAGGAGAAAGTCGAATTTTTCTGCATCATCTTACAAGGAATATGGCTAGATCGCAATAGATTGTTTTTCAAGATATACATTCCACTGTGGAGGATACTAAAAGATATTTAACTAAGCCGTTGTAAATCTTAAGTGAATACTAAAAGATCATACATATTGGCGGGAGGCTTCCTCAAATAATTTCACATAAAGAGAGTACATATTACAGAAATTGAGGTGACCAGATATCGAATCTTATAAACATAACACAGATGCAGCAGTCTAATATGATAATTGTAGTTGCTGGTTGTTTCCCTTATCTATTGATGATGAATTTAGCAAAAGATATGATATTGAGTTTTGGTAGTTTAAAGCGATTGCCTTGAGGTCGTCAAAATTCTCTAACAAAACCCACTGTAATTGGACTATGCAAGGCTAGTTTTACTGTTTAAATCTCATCAATGGCTTTGGATCTTGCACTTTATCATATATGCAGACAAGGAAATGCCATTGCCCATGAACTAGCATGATCTTGCTCGAAGCCTTAATTTGGATTGAAGAAGCTCCAAAGAATATTGACCAACTTACACTGTGATGTAACAGCAATATTTGTTTCTGTTCCATCTCTTTCAAAAAAAGAACGATCCAAACCAACAGTTAGATCAAAAGATTAAAACAGTAAAAAATCATATTTACTTTTTGAGTAGGTGTATTTAATTTCCTACACTTTGCAGGCATACATCAAAAACTAGCTTTTTATTATTTAAATATCAATAATCCATCCCTTTTGATCAAACAGCCATACATAGCTTGGATTGATAACCCACCTACTCACTTCTTATGTGTGAATATAATGCATCCCTTTTGATCAAACGGCCATACATGACTTTTAGTTATGGATTTACAAATAAAAAAATGGACAAAGAAGAAAAGAGTGCATCAAGCTATTCGGACTAAATGGTGGAACCTCAAAAGCGAGAAAGAAGATATATTTAAACAGAAAGTCCTTCAAGGAGATGTTTGGAATTATGTTGGCACACTCTATGATATGTGGAACAATATGGCTATATATATTAGGAAAGTGGCAAAAGATGTGTTAGGGGTATCTAAGGGAGGTGTACCGGTACAAAAAGAAGCTTGGTAGTGGAGTGAAGTAGTATAAAATAAAATCAAGGCAAAGAGGGCACGTTACAAATTACATTATGCTAAGAAAACTAGTGAAACTTTAGAAGCTTATAAGAAAGCAAAGAATGAAGCGAAAAAGACCGTTAGTGAAGCAAAAGATAAGATTTGGGATGACTTATATAAAAAAACAACTCAAAAGAGGGTGAAAGAGATATTTTTATGATAGCTAGAGCTAGAGATAAGAAAACTAAAGATCTTAATTATGTTAGATGCATAAAAGACGATGATGAAAAAATTCTAGTGGCAAATGATGATATAAGAAATAGATGAAAAAACTATTTTTATAATCTTTTTAATGAAAATAAAGATGTTAATATTAGTTTAGGAGATTTAGCCAAGTTAAAAAAAGTATATAAACCATAATTTCTACCGACGTATTCAAAAGAATGAAGTCAAAGAGGCTCTTAAACATATGAAGGGTGGTAAATCAGTAGGACCAGATAATATTCGTATAGAAGTTTGGAAAATACTAGGAGAAATAGGAATCACTTAGCTCACAAGACTATTTAATGAAATATGGAAAAACCAAAAGATGCCCGAGGAATGGAGAGCAAGTACACTTATACCCATATATAAGAACAAGGGAGACATTCAAAATTGTGCAAATTATTGAGGTATCAAGTTAATGAGTCATACTATGAAATTATGGGAAAGAATTATCGAACGTAGGTTAAGACAAGTATCAAGTACAAAAAAGAATCAATTTGGATTTATGTCAGGCAGATCTACTATTAAAGCGATTCACCTTTTGAAACGTCTTATAGAACATTTTAGAGTAAAAAAGAAAGACCTTCACATGATATTTATTAATCTAGAAAAAACTTATGATAGGGTACCGAGAGAGGTTCTTTGGAGAACTTTGGAAAAAAGAGGTATCCCATTGACATATATTAACCTTATAAGAGGCATGTATGATGGTGCAAAAACATGTGTGAGGACTCACGAAGGAACGACAGACTTTTTTAAAGCTAATATTGGGTTACATTAAGGATCAACTTTAAGTCCATACTTATTTATAATGGTGATGGATGAGTTAACAAAACATATTCAAGATGAAGTACCTTGGTATATGTTATTTGCAGATGACATTGTATTAATGGAGGAGTCTAAGGAAAAAGTTAATAGAAAATTGGAACTATGGAGAGAAACATTAGAAAGCAAAGGCCTTCGACTTAGTAGAACAAAGACTGAATATATGGAATGTAAGTTTGATCATTTGGCTACTTCAGAGGACATAGAAATTAAAATTGGCACACATTGCATTCCTTAAAAGGAAAGTTTTAAATACCTAGGGTCAATTTTTAAAAGTGATGAAAGAATTGGTGGAGATGTTACACATAGAATTAATGCTGGTTGGTTAAAATGGAAAGGAGCATCAGATATTCTTTATGATAAGAAGATACCATTAAAATTAAAAGGTAAATATTATAGAGCAGCAATTAGGCCTGCCATGTTTTATGGTTATGAGTGTTGGGCAGTTAATCATTAACATGTACAAAAGATGTCTATGACAGAAATGAAGATATTGAGATGGATGAGTGGTCATACAAGAAAAGACCGTATACATAATGAGGTTATTAGAAACAAATTAGGAGTGGCACCAATAGAGGATAAAATGAGAGAACATCGTTAAAGATGGTTTGGACATATAGAAAGAAGATCTAAAGAAGAACCTGTAAGAAGGTTAGAAAAACTAAATTTGGAAAGTATTAAAAGAGGTAGAGGATGACGACAAAAGTGTTGGAAAGAAACAATAAAGAATGATCTAGCTTATTGGGAGTTAACTGCTAACATGACACACGATAGGGATCTGTGGAAACAAAGAATCCATGTAGCCGACCCCGTCTAGTATGGGAAAAGGCTTAGTTGTTGTTGTTGTATATATATATATTATTTATGAGAGAGAGAAGATGTAGCCCCTACTCAATACTCATCATGTTCAAACCCTCGTTTCATTACCTTCCACCGCTTCAACCACCTTTGTAACCTTTCACCATCTTTCACTACTCTTCATACAATACTATTCTTCAATACGGTCGGCAAGTAAAACTGCCACTACCACCATCAAAACCACTAAATCACTTATATACACAAACATTTACTTTGTTTTTGTTTTTTTAAAGGGAGGGGGGTTGATGGTGACTGAGTTTAGGTATAGCTTTGGTAGAGATCTGACCTGACATGTGCATCCAAACCCAATATGAAGTACCTAAACCCTGACCCTCACCTTGATGTTTTGGGTTAGGTTTGAGCCAGGTTGTTTGGTGAGATCTCAAAATGAAACCTTACTTTTATACCGTAAGAGAAAAGAATGTAGCTGTAGCTTCGTTTCATAAAATTCATGTATGGATTGTCAAAATTTGAAAGCGATGTGACGGTGATAGCAATAAGGGGAAAGCATCCAAGTTCAATGAACCAAAAGAAGCAAACAAGAATCTAATTCAGCCGCACACGAGATTTCCCCTTCACTGTGGGGATGATTTAAGATTTCTCTTTTGTTATTTGATTTTTTGTTTTGTCAAAATTCTATTCTATGTATAGAGGTGACTGGTTTGGACCCTGCCCGGCACGTCAAACCAGACCTAAACCCTCTGGAACTGACCAAAAACTGCAAACTTGAGAACCCATGGTTCATGTTTGGTTCCACCTTTCATGGCACTGAACCAGAACTGGAATTCGAACAGCTAATTCGAAACCACATTTTGGTTATGATTCCAAAGATCCGCCTTGACATTGGACTTGAAACTATGGAATAGGAATTGGATCCAAAACCAGTGGAACCAGAATTTCAGGTTGGAACCATTAGTCCCCGATTTTCTCGAAATGGCCAAGTCTATGGCCTGCAGTACAAATTCCTATGAAATTAGGACCTTTACCACTATAGTACCTACTTGGGTATAAATATGTGGTCGACCCAAGGAGACTCGTCCCATGGAGCTCCTTGCTCTCCCTTGAACTCTCTCACTTAGCCTCTCCTAAACACTCTAACCGAACCCCCTTCCTTAGGCCTACGAGCTTTCTTTTATAAACTAAGAGATTGGGGACACTTGGCCGACTTTCCTAACTAGGCACCACTTGGGTGGGACACTACAAGATTATAAAACTCATATGTATAACTTATAAACTTCAGGAGTTACGTTTATATAAGTATATATAAACTTTATGTGTATATATATATATATATGGTTATAAAACTCATATATATAAACTTATAAACTTATACATAAGCATATAAACTTTATATTTTATATATATATATATATATATATATATATATATGAGTGTGTGTGTGTAACGGTTTGGTTCGGTTCCAACACTGGAACCATGAACCAAATGCCAATTATTTTTCCTGTTAGAACCAAACCAAACCGACGGTTTGGTTCAGTTCCTGTGGTTCTTTGAACATCCTACTGGAATCGGACCTAATCAAGAAGAAGTGGCTCCAAACCCCAGTTTCACATTTTTTTTATTTCAAATCTTTTGATGGTTTTCTTTCGGTTCCAGGGGGTTTAGACCTCAAACCAGGACCGGCCCAGTCCCTGCTCAGTTCTGATTCCTGATTCCAGGAAAACAGAAACCGACTGTTCCGATTTACCCAGAACCATTCATGCCTACAGGGATGAGAGAGAAACTTCTTCCAATGTTGTGAAAATGAGCGTGAACCATTTTGGGCGCTCTTCGTTTCCTTCTTTACTAAAACGCTCCTGAACACATCCGCTTTAGGAGAATTCAATACCCAACGACGATAGGTTGCTCTAGTCTCTGATACATGCTTCTGCAATGCATCAAACTCCAACAAAATATAACATTTTCCAATTTAGACATGCTCAAACTCCAACAAAGTATAACCTTTTCCAATTTAGACATGCTGGCTTGCCTTATCATCAGTGATGGATCAACATTGAGGCGAGTAGTGGATCTATATGAAGGGAGGAGGGGCGGCTGCCCCTCCTGAAATTGGAAAAACCAATGAAAAAGTTATAGGGTGAGATTAACCATTGAATTCATGGCTACCATACATAGTTTGCCCCACCTTAAATGCTCGAATGGGTGATTTTCCTCATTCCAAAAGAAATTATAAATCTGCCACTGCTTAACATAGATGGTCAATATATCTGACTAAATTATTTATGATACAAATCTTATGTTATAATTTATTGATATTTTTGGTCTATATTCCTAAACAAAGCGAATTGATGCAGAGTTTCAATGGAGGGCAGGGCAGATATTTGCTTTGACAGAATCACAAGGAGCCACTACCCAAAATAAAATAAAAAAAGGAGTGCATGGCATTTTTTGCCTTGCTAGACACGTATTGACAAAAAGAGCTGCTTTGAAATATCTCCATTGGGTTTTCAATGGACCATAAATTAAAATTGTAACTATTCTAAAGTTTATAACTTTTTTTTTGGATGTGGGGAAGGGAATGAGAAAAGAACAATGAGTTACAAGTATTTTATTTATTTCCTCCCCAACACGAAGAATATTTGAGATATACCTATTCTAAATAGTGATAACTCATTATTCTAGTTTGGTGGCAGTTTAGTACTAATGCTACTTGATTATTGAGTATAACTCATCAAATCTGAGTCTTATTCTAATTTATAGGATATGACTATTATATTAAAAATTGCAATGTATATAGCATCATATTCCACGCTCGTCAATATTGAAATTGTCATACTATAAATCTGCAATCTTGTTATATAGCTAGTGGTGGACTTGAGAATTTTTTTGGGATGATTAACTTGTATTTGACATCCACAAAGTACTTTTATTTTATATAATGACAGACCTAAGAATTTTTCAGATTTTACTCATGCCTTACCTCACCACTTTCTCACCTCACCCTAAAGTGGGTCTGCCACTGCAGACAGCTGGTGACATCCTTTTGCATGGCTAGAATCGGCCACATTACACCACTGGTCCACCACTTCTTGTGGTGTAGTATCTAGAAACTTTTAAGGTGGTTGATCCCAGATGTACTCTCAAGCAATCGAACTCCTGACTTTCACTTTGTGAGGCAGGCCCCTAGCCAGATGTGTCATTGCTTGTGTGTATGTAGAATCTTATTCAAGGTGAGGCATATAGCCCACAATTTTTCCTTTTCAAAGGCGAGTGGGGTTTAAACAGTCTTTACCAAATATATCTACAATGGCAGAATATTATATACATGTCATAGAGACATTGAGAGCTTTCATGGGGAACGGCCCTTGTAAGACATCTTCACCGTTAACTAATTTTGTCAAGTATATAGATACAAAGTTTGATTGTATCAAGCTCTTTCAATAGCAAACCTACAGAAGGAAACAATAGAGGAGTAAACAAGCCCTAGAATCCATTTGTTATCTCGTCAACCTTCACCAGCTACTTTGATGAGGCTAACTAGATCAGCTTAGGAAGTTTCAATGTTCATTGGGCTTGCATGCCCAATTTATTGATGAATAACCAGCAATTTATTCCACTTTTTGTCACTGATTTCCCCCTCTTTAGAGAAGCAACCCACAAACATATAATTCTCATCATTGTCTCTTATAGTGTAATTGATATACCAACGATGAGCAAAACAACTTGCTACATTTGACTTCAACCATCCTTGGCTGGGCAGTATCCATCAGTCAAAACTTCTCCATCCTTCTGCTAAAGCATTTTGTGTATGAAGAATGCAAAGCACTTGTTCCCTCACTGCCTACAAGCATTGGTTATAGATAAAGATGGCTTCTTTGAATATGTGCTGATTATTTAGCTGTCAAATTTTCAAGATCAAGGTTTGGAAAGCTAAGAGCCAAGCATTGTGAATGTTTTGATCTGGTGGTCTGCCTGATCGCGATGCTCGAAAATAGATAGTTAGCTGTAATCTTGGTTCAGCAATTTTATTTGAATACAAAACCTATTCGTCTGATGATTAAGCATTCACAAAGAGGTGATCAGAGTCTTCACATTTTCCTTTATAAAAAGAGTATTAGCTCGGGAAACTAAACCCTGACCTTCTCAATCATTCTGAGCAGCTGTAAGGAGTGCTTTAGGAATACAGCCCATAAATAGACATATACATAACCCACGGTTGAAAAGTGTAGACTACAAATTTTATTGAAATTCCTTCTGTAGAGAGGCGAAGTTGTCTTGGGCTCAAAAAATAGCACACATTTTAGACCGTAACATATAACTATAATCCACTCTATGTTACAGTACCAATTCTGGGCTTTCAACGTATGCATTGTGTGGGAGGCTCGTGCATTAGGGTTGAGCTCTTGGTGCTCCTTTGCATAGCATAGTGACTTGGGGTCATTATTAGTTGCTTTGATATGTAACATATAGTCATATGCGATCAGCTTTAGTGTGTTTTCATTAGTGATCTATGTCTAGTTCATTTGGGTCTAGATTTGGACATTTGGTTGTCATTTAGTTCACTGTTTGGTTTGGGACTGGAGTGGTTTTTTAGGATCTGTTCTCATTTGGTTTTGATGGTATATAATCTCTCTTTTGAGCTCTTATAATGGAAGAATACAATAATTGAATAAAAATTCTAACTTTTCTTGATCTTGCTTTCAATTGGAGCGTGTGTACAGTGTGAGAGAAGAGTGAATCAAGAGTCATAGGTGAGGGGGAGATGCTAGCAACATGGTGTGCCGGGTCACGTCCATTTAGGAGAGATGACCTGCATGAGAGAGGGAGCGGCTGATCGGTTCATGGGTGGCAAACTGTGCCATATTGCCGGGGTTTTGGGCCTTGATCTTGGGGCCAACAGGAACCGGGTTACACTCCATGGTTAACATTTTCATATTTATCTTTTCGAAATTCTGGTGAACCCAGCCATACCCTAACGTAGGTCTGCCAGACCGTCAGCCACCTATTGTGGCCATTATGCAGACAGCAGCCTGAGCCTATCTTAAACATTAAATGGACTGAAACAACGAGTCAAGAGTTTGTAAAAGTGGACTTTTCTCAATTGTTTGCCTAAATAAGTTGGCCGGCAACTTGCAGGCTGGAGGGTTGGCTCACAAATTGATTCTCTGTGATTATAGAAAACTATATCTTTCAAATTTTTTTGCTGGATTTGATCATCTACATCAGTCCGTTACTTTTTATAATGGTACTTGGTGCTTGTCTCTCTTGTGCCTCAAGGAGGGATGAAAATGTAAGGAACAATTCATAGGCAGAGCGAGGCAAGGTGGCAACATCACAGGAAGTTTGGGGAAATGCAAACAATCTATACATGCAGTCCGAACTTTTCGAAAAATTACATAGGCTGCATCACCTGAATTTCACTCAACTGAAGTTTGCCTCCCTTCAGAAAATTTTCTAGATCCAGCTCTGCTTGCCACCAGCAGGAAACCACATAAAACCCTCATGCAAGATCTTCTCTACTTGAACTTGGCCATTCTTGCCATCTACAACTGATATTTATGCATTAGAGTATAAAAACATACTTTTCTCGAAGATATACCAACCTTTGGCGAGGTTAGGTGCTTAAAAGTTTTGTTAGAGTTGTGCATGTTCACTTCCTTTTGTACCATATCTGGGTGACGTATGAACTTCTCCATGACTGAATGCACGTTAATGTTGCACTATGACAGAATTTGAATCTAGAAGTCTGCAGTCTCAAGAGGCACTTGGGGCCTGTTTGATTGTGCAAGCAGCACGGGCCAGCCAGATCCATGGAATTTGGGGGCCATTGACACAGGGATAACCTAAAGTGCTGCAAACTTTATCATACTACGCTGGAAATTGCGTATGAACATCTTCTTTGTGATAGCGGACAAGAAATAAGACTCGAAATGCTGCCATGTGATTGTCCAATCATATTTGCAACTTATAAAACATTGCAGGATAATTGTGTCCGAATTTCCTAAGGTTGATACTTGCTTCCACTGACTTAGAATATATGTTTATATGTTGGAAGCAGATAACATATACACTTCTCTCCAATGCAACGCTAGTTTATACTGAAAGAGAAAGCGGTGGCAAGAGTCATTCTTGTGACTGAGAAAGCCGAGACTTTCAGATATTTCATTATGATTGAATTTGAATAATCTAATAACAGAAAATTAGCAGTAATCTACATGCATTAAACTTCAGTTGGATCCAAATTCTCACTCAAAGATGATGCGGCTGAGTCACTTTGGGACATGCCTTGTACATCTTCAGGTTCGAGCGGCAGTGTGCCATGTTTTGCTGCTGCTTGAAGAACCCTGTTTTGGACAGCTGTTGTTGATGGTGAAGTTCGCAAACCAATCTTGTTGGACTCCAATTTACCCATACTCCACGCGACTGCTTGAGCTCCCAGCCTGACCGGCACCAATAATAGCCTGCGAACCAGGTTGCAACCGTCAGATTTTCAATCAAACGGAATGCATGCAGATTATCAGTGTAGAATGGGCTTAATCCTCCGTTCATGGACATAGGAGCGGCTCCTAGAAAAGCTTATTAGAGTTTTCTTTCCACCATTTCTAAACAGTCAATAATGGTAAATGCACTCTCCTCGCAATACTACAATTAGCTTGCACCTAAAACATGAGTTCCAAAGAACATATATTATACTTGATTGAAACCAAGAAACCATGAAGTGGTACATTTTTTGGTGATCATCCTTAGGAAATGTTAACCATTCCAATGGCTTTCTTGTCAGAAAAGAACAGTCCCAACCCAACAGACGAGAGGTGGGCTATAAGTCTGCAAGGTGTGGCACTGTGGCTTAAAGGCACAGATGTAGCATTGATTAATTGAATCAATACTAAGTAAGATTAGCTTGCAGAGTTTAGTAGTGACATAGATCATACATGAATAGACTTTAGTTTCTACTGAAAATAATAACCATATCAACTAATAAGTTTGATATGTTACCTGAGATCTTCTTTGAAATCCTCAGAATCCTCGTAGGAAGAAACTCTTTGATAGAGTGTCTTGAAGGACATCCACAACAATACAAAACATCCAAGAAGTGTTAGATGCCTTGCCAAAATCACTAACAAAGAAGACCAACAAGAAAAAGTGCTCAACATCACATATCTAAGGATCCATGGGGCCATGTCCATCACACAACCAAGAATAACTCATGTTGTATGGAGCACTCAAGATACAGGCAAAATAGAACAACAATGTCTAGGGATATTTCTTACTACGGAGACTACATTAGTTTATTCTTACACGACATCAATGAATAACACATGGGAGTACCTGTCCAAGGCCGATAATACCAATCAACTGCAGTGTCTTCTCCCATTCTACATCACACCAGCAATTATATATTGTTAGAAAAAATTGGACACTGATACATGAATAGCCAACAAAGGATCGCAATCCAATATAACATTGTATATTTTCAACCCGTTCACTTAAAAGTTGTCTCAGCTCAATATGGTGAAACCTTTTATTCTTTTGATAAATAAGAATAGCTCAGTATGGTGAGTAAGTTTTTATTATGACAAACTTCCACAGTGCTTCTCTTTTGCATGTAAAGTAAGGGGCAGTTCATTATTAGTAGCAAGTTCTGGAAATAGATCAACTTTCTAATTTGGTCAGTTCAAGAGATTCTTCTAGGAGAAAGAGAATGCTTAGGAAATACACCAACATCCATCTTATCATTTTATTCCGGTTCCTCCCTGTATCTCTTTTATGTGCATATGTTTGCAAGCTCAAAAAGTTTTATCTTCCTTTTTGTATGCAAAATGGCACGCAAATACTCACCTATAATTACGTAGGTTGCTGCCACAAGCCCCTGCAGATATCAACATTAAAATAAAAAATTTGATAATGGATAATGTTAAATTAGAAACCAAAAATTATTAATATGTATGATAGATTACCTTAATTTGAAAACTAAGTGAATGACGACCATTACTTTCTGGTCTCAGAACGTGCTTTGACCAGAGAACCAAGTGGCACTGATGACTCATCATTGTTTGTTAAAATAGTAAAGTTTATTAACATGTACAATAGATGACCTTAATTTGAAAACTAAGTGAATGATGACCACTACTTTCTGGCCTCAGGACGTGCTCTAACCAGAGAACCAAGTGGCACTGCCACTGATGACTCATCATTGTTTGTTAAAATAGTAAAGTTAATTATGAATAGAAATTTGTTGTACAAAATAGAGTAATCATCTGCAGTACAAACAAATGAACATTAATTGACACTACTTAATCTTTAGTCGTTCAACCATATGTACAAAGAGAACTTATAAACCATATCATGAAAATTAATTGTACCTTAAACCACTGCTTTAGTACATTGATCATATTAATATCAACTTATAATAAGCAAGAATCATTCCGATTCAAAAACAACTATCTTAAAATATTACAGTTTTCCAATGCAAAAGCAATTTCACCTCTCAACTACAAATGGTAGTAGTTAAGTTGAGTGGGGTTGTCTAAGAATGCTTTGATGTAGAAAGGAAACTCCATCCTGATTGATGCATTCACACGATGACACCTTTGTGAACCTTGAACGTTGTTCATGTACAAAAATCTATCTTAAAGAAAGAACTAACAGTGTTACAACGTACCGTGCATATTGCATAATATGTTTCATAGTGATAGAACATCGTGTACTTTTTTACCAAATGCCCTTGTATTGTAAGTAAGATACGCGTATATTCTACCATATAGGCATATAACATCGTACTGAAAGATGCAGTGGCCATACGGTACCAATACCATGGCATTGTTTATTGTTTTAGAAAAAGGTTAAGATCTCACATTAAATCCTCAAACCTTGTTCGGTAGAAGGAGATTGATGTTGTGGGATGCTTCCTTCTATTGATTGAGAAGCTAATGCCAGTTTGGAACAAAATATGGAATCAAAGTGTCAAACAAAAGTATGAAATGAATTTTATCTTACCAAACCAGCAACAAGAACCTTTTCAGGAGTTGGCTTGATATCTTCCAGTATTGCCTCTGTTTCCTGGACAATACTGGCCGCAGTTATCTTACAAAATACAGGAACAAACAGCCAAATTTACTCCAGAAGATCAGATATACAACAAGACAGATAGTTCCCATGTTGACATCTAAATTCATAGACTAAAAACTGCTTGACAACATAGGGTCTTCAATCAGGACAATAAGTCTAGTAAATTGAGTAACCAAAGACAGAAGAAAACAAGACAAAAGGTAGTGTTACAGCTACCATGCCTCCTTTCTCTGAAGACTACGGCAAGTGGTGGAGACAGGATGCTAACCTACATAGAAAACAGTCTGTTGCTTTTAACCACTCACCCCCTCTCCCCTTCCTTGGTTGGGACAATCTCAATGGGCTTCACAGGTAGGGAGGTATTATTATTGAATGGATAGAAGGGAAGGTTTATCAGGTAGGATTAAGTTGTCATATATCTTACAAACTCTAGGGGGATACGGAAAAAATATTTAATTTGAATGGCCATACGCAATAAGTCACTATCTCTTTTTTCTAAGACAAAATAAGATAGTCTTTACTGCAATATTATACCTAGGGTTAACAACTATTGAACCCCAAGAAAACAGAGAGTCAGATCGTTTAAGAAGAAGACCAAAAGCAATGAAATTGAGCCATAGGACATAAAAAACAATTCGCCAAGTTAAAACTTGCCATTTAAGAGATAATGCTGTTAGAAAATGGGCCCAAGTGGCCCGGCCGGCAGGGCCACTAGCCGCCAGCCCCCCTTCCCTTCTCTTGCCCTCTTCTCATCTCTTCCCCCTTCTATTCTCTCTTATTTTCTTCTCCTCTCTTATGCCTCATGTACTCTATAAATAAGGCTTTCATATTTTCTCAAGCCTTTTTGTGGCTAAATAAATTTTTTTTTTAATATTATGTCTTTGTTATATATGTTTTATTATATCCTTCTTTTCTAAGGCTTTTGCGAGTGATACTTTGAGGTGATATTCATAACATTTCGCTGTCATATTGAAGCATCGTCTTCATTACATGGTATCAGAAATATTTTCGATCGTGGAAATGCCGATTGTCCTGTCAGGAAGTGTATCGATAGTGCTCTTGATTTTGTTGTAAGTTTACCTTTTTATAATTTTTTTTTCCTTAAAATATGGACGAAAATAGAGGATTTAATTTCCGTTTAACACCTTCATATTACAAAACATGAGCCAAAACTATGAAAAATCATCTATATTTCAAAAAATTATGGGGCTATGTAAGTGGTTCGAAGAGAGAACCCTCAATTAATGTTACGCTAGAGCAAAAGAAAGAATATGAAGAAGGTCATCGAACAGTCTTATGGGTGCTAATGAGTAATGTAAATGAGCACACTAGAGACACTTTGGTCAACTTTACTAATGCAAGAGAAGCATGAGAATATTTTAAAAAATCTCATGTTCAAAGTGATGTTACTCATATAATGGCATTAAGAGACAAATTGGTCTCCCTTAAACAAGGAGATAAAGAGATAAATGATTTCTTTGGTGAATATTTTAATATTTGGAACCAACTGTATGGCTATAGAAAGAAATGTATACAATGTCTTAATGAGAGACAATGTGAAGACAATAAAGATTTTGTATATTAATTTCTACGAAGTTTCCGAGAACAATTTGAAGGAGTTAGGTCATCTCTTAATCGAAAGTTGTTTCCTACCAAAGAAGAGGTACTTACCGATCTTCAAATGGCAAAAACAAGAATGAATGAAGTTAGTCTTGAAAGAGATACCGCACTTGCCGCATCTAAACCCGGAGCAAATGTGAAGGCTTATCGTCCTCCTCATTTCAAAAACAAAGGATCAAGCGAAAGAAGAAAATAGGTCATTTGCCATCATTATAGAGAAGTCGGGTACATATGGCCAAATTGCCCTAAATTGAAAAAGAAGGTGGTTATAGTGGAAGAACATGTTTCATCTTTCATCCTTGCAGAAGAAAAAGTGAAGCAACTTGAAGCTCAAATGAAGGAGAGAGCAATAGTTGGTGCGGTTTGCTCTTCTTCAACAAATGAAATTCAAGGTATGACCTCTTGGATTCTTGATTCGGGTGCTTCGAAATAATTTTAAACTCATGTGTTAAAAAAATTTTATCATGTGTTTACATTGTGGATATAACAAAATTAGATGTAGATAAAATTGGTGATTCACAAAATAAAAATTTTGAAATCTCTAAAATTAGTGTTCCAAAACTAAATTTAAACTTACTCTCTATATCTCAAATTTCGGATAAAAATTATATTGTAACCTTTTCATCTACAAGGATCGCCTCTCGAAGAAGGTGATTGGTCATGACCATAGAGAGGGCAGACTTTACATTATAGACTATTTACATAGTATATGATATTTTAAGTTTTTGACAAATTATGTTCTTTTATTGCACAAGAGACTAGGACATCTCAATGCTCAAAAATTGTATCAATGCCCTCTTGGAATAAAGTCTAAGGAATATTTTTCTTTCAAAGATTGTGTTCTTGGTAAAATGTAACATCTTCCATTTCCAAACAAAACACATGTTACCACAAGACCCTTCGAGATAGTTTATTCGAATGTATAGGGACCGACACCCGTTTTATTTTCCTACTGTCATTTTCATATATGATTTTACTAGGTATACATGGGTATATCTTTTAAAAGCAAAATCTAATGTCTTTCAAAATTTTGTTATCTTTCATAATCTTTTAAAAAATCAATTTGATTCCAAAATCAAGATTTTTAGATATGATTCAGGAGGAGAGTTTATGTCAAAGGATTTTAAAAATCATCTCAATACGTTTGGAATTATACATCAAACTTCTTACTCGAAGACTCCCCAACAAAATGGTATTTTCGAACGTAAACATAGACATATTTTGAAAACCACAAGAACCTTGCTTTTATCAAGTGGTATTCCTAAGAATTTATGGCAGAAGCTATTATGACTGCAATCTATTTAATTAATAGGATGTCCTCTTCGGTTTTACAAAATTTGTCTCCTATGAAAAAACTCTTTAAAGTTTCTCTCAACTATAAGACTGTGTATTTTTGGATATAAATATTTTATTTATACTGATAAAGAAGATAAACTATCATCTCGTGTCATAGAATGTGTTTTTCTAAGATATAGAATAACTTAAAAGGGGTATAGGTGTTATGATTATAAAAATAATAAGCTTTATGTATCGCGAAATGTCAAGTTTTTTTAAAATGAATATGTTTTTAAAGGCATGGATGATGTTAGTTCTCTTGATGACTCCTCCTATTCCTTCTTAAATGATATTTTAGGTGAAGAGGTAATTCATGTAGAAAATGATCTTGACGAACATATGACTTCAAGACACCCTGTTACACCTTTTGATCAACATTATACTAGGAGATTTATGCCTATTCCTAGAAGGTCAAACCATGATTATAAACCCACCTACAACCTTTAAGGAAGCCCAGTTATCATAAGACTAGATTCATGCCATGAATGAAGAGTTGGATGCTTTATATAGAGCCCAAACTTGGGATGTTGTCTCTAGACTATCAAATAAAAAGACTATAGGTTGTCGGTGGGTCTATAAATTAAGACTAATGGTGATGGTTCATTAGATCGCTATAAAGCTAGATTAGTTGCCAAAGGTTACTCACAAGAATATGAAATTGATTATGAAAAAACCTTTGCTCCTGTGGGTAGAACGACAATTGTTAGAACACTTATAGTTGTGTGTGCAATTCATCATTAGAATATCTATCAGGTAGACGTTAAAAATGCTTTTTTGAATGGTTGGTTGAAGGAAGAAGTATATATGAAGCCTCCTCCTGATCTCAATCTTCCTACAAACCAAGTCTTAAAGCTTAAAAGAGTTTTGCATGGTCTCAAACAAGCTCCAAAAGCTTGGTTTGATAGAATAACTAAATTCATAACATTACATGGTTTTACTATCTATTATACTGACACAACTTTGTTTATAAGAAAGTCCTCCGCAGGTATTGTTATTCTTTTGCTCTACGTCGATGATACGATTATTACATGTAGTGATAATTCTGGTATCCAGCAAATCAAGCAAGAACTTGCTAATATGTTTGAAATGAAGGATCTTGGTCAACTTTCTTATTTTCTTGGCATTGAGGTAACTCGTGATGATAGAGGTTTCTTTTTATCACAAACTAAGTTTATTAATGATATTGTTCTTAGATCTGGTATTACATATGACAAAGTTATTGAGACACCTGAGGTAATCAACCAGAAAATGCGTCTAATTTATGGCGAACTTTTGAGTGATCCCACACCATGGTTGGAGCACTCACCTATCTTACCATAACATGGCCAGATATTGCTCATGTCGTTCATACTATAAGTCAGTTTCAACATTTCCTGCTCCTCGATTTTAGTCTTTAATTGGCAAACTTCAAGTCATGGAGTTGTCAGTTTGAGAGAGGGTGTTAAAAAATGGGCCCAAGTGGCCCGACCGAAAAGCCCTGCAGGCCAGGGTCGGCAGGGTCAGGGCCACTAGCCGTTAGGGACCTGTTCCCCAACGGCGACATGACAATCAGTCGTGTTAAAGAATATGTTTATCTAGTGTTCTTTGTGTTAGTTTTATGTTTCTAGGTATTATTGTACTCGCCCGAAACTATAAGGGTATTTTGGTAATTTTCTCTACTAGGGGTATTTTGGTCATTTTAGTTAAATTCCGTTTTACAGCTCTCTATATAAGGGCTGGTAGATGTATTAGAGAGGGTGAGGTTGTGTTGTAAGTGAGAGTGGAGAAGAGGGGGGGCGACCTCCATTGGAGGTCTACCCCTTCCTTCAATCTCTTATTCCTCCAATATTATTAGTCTTATTTTGTGTGTTTGATCTCCTCCAATGTTTCTTTGAATTACAACATGGTATCAGAGCCTTCTACAGAGATTTCGCGGCCATCCGAAGTTGTTCATACCTGGAAACATACACCAAAAGTAGCAGAAAGTGTAAAGTGTTGCAGATGTGAATATCATAAATCAAATTAGCACCTAGAGCGTTAGCTCAACGGCAGTGAAGCTAAGGTTTGCGCAAGTCTTGTCGCCACGAGATCGCGCATCAGCAGGGATTTGAAGAAATTGCAAGGAGTGCATCTTGTAGAGCAGAACTATTTACCAGACTGCTACACATTTGTTGCGTTCAATGGTGGGCCTAGGTTGTGCCTGGGCAAGGACCTGGCCTATTTGCAGATGAAGTCCATAGCTGCAGCAATTCTTCTAGACTTGCAGAATATATCAAAATATTGCATATTTCCCATTGACATCTCTGGCAACCGTAAGGCAGTAATACCATCAGAAACGTCTTCAGCTGCATTTTTTGGAATGTAAGAGGTCTGGAATTATTACGTATGACTGTATTTATTGGAATATATGCTGGCAGCTGCATGTCTTGGAAAGGTGACTGCATTTAGTGCATATGGCGGCTGAATCTATTGAGCTTTAAATGTGTTATGGTGTTTGAATTAATTACATATTAGCAGCTGCAATATTACGTTGGACAGGGAATAGGCTGCATTTAAAGAATGAAGGCAGGTGTTAGCTACATTTATTACAGATGAAGGCAGGTGTTAGGAAATCGAATAGGCTGCATTTAAAGAATGAGCTGCAGTTATTTTTTTGCATTAATATTGGTGGTTATGTCGAGATTCTGGAATCTGAAATGCTGCATATGGAACGTGTTGATGATTGTGCTTACTTACTATGTGAAGTTGAGGATGATATGATGAGCCTTGGGCATTATGAACCTGCATTGAGATATTTATTACAGATGAATGGTCTTTGTGGAGGGGAAATGTTTTACTCTCAGTGTTTGTTGTCTAACAACGGGCCATTAGGGGCCATATGGTTCGCTGCTCACTTTCACAGGAAGCTCAAGAAGTTACAGGTTTTGCAGACTAACATCACTTCTTCTATAGATTACATAATTAAAGATCCCATTGAAGTTCCAATTGCATTGAGAATCTCTGGGTACCTTTTACTAGGAGTTGCTAGGATATACTCGAAGAAGGAGGGCTGGAAATCAAGAAAAAGGAAACTGTCATTTAAGAAACCAGTGGGGAAACTGTTCTTCAATGACACTATTATCTTATCTAATGAAGTCATGAGGAATAGATTGAACGATACTAGTAGCATAGTGCGAAGTCGTAAGAGGATTCCTCTTTCTGTTTTGGATATATGGAGGTCATCCAGATTTTCATCTATGCAGCAGATGTTCTTAGAACCCTTGATTCCTTGCTTGTCACCAAAGCTTCGAGAATTTCTGGTTAAAGGCCTTGGTGAGCATAAACCAAAGGTGCATAGCGTCAAGCCTTCTGAATCTGCTGCAGTTGATGATACTACACCAATGCTTGATGGAACCCCTACAGAAGAAGAGCATTTTGCCTCACTTGCGGGTGATAAGCAGCCAGAACTACCAGCAAAGAAGCGCCTTAAATCAAGACGACTAGTATTGAGTAATGATAACCCAGATAGTGTGCAATGCAAGACACCAGAGGTAAGAATTGAAAATGAAATATTTCATGGTAGGAGACCTGATTTTGAGCTTAATCTATTAAATCAGGATTTGAACTTGGTTGCGGAAGCTGAATCCCCAAGTGACTTTAACGGTGATGGTATTTGGTCCATAAGAACTAGGGTGGTAGCACATTTTCTTTGGGAAGCATGTAAGACCCCGAAGTTGCAAAACCAAGACAAGGGTATAGAAGTCGCGCAAATTCTAGAAGGGAAAACCAGAAGGGAGTGTGCTCGGTTTTTCATGGAGATGTTGATTTGTTGGGGACTGGTGGTAATATGCAGGAACGAATATACTGTTATGTTTATGGCATCAACTGGCCTGAGCTGTATTTGTTGAATTGCTCCTTTTTTTGGTGGAATAGGAAAAGGTTTTGAGAACATGAGATTTGCAGTAGCAGAGAGCATGACACATGATGTGATCAGGGATCTACTTGGCGTTAAGTTGGACATGACCAATTATTTTTTCTTTGCTAGATCAACAAAAGGTGAAGGATATCACACAGAGGCAGCACATTGGACTATCTCAGGAGATGGATCAGGATTTGTGATTCTCAAGAAAAATGAAGCTCCTGGAAACTGTTCTAAAAACCTGAAAATCGCATGAATGATGGGACATACCATGGATGTGCTCAAGCATTTGAACTTGATATGTTACTGAAACTAGCTGATGTAAAAGGAAGAGATGGGAAGACAACCTTACTACACTTTGTTGTCAAGGAAATAATACAATCTCAAGGAAGTCGTGCAGTGCGAGCAGCTAGAGGAAGCAGTATCGCTAGCCTGAATTCTGATGACATTTTTAGACGAGATTCCACCTGAAACAGGGGATCATTTGTGTAGCTTAGGCTTACAAGTAGTATGTGGGCTTGGTGATGAGAAAAGTTTTTTAAGTGATTGAGGAATTCCGTGATAACCATATGAAATGAAGAAGAATAGCTTGTGTTGAAAAACATATGAGATGGAAGATGAAATGCCCAAGAAGGAAGAGATGATGAACATGAACATCAAGTGTTTGAGGAAATGTTTAAGAGAACTGAAAAATTCTTGTGTAAGTTTGTAGTCATGAGGACTGCTTTGTTGTTATGACAGCCAGGAGGGCTGCTTTGTTGTTATGACAGTCAGGATGGCTGCTTTGATACTGTGACAGCTAGGATAGCTGCTTTGTTGATGTAACAGCCAGGATGACTGCTTTGTTGTTATGACAGTCTGGCTGGCTGCTTTGATGTTGTGACAGCCAAGATGGCTGCTTTGTTGATGTGACAGCCAGGATGGCTACTTTATTGATGTGACAGCCAGGATGGCTGCTTTGATGTTGTGATAGCCAGGATGGCTGCTTTGTTGATGTGACAGCCAGGATGGTTGCTTTGATGTTGTAACAGCCAGGACGGCTGCTTTGTTGTTGTGACAGTCAGGATGGCTGATTTGTTATTGTTACAGCCAAGAAGGGTGAGTTGATAGTGCAGCCAGAGATGGTGCTTGTGATGACAAGCCAGGAAGGTTAATATATTTTTCAGCCAAAGAAGTTGTTGAAGATCAAGATCAGTGATGAAGACAGACGAAGAACGAAAGCAGATATGAAGATTTTTTTGGCAAGTTTGGAGGTCGAAGTATCTCACTCCCAACTTGAGGGGGGGTGTTGAAGAATATGTTTATCTAGTGTTTTTTGTGTTAGTTTTATGTTTCTAGGTATTATTGTACTCGCCCGAAACTGTAAGGGCATTTTGGTAATTTTTTATAGTAGGGGTATTTTGGTCAAATTCCGTTTTGCATCTCTCTATATAAGGGCTGGTAGATGTATTAGAGAGGGTGAGGTTGTGTTGTAAGTGAGTGGAGAAGAGGGGGCGACCTCCATTGGAGGTCCGCCCCTTCCTTCAATCCCTCATTTTTCCTCTAATATTATTAGTCTTATTTTGTGTGTTTGATCTCCTGCAATATTTCTTTGAATTACAACAAGTCGCCCCCCTTCCCTTCTATTACCCTCTTCTCCTCTCTTCCCCCTTCTATTCTCTTTTATTTTCTTCTTCTCTCCTATGCCTCATGTACTCTATAAATAAGGCTTTCATGTAATGGATTTTCTCAAGCCTTTTGTGGCTAAATAATATTTTTTTTTAATATTGTGTCTTTGTTGCATATGCTTTATTATAGCCTTCTTTTCTAAGGCTTTTGCGAGTGATACTTTCAGGTGATATTCATGAACCTTCTGCTACCACATTGAAGCATCGTCTTCATTACAAATGCAAGATATTGGAATGTGGTATTGCAGAATCACCCTAGGATGGGCACTGCCACTCCAACAACAACAACAACAACAACAACTAAGCCTTTTCCCATACTAGACGGGGTCGGCTACATGGATTCTTTGTTTCCACATATCCCTATCGTGTGCCATGTTAGTAGTTAACTCCCAATAAGCTAGATCATTCTTTATTGTTTCTTTCCAACATTTTTGTGGTTGTCCTCTACCTCTTTTAATACTTTCCAAATTTAGTTTTTCTAACCTTCTTATAAGTTCTTCCTTTGATCTTCTTTCTATATGTCCAAACCATCTTAAACGATGTTCTCTCATTTTATCCTCTATTGGTGCCACTCCTAATTTGTTTCTAATAACCTCATTATGTATACGGTCTTTTCTTGTATGACCACTCATCCATCTCAACATCTTCATTTCTGTCATAGACATCTTTCGTACATGTTAATGATTAACTGTCCAACACTCAGAACCATAAAATATGGCAGGCCTAATTGCTGCTCTATAATATTTATCTTTTAACTTTAATGGTATCTTCTTATCACAAAGAATACCTGATGTTGCTCTCCATTTTAACCAACCAGCATTAATTATATGTGTAACATCTCCATCAATTCTTTCATCACTTTGAAAAATTAACCCTAGGTATTTAAAACTTTCCTTTTGGGGAATGCAATGTGTGCCAATTTTAATTTTTATGTCCTTTGAAGTAACCAAATGATCAAACTTACATTCCATATATTCTGTCTTTGTTCTACTAAGTCGGAGGCCTTTGCTTTCTAATGTTTCTCTCCATAGTTCCAATTTTCTATTTACTTTTTCCTTAGACTCCTCCACTAATACAATGTCATCTGCAAATAACATACACCAAGGTACTTCATCTTGAATATGTTTTGTTAACTCATCCATCACCATTATAAATAAGTATGGACTTAAAGTTGATCCTTGATGTAACCCAATATTAACTTCAAAGAAGTCTGTTATTCCTTCATGAGTCCTCACACATGTTTTTGCACCATCATACATGTCTCTTATAAGGTTAATATATGTCAATGGGATACCTCTTTTTTCCAAAGTTCTCTAAAGAACCTCCCTTGGTACCCTATCATAAGCTTTTTCTAGATCAATAAATATCATGTGAAGGTCTTCCTTTTTTGCTCTAAAATGTTCCATAAGATGTCTCAAAAGGTGAATCGCTTCAATAGTAGATCTGCCTGGCATGAATCCAAATTGGTTCTCTGTTGTACTTGATGCTTGTCTTAACCTACGTTTGATAATTCTTTCCATAATTTCATAGTATGACTCATTAACTTAATACCTCGATAATTCGCATAATTTTGAATGTCTCTCTTGTTCTTATACATGGGTATAAGTGTACTTGCTCTCCATTCCTCGTGCATCTTTTGGTTTTTCCATATTTCATTAAATAGTCTTGTGAGCCAAGTGATTCCTATTTCTCCTAGTATTTTTCAAACTTCTATAAGAATATTATCTGGTCCTACCGATTTACCACCCTTCATATGTTTAAGAGCCTAGGATGGGCACTGCCACTCCACTCCCTTTAAATGTCCTCTTATTTTTCTCAGTCCATACACACCACCAAAAAGTGAGCAAAAAGTCTCAAAGACACGTTTGCTTATGTCTTATCCCAAGAACCATGTAACATTTAGAATATCTCTTACATCACTCTCTGACCTGACCTTTAACCTAGTGCCCGCTCCCCAAGTGTCAGAAAAGATCACAATATGGAGGAATCAAAAAGTTCAGTCATGCAAAGATCAATAGAGACATCCAAAATTGTCTCAATTACAATGTTATCAAGTTAACGAGTCATACCAAGAGATTCTAGGAAAGAGTAATAAAAGATACCATGAAATTCTAGGAGAAGTAATTCAAAGAAGTTCAGTGATACTAGGATCCAACATTACATAAAACCAGTTTATGTTTTATTCCTACTGAGCCCACTTATTTACAAGCTTAATAGAATATCTTATGCCAAAAACAAACAAACCTACGCTTAGAGGTCATTGATTTAGAAAATACTTATGACATGGTGCTTTAGTATAGAGTGTGAAAGAAGATTCTAGTGGTAAGGAATGATATTGAGAATAGATAGAAAAGTTATTATCATAAGTTTCTTAATAAAAATATAGGTACTAGTATTGAGAGAGTTGACTAACTCAGAAAAGTATATAAATTGTAATTTCTATTTATGTACTCAAGATAATGAAGTAAATTTATAATGTTTGGTAAATCTATAGGACCATGACATTCTTATAGAAGCATAGAAAATCATAGGAGAAACTAATATATGTGTGAGAAATGGAGGAAGAGTAGAGTCATACCATATATAGGAACAAGAGAGATATTCAAAATTATACAAATTATTGGGATATTAAGTTGAGTCATATAATGAAATTGTAGAAAATAATTACTAAGAGAAGGTTGAGACAAGTATCAACTATCAAGTACAATGGTAATTTGGATTTATGCAAGGAAGATCTACCATTTAGACTATTCACCTACTAAGACGTCTTATGAAACATTTTAGAGCAAGAAAGAATAACCTTCATATGGTATTTATTGATTTAAAAAAACTTACAATATGGTGCCAAGAGATATTCTTTAGAGAACCTTAGAAAGAGAGGTACTAGCGTACATCAATCTTATAGAGAATATATATGATGGTGCATAAACAGGTGAGGACTCATGAAGGGATAATGGATTTCTTTGAAGTTAATATTGGATTACATCAAGAACCAGCTTAAAGTCAGTATAATATTTGCCTTGGTTATTGACAAATTAATCGAAATGCAAATTTGATCGTGTAAGAGGTGCACGTGGTATTGTATGTGACAAGAATATATCATTAAAGTAGGTGAATGACAATATCAAGTAGACCTTCTATGTTATATGGTGGTTAATATTGGGCAATTAATCTGTACAAAAGATATCTATGGTATAAATGAAGATGCTAAGATGGATGTGTGGTTATATAAGGAAAGATTGTATTCATAATGTGTTTATCGTAGATAAATTGTAAGTGGCATTAATAGATGATAAAATAGGAGAAAATCATTTACGATGGTTTCGATACATGAAAAGGCAACCAAAAGAAGCTCCTGGAAGAAAGTGTGAGAACACAAATAGTTAATATGTTAAAAGAGGAAGAGGAAGACTAAAAAGTGTTGGAAAGAAACAACTAAGAATAAACTAGCTTCTGTTGTGTTAACTTTTAGTATGGCATAGGATTGAACTCTATGGAGACAAAGAATCCATATAACCATCTCATCTAGTATGAGAAAAGACTTAGTTGTTGCTGTTGTGCAAGAGAACAAAGAGAAAGGAGTCCAACTCATAAACATGAAGCCTTGTAAAGGGCATGTATAGAATCACCATGTAAGGATTCATGAAGAGGTAATTGAGCTTTTAAGTTAATATTGGCATACATAAATTGTCAATATTAAACCCATATCTTATATCTTTTCACTTTGTTTTGGTACGAAAGTGCATATTTGTGAACTATAACATACTAGAGGGCTTTTAACTTTGAAAATAAAGATGAAACCTATGGAATGTAAATTCAATAGAGAAGTGTAAATAGCAGATATACAAGGAACAATTGGAAAGGAATCCGTCCATAGGAAGGCTATCAACAATATTTTCAACGGAACAAGGGATAAATAGAGATGTCACGTGTAGAATTAGCCCAATATGACTAAAATGGAGAAGTGCATCATATGTTTTATACAAGAAGATCACTTAAGTTGAAAGTTAAACATCATAAAGCAGGTGGGGCCAACAATGGTATATGGTCTTGAGTCTCTTGACAGTTAGATAGAATATTTTAACAACAAAATGAATATGTTAAGATAAATGTGTAGCCACGCAAGAAAAAACCATGTCTACTATGAGACAATTAGAGGAAAAAGATGGTGTGACACCAATAAATAAAAGTACACGATAAAATGTTAATGAACTTAAAGATAGTTTAGATACTTGAAAACAATGTCAATGGGGCTCCACTAAAGTGATTGTAAGAATTTAGCAGAAATTAGATGAACATTTCAAAAGAGGCTAAAGCCTCAAAAGTACTGACCAACCAAAACAAAACCAAGCCTTTCCCCAAACCAAACGGGACCCCTCAAAAGTGTTGAAAAGTTACAAAATCTTATCTTGCTTATTCAGAAACAAATGCAGATAAGTTACAAGATGAAACACAATGGAACTATCCATGTAGTAGACCCCACTTAGCATGGGAAAAGGCTTGGCGTTTGTTTCAATTTTGGTACCAACTAAGACACTACTCTCAAATAATGGTGAATTGCCCGAAAGAATATTATAACAAGCATGACACTGGACTTGATACTTGTTCTGATTCTCCACAAAACGATGCGGCAGTTGATAAGAAGAACTGAGACCTTGAACTTAGTACAGAGTGCTTCTTAGAAATGATGCTCCAAAACATTTTTGGAGTGATGTTCTTTTGACTAGATCATAATAATTAACAGTTAGAGTGTTAATTCTGAAGTTATTATCATATCAATGAAATGACTTCTGTATAGGCACTCATACACCATTTCAATTTCTGAAAAGAGTTATCGTTAACTAAGTCATGTTTCCGTTCGTATGGAAGAACTGGAATCATTGCATAGGATGATACATAATTGATACTGCTGAAACAAACTCGTTGCTTGTTAGATTATGAAGACCTACTTTATATGGCTTCTAACTTGACTATGGCTTTTACTTTTTTATTTTCTTAAGACATATTTTAATCTGCTATCTTTTTGAGCAAAAGTTATTGATGATGTAATGTTGTGATTTATATCACTATTATGGAGCTATCTGCAACATAGGCATAGGCATATCCAAGGATGAGTATCAACTGTTGTCTATGTCTCTATGATGCTCCATGTAATCAACAACTGAAATAAGAGACTTTTTAAGTAAATCAAAATCGACTGAAACCTCGTTCAAGATTGTCAATGTTGTCTCAGGCTTCAGCTCTTTGACACGGAGACCCTCTGTTGCCCATGATGAAAAACCACCTTTAAGAAGGTACGTTTGCTGTATCAACAAAATAAAATATTGCAACCAACTTACTGCATGATAAAAACTTAGAAATAAGTTAGTTAAATAGAATAGTTTGGGAAGCAATTAAGTTAGTTAAATAAAATAGTTTGGGAAGCAATACATGTTTACAATGTTTGAAGATCTTGATGTTCATAAGTTTACTTGCCTTAATACCAACTCTTCTTAAAGATCTTGCAATGCTCTTTGATTGAGAACCACTTGCATCCATGATTATAACACTGGAGTTACCCTATAAGGAGGAGAAAGGAATGCAAATAGCTTGTTAAAGAAGTAGAGTAGCTGGATCATTCATTTGCTTTACAAAATGTTCTTCATACATTAACAATTTTTAGGTTCCTGATGACGGTTGCCAGCACGAGTTCATCAACATCCTTCCTTAGTAGCTTCCTTACAGAATCGTTTATCTGATGCCAACATCACAAGGACAAATAAGCATCATTTTCCACAATAAATATTATTTCAGAGCAAATATACTCTATCAAAAATTGATAATCTCAGTTACATATTGCTCTGTAAAGCACTCAAACTTCAAAAGAGATAATCCTAAACCAAAATCGCTATGGTTTCGAGAAGCTTATGATGCATGTTTCATATTTTAATTGAACAAACAGCATTATTTCATGGGCAGCAATGAGCTAGAGATTCAGATAGAAATTTTTCTCATAAAAGTTATGGAAACTTCAAAAACAAAGGAAAGAACCTCCTCATTGAATTCTAGGAAGCAATACTTATGATTGGAGATAGGAGATATGACAAAGCAGTGGCTTGTGAATCACGAAATTAATTCTCGTGTTTGTTCTACAACAGGGCACGTGGATCCTAGTGCATTCATGGCCTCTAAATTATAAAAGTGCAATGACAAGTTACCCATCATGAGAAGTATTTACATATGAAAAGAACATGAGTATTTTAATCAAAACAAAGAACACAGCATTCCTGTAACCCTTAAAAGTACTAATATAAAAAATTGAACATTTGTTCTCTCTTTTGCAAATAATGAGTACCAAAAACTGCAGAGAATGTCTACACAAAAGAAGGAAAATATCTCTGAACTAACCTTGGGTAGGTTCAGACTAGCATATTTAAACCTTGCTCCTCGTCGAAGATCAGGAACACCATCACTTTCCCTCAGATCCTTCAAAATAGATGCAATCAGCATAGAATTTTGTAGCTTAGTCAAATGTAATAGTTAGTGATTCACAAAATTTTGTTGACCAAGTTATGGAAAAAAAAAGTTTAAACCCCTTATCATCAAAAGATTGAATTTAGAGCACCAAGAGAATCAGCTCAACGGCAGGGCACTCTAGCGCTGTTGCTGCTGGTGGGAAGTTTGATTCCCAGAGTGTGCATGTGCGGGTGCAGGTGTTAGGTTATGGCCTCCTCTTGTAACCAAAAAAAAGGTTTGACTTTAGAAAAGGTTCTGTTTATTGGATCTGTTTTCTGATTTGTCACAATCCTAAAAGAAAGGCTACTGGAATTACAGTTGCTTGCCTCAGGCCTGACATCAATAAGCACGGATCTTTTATCCCGTGTAAGCTGCTCCAGTGCTAACTTAGGAGACATGTCTCCAGAGTATCCTCCATAATTAAACAGCCAATATGTGATCCTGTCAGAAGATTAGTAATTAAAGTACCACAGTAACCAAAAAGATAAGACACATATACAGACAAGCATGAGAGAGAGGCGGGGAGGGAGAGAGAAGCCTGAAGGTTGCAAGTTCATACCCTACTGTCAGTGTACTGCCAACAAACAGTAGAAATGGAATAATTGGATCAGTAGGGTCTAGCCCAAGGCCTCGTTCTAATGCTTCAATGGCTAAATACACCTGCTTGACAGTATACCAAGGAATTTTAGTGTAAAAAAATATTTCACCTATGTAAGAATAGCTAATGAAGTTTTTGGAGCTCAATCAAGTTTGAATAAAGAGTACCTCTTGAAAGGCAGCTCCAACAGGCCTAAGAATCTGTTTGGTAGTCTCTTCAGATGAGGTTAAAGCAGTTTGAGTCTCTGAGGGCAGCGCATTCTTTACTGATCCATAAGAAATGTAAAGGAAGTTCCCTACATTACCCAGAGATTCTTCTACAACAACAATTCCCTTTCTCAGGGCATTGACAGCCAAATCACCTGACTTGAATGCAGTTTCTCTTAGTCCGCCTGAAACATTTGTCAGTGCACTGCTGGCCCCTTGTCCAGTCTTATCAATCGAGGAAACTAAAGGATCTGTTGCTCTCTGGATTGCATTCTTAAAGGAAGAAGTAATTTCATCATAGGCACCTTGTAGGGTATTATTAAAATTATTTATTGAAGTATCTATAGACTTGGTGATCCCAGAATAGAAGAGTTCAACATTTTCATTAAAACTGTGTAATGCATCAGTTATGCCTTCTTTTGTAGCATTCATGATTGGTGGTCTTTCACCGTCTTGGGTAGGTATAGAAGTAAAAATCGAAGGTTCAGATCCACCGGCACCGCCAGACTCCAAATCTATAGTTGAAAATGTTTGTGGTTCTTGCTTTGTCAATTCATTCATCAGAACATTTCCAGACTCGGAAGGCAAATCTACTGGTCCAGATATACCTTGACTATTCAGTTCATTCATCAAATCATTTCCAGTGTCAGATGGAACTTCTTCAGGCCTAGGCAGACTGTTATTGACATTCTCATCAAGAGAATCAGATACATAGTACACATTGTCCTTAAAGCTTGATGAATAGTTACTCTCCAGTTGTCTACTGTAAGCAGTATCACTTGAATATGATAGATAACTTTCTTGATCTGGGTATAAGACGAGATCCTTATCCTCAAGACCGTCTGTGCCAACCAAGTGCACACAGTCCTCCTTGAATGTTGATTGATCATATCTTTCAGCATAAGAAGAGTCAACACTTAATGCACATACTTGGGAGGAGAACACACTGCGAGGATAAATACCATTCACATTCCCAAAATTGACTCTATCTTCCAGAGTACACCTCTCCTCGATAAGGCACCTTCCCAAGCCAGGAATTCTTAGTCCACCGTAGACATAAATCTGTAAAGACAGCTCTCAAATGGTTATATAGACAACATAGATACAATTCAAATGCATGTACAAATAGGCATGCCATGGTATTATAGAGAGACAATGCAAGAAAGAAATATCATGAGAAAAAAACAGGTTTGCTCATATTATTGTCTTTCTTCATCTTTTTCGATTCAGTGAGCAACAAAAGGTTTAATTTTTATTGCTGTCAAATAGAAGAGGCATAGTTTTCCACCTCAAGTGTATATTTGAATGTCAATAAAGCAAAAATTAGACTATGGGGCTTGTAAATTAAATGTGCCAGAGTTTGTTTCCCTCTCTTGAGATAGAGATAGCGATAGAGAGAGAGAGAGAGAGAGAGAGAGAGAAATGGAACTTTCAGCAACTACTCTTCCTCATCTTTGAAATGCATCAATGCATTCAACAGATGAGCCTATAACCTGTATCAAGAAGCACGTTAATTGCAGTTAAAAAGCACATCTCATAGTGCTTGATTCCAGGGAGCTAGTATTGTCATGAGATACTTTCGTAGTTTCATATCAAATGCAAAAGAATCAAGTGCATCCATGAATTAACACGAACTGAAAGTGCATTTTCCAAAATTCTCATGAAAGACCTGTTATAGATTGTTAGATTATTAATAGTCGTCATGTATTAGGTGTCATTATGTGTCTTAGTGCAGGTTATGTCATTTAGTAGTACTTAAGTATAATTATGGGTATTTTAGTCTTTCAAGTTAGACAACTTATAAATAGCTAGTATTGCAGGCTGGATGACTGCACAAGAGGGCCGATTTTGGTGATTTGATGCAGAATCTGCCAATATATGTAAGTTTCTTCTTGTTTCAATTGATGAAATTATCTTTAATATGGTATCAGAGCCTATGAGGCAAGTAAATCAATTTTTATATTGTTGAAACGAAGAAATATTATCGTGAAACATTAAGTTAAAGTGTTGGAAAGAAATCAGCCTGCAATTTCTTGTTGAAAGGGCAGGCGGCAGCACTTATTTGTTGGAAAGAAATCAGCCTGCAGTTTCTCTATTTCTGGGCATCCATTAATCGTTCTATTCAAGAGGCAGCGGCCGTAGTGGCCAGCAACAGCCTTCATTCTCAAGAAGTGGCAGTAGTGGCCAGCGGCAACCTTCGTCCTCAAGAAATCGCGTCCAGCGACAACAGTGGCCAGCGGCAACCTTCATCCTCAAGAAATCGCGTCCAGCGACAGCAGTGGCCAACGGCAACCATTAGTTTTCATACTCAAGATGCAGTTGTCAGCGGCAGAACTTATTTATTTCTTTGGACAGTTATTTTTCTTTGGAATCTACATCTATCGAAGTCAAAACAGAAGATTAAACAAGGCTTGTTGAATCTGTCTATAATTTATTCTCAGGCATCACTTGGACATTCTACGTTGTGTTGGTACAATCGCATTTAAAAAAAAATCAGAATCCTTTATTCGAACTTGCATATATGGTAAGTAAAGGAAAGTGAGTTGAAAATCCAATTGTGATGTTTGAACATGTTACCAATGAAAAAATATAGAATTTTAATATTACCACAACCAAGTTAGATGGCAGAAACTACTTGGAGTGGTCTAGATTTGTGGAACTAGTTGTTATAGCTAGGGGGAGATGGGCTCATCTAATGGGTGAAACACCAAGCCGAGATAAACATGATGCACAATACCCAGTTTGGAGAAGAGAAGATGCATTAATATCATCTTGGTTACTTCAGTCAATGATCCCATCAATTGCAAAGACATTTATGTTTCTCGAATCTGCTCATGAAATTTGGTGTGCAGTGTCAAAAGCTTATTCTAGGAAAAACAATGTGGCAAAGGAGTACGAAATTTTGGAAAAGATCAGAAAATGTAAATAAAGAACTCGTTCTATAAGTGAATACTATGCATATCTTCAAGGACTTTGGGATGAACTTCTTTATTACACAAATGTAAAATGTTCTTCCTGTTACACTGAACGAAATGCTGAAATAGAGAAGAAAAAGGTATTTGACCTATTATGGGTGTAAATCCAGAATTTAAGTCAATAAAACTGAATATATTGGGCAAAGATGAACTTCCTTCACTAGGGACAGTATACTCACTATTGATCAGAGAAGACGATCGCAGAAATCTTGAGAAGGACAACATTCCTGTTATAGACAAACATGCACTTCAAACAACAACAACAACAACTAAGCCTTTTCCCATACTAGACGGGGTCGGCTACATGGATTCTTTGTTTCCACATATCCCTATCGTGTGCCATATTAGTAGTTAACTCCCAATAAGCTAGATCATTCTTTATTGTTTCTTTCCAACATTTTTGTGGTCGTCCTCTACCTCTTTTAATACTTTCCAAATTTAGTTTTTCTAACCTTCTTATAAGTTCTTCCTTTGATCTTCTTTCTATATGTCCAAACCATCTTAAACGATGTTCTCTCATTTTATCCTCTATTGGTGCCACTCCTAATTTGTTTCTAATAACCTCATTATGTATACGGTCTTTTCTTGTATGACCACTCATCCATCTCAACATCTTCATTTCTGTCACAGACATCTTTCGTACATGTTAATGATTAACTGTCCAACACTCAAAACCATAAAACATGGCAGGCCTAATTGCTGCTCTATAATATTTATCTTTTAACTTTAATGGTATCTTCTTATCACAAAGAATACCTGATGCTCCTCTCCATTTTAACCAACCAGCATTAATTTTATGTGTAACATCTCCATCAATTCTTCCATCACTTTGAAAAATTAACCCTAGGTATTTAAAACTTTCCTTTTGGGGAATGCAATGTGTGCCAATTTTAATTTCCATGTCCGTTGAAGTAACCAAATGATCAAACTTACATTCCATATATTCTGTCTTTGTTCTACTAAGTCGGAGGCCTTTGCTTTCTAATGTTTCTCTCCATAGTTCCAATTTTCTATTACCTTTTTCCTTAGACTCCTCCACTAATACAATGTCATCTGCAAATAACATACACCAAGGTACTTCATCTTGAATATGTTTTGTTAACTCATCCATCACCATTATAAATAAGTATGGACTTAAAGTTGATCCTTGATGTAACCCAATATTAACTTCAAAGAAGTTTGTCGTTCCTTCATGAGTCCTCACACATGTTTTTGCACCAACATACATGTCTCTTATAAGGTTAATATATGTCAATGGGATACCTCTTTTTTCCAAAGTTCTCCAAAGAACCTCCCTCGGTACCCTATCATAAGCTTTTTCTAGATCAATAAATATCATGTGAAGGTATTTCTTTTTTACTCTAAAATGTTCCATAAGACGTCTCAAAAGGTGAATCGCTTCAATAGTAGAGCTGCCTAGCATGAATCCAAATTGGTTCTTTGTTGTACTCGATACTTGTCTTAACCTACGTTCGATAATTCTTTCCCATAATTTCATAGTATGACTCATTAACTTGATACCTCGATAATTCGTACAATTTTGAATGTCTCCCTTGTTCTTATATATGGGTATAAGTGTACTTGCTCTCCATTCCTCGGGTATCTTTTGGTTTTTTCATGTTTCATTAAATAGTCTTGTGAGCCAAGTGATTCCTATTTCTCCTAGTATTTTCCAAACTTCTGTAGGAATATTATCAGGTCCTACCGATTTACCACCCTTCATATGTTTAAGAGCCTCTTTGACTTCATTCTTTTGAATACGTCGGTAGAAATTGTGGTTTATATACTTTCCTGACTTGGCTAAATCTCCTACACTAATACTAACAACTTTATTTTCATTAAAAAGATTATAAAAATAGTTTTTTCATCTATTTCTTATATCATCATTTGCCACTAGAATTTTTTCATCCTCATCTTTTATGCATCTAACAGAATTAAGATCTTTAGTTTTCTTATCTCTAGCCCTAGCTATCCTAAAAATATCTCTTGCACCCTCTTTTGAGTTGAGTTTTTTATATAAGTCCTCCCAAATCTTAGCTTTTGCTTCACTAACGGCCTTTTTCGCTTCCTTCTTTGCTTTCTTATAAGCTTCTAAAGTTTCACTAGTTTTCTTGGTATAATGTAATTTGTAACATGTCCTCTTTGCCTTGATTTTATTTTGTACTACTTCACTCCACCACCAAGCTTCTTTTTATGCCGGTACACCTTCCTTAGATACCCCTAACACATCTTTCGTCACTTTCCTAATATGTATAGCCATATTGTTCCACATATCACAGGGTGTGCCAACATAATTCCAAACATCTCCTTGAAGGACTTTCTATTTAAATATATCTTCTTTCTCGCTTTTGAGGTTCTACCATTTAGTCCGAATAGCTCGATGCACTCTTTTCTTCTTTATCCATTTTTTTATTTGTAAATCCATAACTAAAAGTCGATGTTGGGTGGTTAAGCTTTCTCCTGAAATTACCTTACAATCATTACAACACGCTCTATCTTTTTTTTCTACAAATAAAGTAATCAATTTGTGTTTGTGATAAGCCACTCTTATAAGTAATTAAATGTTCATCTCGTTTTTTGAAGAGGAGAAATTGAGTAAGGCAGTTTGCAATCTGGAATACCGCAAAAGTCTCAATGATCATACGATTTTCTTCAAGAAGGAACAAAATTATCTATTCTTACTGTTTATGTTGATGACATCATTGTTACATGAGATGATAAAGAAATATCTAAGTTAAAAATGAATCTTCATAGATTATTTGATCTTAAAGATTTGGGTTGACTCCATTATTTTTTGGGGATAGAAGTATTGTATTCCACTCGAGGTATCTTCTTGACTCAGCGAAAATATATAATGGATCTTCTTGAAGAAACACATATGCTAGAATGTAAACTCAGTGACACTCCTATGGAAGTAAATCAGAAATTATTCATTGCAGAGATATTTACAAATATAAGAAGTTAGTCGGCAAGCTTATATATTTGACTATTACTCTTCCAGATATTACTCATGCAGTTGGCATTGTTAGCAGATATATGCATTCTCCTACTAAGAATTATATGGATGTTGTGTATAGAATTCTTGGATATCTCAAATCAACATCAGGCATGGGTCTACTTTATTCCAAATCCTCCAATCTTGTTATTTAACTTTATTTTGATGCAGACTGGGCTGGATCTCGAGATGACCGCAAATCAACTACCGATTATGTTACATTACTTGGTGGGAATATTATATCATGGAAAAGCAAAAAAAACACACAGTTGTTGCCAGATCTACAGCTGAAGCAGAATACAGGACAATTGCTCAAGCCATGAATGAAGGAAAATAGCTATGTTCATTCATAAGTGAACTTTGATTTACTCATATTCAACCTATTCCATTATATTGTGATAGCAGTGCAGCAATCCAGATGGCTTCTAATCCTTTATATCATGAGAGAACCAAACATATAGAAATTGACTCTCACTTCATCAGAGAGAATATATCTAGACAAGAATTCCAGTTGAAATATGTTCAGTCAACAAAACAGAGAGCTGATTTCTTGACTAAAGCTACTACCAGCAGACAACTTAAGAAAACATTATCCAAGTTGGGCATTCTCAATATCTTTCACCCAACTTGAGGGGGAGTATTATAGATTGTTAGATTATTAATAGTCGTCCTGTATTACATGTCATTATGTGTCATTTTGTGTCTTAGTGGAGGTTATGTCATTTAGTAGTACTTAAGTATAATTAAGGGTATTTTAGTCTTTCAAGTTAGTAGGTAGATTAGGGTTAAACTTATGAAATGAAGGAAAGGGCTGGACGGCTGCACAAGAGGGCCTATTTTGGTGATTCGAGGCGAGTTTCTTCTTGTTTCAATTAATGAAGTTATCTTTAATAAGACATGTCTTCACTTACTTAGTTGAGCAGCACTCCCTCGGTTAAATATCAGTCCCTCCATAGCTATGGTATCAATGCTAAGGAGTGATCTTTCTCGGGTTCAGAATAGACTGGTTGCAGTACAAATAGGTAAATGTTATTTTTAAGCTTTTGAGTGGCACAGTGTTTACCCTATAAAGAAATCATCCTCTACCCCACGGCCATCATCTTAGCCTTCTGATATGTTGGATTTCCTCAGCACATGTATAGTTTTGAGTGTTGGACAGACAAATACGTAAGCTACTTAAAAAGTTTGAGATGGCTTAGTGCCACCAACTGCCCGATCGGAGAAGGTATCCTCCAATCAATTTCATTATCTTAGCTTTCTGAGATGCTCAATCGCCTCAACATACTTATAGTTTCAATTGGTAGCTAAATTCTCCACACAACTACACATATGTTGTAAATGGTGCGATCGCTCTACGTCACAAATGCGATTTCTTTGGGAGATTCTTCTCTTTCCCAGTATCACATTAATTTGAAAGCCACACAAGAATATCCAAAGACACCCATTTCAAATTAGCATTGGAGATGCAATTGCTATCGTTTTGCCCAAAACATAAATAATAGATTTCACTCTTTGACGTTAAATCTCACAAAGAACACGAATGACACGACCAGTTGGGGGGGAAATAGCGTACCTGCGGATGATGGGTGCCGCTGAAAACAGCAGAACAAACGGGGAACATCCTGACATTAACAGCGAATTTGATTGTATCTCCAAATTCTAGATGTAGGTGCCTCGAATTTGCTCATCGTTTTCCTCGTCGAGTTGGGTTAAACAGCACTTCTTGTGAGATGGGCATCTCCCCGGACAGGTCCCTTTGACGAATTGCAGTGGGCTCTTAGCCTGAATGCTTTGCTCGAAGTGTAAGTAATTTGTGGGGAGCGTGACGACGGGTTTATCCACTGTTGATGTCCCCACATACAAGTATGCATGTGGCTGGTCGATGACGTTGGCAAAGCGAGGGATATTACCAGCCGCTCATTTCTGTCCAAGCAATCTTCGTGTATCTCTCGCGACGGGCCATCTGGGATTGGCCTAAATCTCATTGGCTGGCTAAAGCTGAGGCTTCCAATTTCTGCCACAATCTTGTAAATGTCCAATCTGTACCGTGGATCATACGTATGTCGTATCGTACAGTATAATAACATGAATTTCACTCTTATTTATCTACCAAGGATAAATTATTGGTGCTCAACGGCCTGTTCCTTCACCTTCCGCCACCTGAACCAACGACCCCTGCCTTCAGCCATCTTCTACATTCTCTGTTTCTTTCCAACATTAGCAGCGGCTATGATGGCGGGCACCACCACCTTCAAAATACATAGGAGATCCGGAATTAGTGCACTATGTGTGCCAAGTTACTTTTCAATAAGGAAAAAACTATTTTTTTATTTTAGAAAGCAAAAATTTTAATTTAACCATTCAATCTTTTTATTTGATCGATGGTTCTCATTCAATGCATTGGTGCACCATTCATGCATGATGCACCGAATATGTCTTTTTATATATAGTCATCCTTATTACATAAGGATCCACCATATAACAAGGACAACACATGGTTGGTATTGCCCTTGATTGTCAATTAAGAATGATTGAATTGTGATCTTTTGGAAGAAAGACCTTATTGTTCTTTTATATATATAATATATATATGTATGTATGTATTATGATAGTGATATATACTCAATCCAATACATGATTAAATCTTTTCAAACATGTCTAGTGTTCAATCGCGATGAACCATCATAGAGATTTGAAATAAAAAATAGAGGATATCATTGTACATTAAATGTGAATATAGAAAGTACAATATGGAAAGAGAGAGAGAGAGAGAGAGAGAGAGAGTGTGTGGTGGTGACGGACGGCAATTGTGTCACGGAAAGAGTGAAGGGTAGATGGAGGTGGTCCAATGCCGTAACTAGGAGCTCATGTGGTGGAAGGTGGCCAAATGGGCAACGTATCCCACTATATGTATGATATACAGTTCAACGTAAGCCTATTATACACATATTTTTGTACGAGTAGTGTCAGCGTCAATACTCATGAGTAAATATGTGAAAATAATTTAACTACTTGATAGATATACGGTACAATCGTATCCTGTCGTATGTGATACTTACCCGTTCAAAAGCAGTCTTCACTCTTGACCTGCCCCTTAAGAAAGTTGTCAGGAAGTATCCCTTTAAATCATTTGGGTGGCTGTCATTTTGGTAACCATCCATCACTCGGTTGAGTGAGGGGAAATGGTGTGGGCGGTGTGAGAGGCATACGTAGCTCTTCATCTTCATGAATTTAACAAGGTAGTCACCTCACCCGAAATTCCAAGAAATCCAAAAGATCAACACAAGAACTCCAATTTTTCGAAAACATATATAGGCCCTGAGGGCCTGCCCGGCTCAGCCCACATTAGGCCCCAGGGCAAGATGGGCCAGGCCATTTAGCCCCTCTCCCAAAATGAGCCAGAAAAACCTGGTTAGGGCCACCATTTTTTCAGGACCAGGCCTATTTTGGGACCTCTAGGTAGCCATCTCACCTTGTTCATAATAGTCATTAGCTGCGAAGATAAGAAAGGACGAGCTCCACCAATTAAGTCCTTGATCTTGTTCCCTTATCCAAATCCTTCTTATTACGTTGGTTATCCATTTGCTCAATTTGCTCTCTCTCTCTCTCTCTCTCTCTCTCTCTCTCTCTCTCTCTCTCTCTCTCTCTCTCTCTCTCTCTATATATATATATATATATATATATATATATATATATATATATATATGCATATGTATTGTGATAATGCTCAAGTCTATTTTATCATTTTAACTTGAGTAGATTTGAACACAGATAAGATGTGTATTTACTTATATATAGAGAGAGAGAGAGAAGAAAAAAAGAGGGGTCTTAGCTGCATGATGGTATTTGGTGCATCAAGATTGATCGTAGAGATTTGAATGAAATGTGTCAATGTACTTTTATACTTATATTTATTGCACATGGGTGCTAGATGCAAAGTGATTTGAATCCTCATTGTTGATATCAAAGATCGAATAATAGAGATGTTTGTAAAAGATATACACTAAAACACATTGTACCTTCTACAAAAGTTGCTTGATGCAAATTGAAGTAAACCTTATTTATCTATTTGATCAAAGGATGTTGATGCTTTGGACCAAAAAACCACTCAAACGGTACAAAGTGCAAATGAGTAGGTTTACTTTTTAATCGAAATCGTGAATATCTTTTGATTGATCGCATACACTAGCTTCCATCCAAACACCCCCCCAACCACCCACCCACCAAATTGATGCACTCAAATTCTATAACCTTAGCTTTATGCTGTTTTCTCATGTAATGCATATAATGCCATAGTATTTGCTTGATTCAATCATATAAACTAAGTTTTGCACATTATATCCAAGCCAATACTATGGACGCATGTAGAATACTAGGAAAGTCATGGAATTAAATCCACATATGGGTTTGTGTGAGAGAGAGATCAAGATACAGATATATAGACACACAAACATACATACACATATGCATATGAAGTAGATTTTACCATAGTGAGAGACCATTAATCCATTAATCCTTATCAAATCCAATCTACATTATCTAAAGAATGTGAGAATAATCTATACCAAGTCCTTTTAGAGAGACATTGTACTCCATCTTAAAGGGAGAGTACATCACACTCGAGTGTTCAATGTTAATCATATCGGTCTTGCTGCACATGCTTGGAGTTAGACAAGCCTAAATGAGCCAACCTCTAGTCCTCTCACTATTTTCATATTACCCTTCATAATTAGTAAATGTACACCCCAAATTATTAAGGATACACCTTTTCTATAATGCATATGTTTACCAATACTATGTTGGGTGATTTTCAAAACACTAAAATATATTTGGTGATGGTTATGGTTGCAGTCATGTTTTGCATTAAAAATTACTTAAATAATAATTGTGCTCATTAGTAGCACATGTAGTGGTTATAACTCATAAGCATTTAGTAGTTATATTGTGGTATTAAGAGACATTTACTTTAATGATAATTATGCTCATTGGTAGCACATATATTGGTTGTAACTCATGAGCATCTAACAGTCATGTTGTGGCATTAAGAGCCACTTATAATTGTGCTTATTAATCACATATAGTGGCTACAACTTATAAGCATTTAACAACCATGTTATGGCATTAAGAGCCACCTTCTTAAATAATAATTACACTCATTAGTAGCATGAGCTACATCTTAACATGTCTATATATAGTGGTATTGTAAACAAGATTCACCTAACTTTTTTCTCATTGTATTAGTCCTTTCATACTTAGTTTTTCAAAAGAGTTTACAAGTCTTATTGTAGCACTAATTGGATTTATAACATCATCTTTTTTACTTTACCGGTTTATCTAAAACTCAGTTGCATTCATGAAAGATGAATTAAGGATCTTCATTGTATCATGAAGGTGTTTGTCGGGGTTTATTACATTCGGTTATTTGATAGCAAATGCAGTAAATAAACGTAAATTTTAATGTTTATCATATCTTGAGGAATAGTATTATCCTAACCTTCTTTTCAATGTTAAATTCGATATGTTGGTGCCGATCACTCAAGAACCATGCTATCTACAAGAGTTCTACAACATATTTACCACTCTCTCCTTTCTCTATCTCCTCTCTCTTCTGATATCGGAATTAATTGGAGAATGTTTACCATCAATTAGGTGAGCACACGAGGTATGTCTCCTTTTTATCAAAGACACACGTTGAATGCGAGAGGTGGAGAGAGAGAAAGCATAGTTTACACTAAGAATAATATGGATATTTCTAGTAATAAGGGGTGTGCCTTTACTAAAAAGAGTTGAGTGTGTTTTTAGTAACACTCTTATTTAAGAACATGAAGCAATATTAGACCTGGATAGTTCCTAGTAAATTGAGACCCCTAGTTCCAAACCGTCAATCCTGTTTCATTTGAATCTATAATTAGCATCAAATTGCCTACCTTTTGGTTGTGGTCCCGATCTCGGGTCCAATTTAGTTCATATTTTATTTGCAAAAGAATGGAACCCTCCGCATCCTAAATCATTCCACCTAGACCTCCATTCTCCTTTCGGGTAGTAAATTTAGACCCAACCAGAAAACCAACAAGAATTGGGATGTTTGGCACCTCATATTAGGTATGGGTCTTGCAAAGGTGATTGACAACAATTGGGGCACGTCTGGGTTGACCCAGGCCCCAACGACGAATCCACGTTGAGGTGAGGTGGGGCGATCGCCCCACCCAAAATTTGAAAAGTTTGAACTTTCTTGAAATTCAGGCAAATCGCTAGGGGTGCCCCCCCACCTGAATTTCAGAAAAATAAAGGAAGACATTCATAAATAAATAGTTTTAACTATATAAGTAGATTTTTTATTAGTTATTTAGGATCAAATATCCAGTAAACAGATTTGAAACTGGATTCTGATCCAATCAGCCAAAATTAACGTTTTGAGTAGTAGTGGGTGTTTTTGTTTGGTTGTTCTGCTCTTGCACGCATCTCTTCTCTCTGAAATCACCTGGATCTCTGCCCTTCACCTTCAACATCATCAGATTCAAAACTGGAAATTAGTACCACATAACTTCTTATAAAATCTAACTTCTTATAAAATCAGGTATGTGAATCATTTTTCTCTTTTCTATTTTAGGTAATAGTATGGATGGTACAAAATAGAGCTTTGATAGTTTTTTCATAAATCCATATCAAACAAGGGTTTGATTCTATCCTGGTTTCATATTTAAATTAGGTTCCATTAATTGTATACATATTAAATTTTAGGATTAATTTATATCTCTTGCTCATGATATATAATTAGGTTTGGAATTTTTATGTCTCACGCATCACTAATCATAACCTTGTTCAACAAGGATGTATATTTCATCTTTTAAAATCATGGCACATAGTGCCTCGTTAGTTGCGGATTGCTGACCCAAATTGCTTTTCACGATTCCACCTAGCTCCTTTTACCTGGCTGACCAGATGTGGTTCTGGTTTATAATTACAAACATGTGTTCATGGTTATTTGTATGGTAGCATACAAAGTTTTTTTATATTACAAATTGTGCATGGCTAGTTATTTGATTTTATTCTTTATATGTATATCTAAATATGATTGCATGTTGCTTACTTCTAGTTTATTTTTCAAAATATTTAGATCCTCTATTTATTATTTTTGTCAAAAATATAAAAAGGATTGTTAAAGTCAATGTGTTTGAGTTGGCAAAAACTAAAAAACTTAATGACCTAAACTTTCGCCTTAACCTTAGAGGGTATGGATTGTCTTTAAAGAAACTAGAATCTTACCTACTTCACAAGCAACAGATGATGAAAAGGCAATTTATAAAATCTTCCGCAATAATGACTTTTTAGTTAGGACCATAATGTTAATATATATGGAGGAGGATGTTATTAGAGTTTTTGAAGAGTGTCAAACAACAAAGGAATTGATTGAATCTGTGTTTGTAAAATATGATACAATTACAAAATTGCATGTTCAACTACTCTTTTAAAAATAAAACTCTCATAGAATAAAAGAAGTAAATAACATATCAAATACATTCATTCTTGACCCTATGCACATCTCTATAATCTTAAACAATATGCCTTCCTTATGAAACATGGTAACCACCATTTAAAGACTCAATTCTAACCTAAACCTTTCTAAACTCTCTTTCAAGCTAAGGATGACTTAAGGTCTAGCTCCAAAACCAACAAAAATAAAAAGAAGCTAAATAAAAAAATGGCCAAAAGAGGAATCAAAATTTTAAGAAATCACATGATTTTGTTTATCGGATTAAGTACTTCAACTTTGGCAAGATGGACACTAAAGAGAGATTATTGCAGTCGAAAGAAGAATGAGGACAACTCTCATCGAGATAGGCAAAAGGAGAAGTAGAAAGTGATCTACATTATTTTTTAGTGTATTTACCTAAGTCACCTTATTATTGGTTAGTGGGTGGATTCTAGAGCAACCATACTATCTTTAAGAGCAAGGAGTGAAACATTAACCTAAAAGAGTACAAGCTTGGGAAATTTCGAGTATATATGGGAGAATAATATTTTTGTTGATATCCTAAGGGTTGAGTACTTTAGGATCAATATAGGAGACACTCTTATTTTATTTAGTGATATATTAATTGTATCATTTATTAGACACAATTTAGTTTTTGTTCCTATTTTAGTCAAGAAAGGTTTTGAGGTTAGGTTTGTATCTTAGAAAGTTACACTAAGAAAACATGGTCGTATTGTTTTCTCTGGTTCTTTTGATTTCGAGTATGATCGGTTCAAATTCAATATTAATGAAAATAAAGCTTTTTATTTTGATTATATTGATTGTATCTTTACAATTGATGTGAATATATGACATAAAAGTTTAGGACATATAAGTTTGAATAAGCTGAAGAAATTAACCAATTTTAACTTATTGGTTGAGTTTAAAAAAATAATTTGAATAAGTGTGAAGCTTATATAAAAGAGAAAATGATAAGAAAACCCTTTCTTAAAGAAATAATTAAGACCACAACCTTATTAAAAATCATTCACATAGATACATGTTTTCAGGGTAGGGTCTAAAATTGTGAGAAGGTTTATTTTATAAGTTTATTAATGATTATTCGAGATATTGATATTATATCTCCTATCAAATAAATTTGATGGACTAAAAATATTTTAAAAATATAAGGAAGAAGCTAAAAATCCCTTAGGATGTGTAATCAAAGTCTTAAGGGCTGCCCGAAGTGGTGAGTACACATCTACAAAAATTTTAGAATATTACAATGAATTTGGTATTACAAAACAAAATATAATATCGAAGATACCTCAACAAAATGATATAGTTGAACAATATAATGTTGTTGTTGAATCTAACTAGGTCCATGCTATTAGATGGTACTCTACCTAAGATTTTTTGGGAGACAATATCTAAACCCATGTAAATATTGAATAGGGTATCGTGCAAGGTTGTATTTATTATACCATATAAGATATGATTTGGTACATAACCATACCTCGGTCACCTATGAAGGTGTGGTCTATTGCAATGTAAAATCGTAGATCAATTTAGAGATAAGGTAGATAGTAGGTCCTTGAGGTGTATTTGTACTTGATACCCAAGAGGTTGCAAGAGTTATAAATTTTATAACAAGGACATTGATTTAATAGAAAGTAAGGATATTTAATTCTTTAAGATTTTAAGAATAACATTCTTATAAATGATGATAAAAGTATTGACTTTCTTGTGAATATGGATCCATCACCACTTGAACCAATGGATAATGATGCAAGTGACCTTTCTGTTCAAACTAAACCATATACCAAGAAATTGAATCTACTTAGAAAAATAAGGTCTCTTGATGGATTTGTATAGGGTTAGGAAAACTTGATTGCAAATGAGTTCTTAAAAAAAAAAAAAAAATTTGATGGCTCAATCAACAAGTTTAAGGTGAGGTTGGTTGCAAATGATTTTTCATAAAATGAAGAAATAAATTATATTGATACATATTTTCTTGTTGTGTAATTTACATTTATAAGAATAATTATAGCTATTTATGTATTTTATGATTTAGATTTATATCAACTATATATAAAATTGCTTTTTAATGATGATTTGAATGAAAATATTTATATGAAACAATTAAAAGAATATATTGTTGAAGGACAAGAAAATAAAGTATATAGGTTGAGAAAAATCTTTATCAGACCTTAAACAACCACTTTGCCAATGATATTTGACTTTTCAAAGTATCATATTTAAACTTGGGTTTGCGGTTGATGAACTTAACTACAGTGTATATAGTTAGAACATAAATTATGTTTTCAAAAAAATGGACTAAAAATGATAGGATACTCATATATTGACTTGATATCAAGTCAACCTATGATCAAATTCTTATTTGGAGTTAGTGATATTTCTTGAACATAAGAAAAGAGTTGTGAATCTTTGCATATGCAAGAAATTGAGTATGTTGCTTGTAGTATGGTTGTAACTAGTGTCATTTATATAAATTGTTTCATACGAGATTTCAAACTGGATATCGCTCATGAGTCGAATGTCATTTATTGTGAACGAAGTGCATCGTATGGTCTCAAATCCTCCATTATATTAAGGCCGTTAAGATGACTTCACTTGTATTGTATGCTTATCATACAATAAGGATAATACATGTACATATTATGTATTGATCAGGATGGTGCGATCCAAACCAATAATTAGAACTTTACTTGAGGAAGGTATTGTTTGTGAACGAAGTGCATGCATGGTAAGCAGTGTAATGTGTTCCATGCTTGTCATACAATAAGAATAATACATGTTCATATTATGTATCGATTATATCTTATGATTTAAACCAACACTTAGAGTTTTACATGAGAGAAAGGTAAGCAGACTTGTCTGACTTGGCTTGGACTATTATGGGATTGTGCAGATACTAGATTGATCTAGACTTGTTGAATTTTTTTTTTTTGTTTATTTTTTGAAATCCAAATTAACCAATGTATTTACACACACAGATATGTGTGCATGTAAAATACTCTCTGGACCTAAACATGACATGAGCAAACCGTTCTTAGTTCCGAAGTGTTCCTTAAAACATCTTAACAAGTGAATGGCCTTAGTATTCAATTTTCTCGACATGAATCTATTTAGTAAGTGCCTCAACCTTCTTTCAATGTATAACATGATTACATGACTAGACTCATTTATATAAATTTTAATATTTCTGTTATTTTTATAATGGGGCATCATTGTACTCTTATTTTACTCCATAAGTATCTTTCTATTCATATAAATGATACTTCACTATTAAAACCCATAATTTTTGGATTGTGTGAGGGATTGGGTATGTATTTGACAATTTACCTTTGGAATGCTCGGATCTAGACATGTTTGGGATCGAGTAAACCAAAATGACAGTTAATATATGAAAAGGAAATTAAATAAATATTTTTGAAAAATACTAAAAAGGGCCGAAAATGACGGTTTGATAGTTCCAGTCCCATTCCTGCATGCATGGAGAAACTATATCTGACGACAGAACTTCTGAGTTCAGTTACAGTTCCAAGTATGGTTTGTTGGTTCCAGTTTCAGCAAGTCTCGAACCCGTGATGTCTACTCCTATCTTTATTTATTTAATACCCTAAGCAAGTCCATACCACGAGGCAAGAAGAGAAAAAACACCGACTCGACCCGATCCGATCCGTTTTCATTTAGGTAAGAAGAGCCGCTATGCGTTTAGTGATGCAAAGGTCTCTTGCAATGACAATAATGCCTCTCTAGTTGTTAGGGTTTGCGTCGCTCGCCATCGCCTATAAAGGAGAAGAGGTAAGCTGCTCGTCAGGGTTTTGGAGTAGCCCAGCGGAAGAGCGAGGGGGGAGAAGAAGGGCGACGTAAATCTTAACTCCCAGATCCGTTTCCCGAAGAAGAAATGGTAACCACAATCTCCCGATGCGTTCATCTGATATCTTTTCCTTCGTTTCCTCTTCTGTTTCTCTTTTGAGCATGTAAAAAATGCCTCGACATTATCTTGGTGGGAGCTGTTCAGGCTTTTGATTGATTTTAGACGGGAATTTGTCCATTCGAGTGAGTTTCCTCGTAGATTCTTGATTTTTGGAGTCCGATTAGGGTTTTCTTTGGTTAGTTTTAGTCTATAAAGGGGCAGAGATGCAAGCTGTTTGTGGTATGTAGATTATTGCTGGTTGTTTCGTGAGTTACGGGAATGTGAGTGTAGCATGGCCTTATAGCAAGCTAGCTCGTAAAGACATCACCAGCCATGGAGTACCAAATTCTACTCTTTTATGATTATCCTTTTTCTTCTAACAGACAAGATAAAGAAGGAAAAATGGATAATAGTTTTCATAAGATGGAAGAGTGCGCACTTGATTTCCATCAGCTACGGGTTGATCTTATCAGAATCATGATTTCTTTCTCCTTTGAAGTACTAAAACTTCATGCCTCTTCTTTTATCTCCACTTTGTGTCATTATTCTTTCTGATATGTTTGGTTGCATATCAAGAACAACTTGGTTTCTTTTACTACACACGGTTCACCCTCCATCAGTAAGGTTTTAAGATTAGTTGATACTAGTTGTATGCAAGCAGTGGATCGGTCGTATATAAGTTTAACTTTTGACTTATGCCTTTTTCTCCTCTCTGACCTTAGTCATAATGCTAGACAAATCACCTTTTCTCCGAATTCGATGAAAGAAGTCTCTTCATTTTTGAGGGATGGAATCCCTTGGTCACCTGTACCGGAGTTTTGGTTAACAGTAACTTTGTCACCAGATGGAGCAGTGTATTTTCAGTGTCATTGCACTATATATGGCTTTTGCATTTTTCACCAAATCCGATTGAATGCATACTGAAGTACATCCATGGTTTTTGGTAAGATGTAGATGCAATACATTCAAGCGATCTGCCTACAGTGGAAATGGCATCAATATATAGGTGAAATTGATATCTTGATCGATTGTGACATTCCATATATAATGATAACTCCTGCAGTAGCTCAGCTGGCCATTTTGTTCTTGTAGTTCCAAATATTGTTGCTGATTTCTAGGTTTTGTTCAACTGAGATAACCTTTCTAATGTTTATGTAGTTTTAAATTGTGAGGAGGATATCAATTTGTTCTGGGTATCCTCTCGTGCTTGCATATTTTTCTATACTCTTTTGAGCCTTTTATTACTAAGATTCTCCTTTTTGGAGTTCTCTTCTGGTTGCATATGGCAGCTGTGTCACAATCATTATTTTATTAATCTTGGCAATGCCATTTTTTATATCTGTTTTTGATAAGTTCCATTTTGTTCATCTCAGGCATTTGTTAAGGCACAGAAGTCAAGGGCTTATTTCAAGCGGTTTCAAGTGAAGTTCAAGAGAAGGCGTCGTATGGATTTTCACCTTCTCCTTTATGTATACAACTTTTGGGAAATGTTTGTGGTATAATGTTTATTTGCACTTATTGCATTTACTGTTGTTTTAAACAGAGGGAAAAACTGATTATCGTGCCCGGATTCGACTTATAAACCAGGATAAGAACAAGTACAACACACCGAAGTACCGGTTTGTTGTTCGATTTGTATCCTTTTGGACACTTTTTGGCTCGTCATTATATGCACCTCAACTAATTGCAGGGTTATCATAAATTTGGCAGCTAGCTTCTTGTATCATTAGTATTTGTTGATGACACTACCCTTTGTTTTCAGTCTAGAGTAGCATTTATTCTTTTCCAGGTTAGAATTCCAAGGAGAAATGCATTTCTCATGTTTTTCTTTCTCGGAATGTTGATGATATACTTAATTTTCCAATTAGACCAACAAGGATGTGACAGCACAAATTGTATCCGCCAGCATTGCTGGTGATTTAGTGCTTGCATCAGCGTATTCCCATGAGCTGCCACGATATGGACTGGAAGTAGGTCTCACCAACTATGCTGCAGGTCTCTCTCTCTCTCTCTCTCTACACACTCCCGTGCACATGTATTCACGGACAATGTATTGATTCATTTAGTCTAAGTCAGTTCCTTCACACTTTTATAATGTCAGCCTACTGCACTGGGCTTCTGCTGGCTCGTAGAGTCTTAAAAAAGCTCGAAATGGATGAAGAATACCAGGGTCATGTGGAGGTATGTTTCTTGTATCAATGCACTTGGGCATCTAGAACCATGGAAAATGTAACTGAATAACACACTTCCCCCGTGCACACACTTGATTGCTTGGTATGTTTATAGTGAAGTCTGAATCTTTCAACTGCTTCTGTGTCTAATTGACAAGCGTGATGTCATTATGGTATCAGGCAACTGGGGAGGACTTCTCTGTTGAGCCTGCTGAGAGCAGGAGGCCTTTCCGTGCATTGTTGGATGTTGGTCTTGTGAGGACCACTACTGGCAATCGTGTCTTTGGTGCTCTTAAGGTACACTGTCTCTGCCACTTTCTCTATCTTGCACTTTATCTAATTTGATCATTGTGAAGCACATATATAGTGGTGCCCATTTTGTGGTTAATTGTCTCCCAAGAAACGGAACATGGAAGCTTTTCTCGTCAAAACCTAAAAAGGTTTCACCAGGGGAGCATTTGTAGATCTTCTCTTTTATTTAGAAGTCACTGTTACTGTTTTTCTGTTTTACATTTGTGAAATTTATTTTACTAGTTATAAAGTGGATGCAAATGCTCGTCTTTTTCACCATGATTTTACGTTGACTTCGGGAAGTAATTCTTTAAATAATATAAAGTGTCACAAAGTTCTAATCTATCGTGAAAGTGCAATTGGCTTTGGATTTCTCTGCACACTTCTAAAGTTCTATGTATGTCCATTTCTTTTATGTTAATCTTGGGACCTTGTCATTTTATTCACACATTTCTTTTCTGTCAAAATATACTTATTCTGGAAGTTGCAGACATATGATTTATAACAGGAAACTAATGACATTTGCACGCCTTCGGTCAAGTTTCTGTTCTAGTTATTGTTTTGAATTTCCTTGAAGTCTGTATTTTTGGAATGTGTAGGGTGCTCTCGATGGTGGTCTTGACATTCCTCATAGTGACAAGAGGTTTGCCGGATTCAGCAAGGAGGAGAAGCGTCTTGATGCTGAAGTCCACCGCAAATACATATTTGGTGGCCATGTCACTGCTTATATGAGGGTATATAATGAATGAAGTGGCCTAAAACCTTCATTCAAGCGTCTTAAGGCTTATATTTCTATCTTAATATATATGTTTGCTGCAGACATTGGCGGAAGATGAGCCTGAGAAGTATCAGTCACAATTTAGTGAGTATGTCAAGAGAGGAATCGGGCCTGATGACATTGAAGGACTGTATAAGAAGGTGCATGCAGCCATCCGTGCGGATCCCTCTTCCGTGAAATCTGAAAAACCAGCTCCTAAGACTCACAAGCGGTATGATTATTTATTCTATGTTTCTCTTGGATGGTCACCGTCCTTTCTTCTTCCTCGTTTGCCGTCCTTACTACTGGACTGTGAAACGGAAACTTATCACTCTGAAATTTTGATGGATGGTAGATAGTTATCTCAATGATATCTCTTTTATTCAAATTCTCCCGAGATTCATATGCGACTTACTCCTGTTCTTTTGGTTTACTATAGAAGAAACTTGATTTACGGAAACACGTTGATAAAAATTTTCCATCTTTTGGTTTGTGTTCTTTTGGTTTACTATAGAAGAAACTTGATTTACGGAAACACGTTGATAAAAATTTACCAGAGACCTGACAAAGCTGTCTTAGAATGACGTGATCTGGTTTATACTCTTCACCATGTAGGGAAAGACTTGACTTTCCTTTTGGTTGGTTTTAAAAGTAGGTTATGATTTACAACTGTGTTGATGTTGCAACTAATCGGCATTTCCTGCATGCTGAGTTCTTAGGGCTAGTATATTTGCAAATATTCATGGTCAATTCTCATCGTCATTCATCTTGATGGGTTTGTAATTCTCAATACTCGGTGGGGTAGTGAATGACGTGTTCTTTATGCTTCTCTTTTCTCGTTTCAGAGGTTTAGCTTCAGTTGCTTCTTTGCGTTGTGTATTTTCAAAATCAATCGGTGCTTGTGAACTCAAAGGGGAAAACTATGATACGTGCTTATGCATACTCTACCCCTCGTACAGGTTCAATCTGAAGAAGCTAACGTACGAGGAGAGAAAAGCTAAGCTCGTTGAAAGGTTGAATGCCCTCAATTCAGCTGCTGCAGATGACGACGACGATGAGTGATGGATGGATGAAGCTGCGGGTTTCTTAGATATATCGTAATTTCTCCAATGTTTCTCTTTTAGTTTAGTTTGTTGTTTAGCCTTTTAACTGTGGGTAACGACTCGGCCAATTCTGAAATTCCATCTATGATTGTTGGATTTAGAACAAATACTTTAATGTAGTAAACCTTTCCATCCCGAGTTTTATGAGACGATGAAAATTGGTATAATGGCCGAAGTTTGGAGTTCTTTTTGTTTCTATTTTTTTTGTCTGCATTTGCGGTACTTTAAGAGGTTTTTATAATACTATTTATTAATTTGTAAAATCTTTATTTTTTCTATTGGGAAGTTGCTGTTACGCAGACCCCTTACGGAACGTGCACGCCATGGGTATGGTAAAGGTTCTTGCGAGTCAAACCATCTTGTCAGGAGAGCACTGGCCCTTATGCTTATTTACAATCATTGATTTCTTGCTAGGGTAAAAGGTACTTTTTAGGGACGTATGTGGGGGAAATATGTCAAATGTTGTCACCATGATAAACTATAGAAACTGCGGAAGGGTAAATCAAGTATCAAAATGGGCGTCATCCGAATCGGAGAAAATAAAATCCAGCATTTTTCTTTCTTTTTGCGAAGAGCTAGAGGATTCAGGCGTCATAATCAAGTATCAAAATGGGCACTTGTCGAACATCTCCCTGTAGCTTGAACAAGGGGGGGGGGGGTACGACATTTTTACTGCACGCCCGTGTTGGTTTTTGTAGCCGTGGATTCAACAGCAAGCTACACATAAAAAGATCCTAACTTGTTTTGACGGGGAGCCAAAGCCAGATGCATGGCATGCCTGGGTATCTAACTCATGACCATGACTAGTGACAAAACCACCTAGCCAGTGACGACTATTTATTGTTAAAAAAAGAAAAAGTTCCTAATTTTGACAGGGTCCGACGCTCCCCCTCAACACTGTAGATGAATTTGCTAGTGTGGAGGGAATTATAATCTAGTGAAAGGGATTTTACTATTTGGTCTGTCTTAATCTCACTTGGTCTAATAATGGGGAATTACAAGGGCTCCTGGCTCCCGTCTCAGTTTCTCTGCTTTTGGTTCTGATTCCAGAGGCGGTTCAAATTTGGTTCGACCTGTTCGGAAACCGACGACCTCTAATTGAAGACCCCCATTGTTATGCTTTGTATCGTTACAAATCGACATTGACAACCTCACTCGAGCTCATCTATCACGTTCACAAGTCATGCTTTTGGAGTATGACCTTTTGCTTGTTTTATCAGTAAGTGAAACGATTGTGGACCCGTTTCACGTTTGCCACCACTCAAAGGCGATTGGATCAGACTCACAAACAATAGATCCAAATCTGATTCTTTCTATGACAACTTTATGACAAACCTTATCCCCCTATCATGTATCAGCCAATAAGATGCTGCCACCTTTTAGCAGCATGCCTTGCCTGCACATTACTGATTTCTTTCTTTTTTTTTATACGGTACGCATATTATTATTTTCAAATACATGTAGCTGCACATTAACTCACCCCTTCAAAGGCACCTAGATCTTCCAAAAGATGGGAGCTATGGCGCATGCATTAGCTTCATCAACTGCAACGGCATTCTGGAATAAGCAAAGAATACAAGACTCAGAATTCATGAAGTCCCACTCTGCTCAAACTGCTCAGCTCCATTGTCTTGGCAATAATAGTTGCTATCCAACTAGAAGGCATGTATCCATCATGATATCTTCTACCATTCATGTCTATTGTTTAGCTCGCGGCAATTGACTCTGCAAATTCTTCCATCTCTTTTCTTTCTGGTTCAATTTCCCGTTCTATTGAGTTCACGATATTGAGCTTAAATGCAGTGTAGCATTCTTCTTGGTATTAGACTAAATTGCATATGACCTGTGGCGGATCGAACCTTATAGAAACAAATAGTCCATACAACCGGCTTCATCTAGAATGGTAAAGGCTTAAATGCAGTGTATATGGTCGTCGGGTTGTACCTTTTCTTTTTAGAAAAGTCTTCAATTTTTGGGTCCTTTGTCTTTCCTCAATGTAGATCACCATCTCATGTTTCCTTGGGAACCTGATCCTTTTGTGGTAATAGTTAACAACAGTATTACTTCTATTTTCATTGATAGATGAGATTATGTATATTAGTGTTGGAACAAGCTCTAGGGCCAAGTCGTTTGTGTCGCTGCGCCCTTGCGTAAACTGTATTAGCCACTACTTATTGGGTTTGTGGTAGACCTAGCTGCTTTCGGGTTCCACCAAGACCTGGACCCAGAACCGAACTACTTCCGGGTGCAGTTTCAGTGAGGTTTGGATTTGATTATGGTTAGATGAATGTTTCATCAAACAAACGTGAGATTTTTAAATGGGAAAGGGAAACGACTTGGAACTGCTGGTTTCTGACTTTTGGTTCAATTCCCTGATAGGGGGAGCTGGAATCAAGCCACAGGGCTCCCCGGCTCCTGTTTGCTCTCGGTTCAATGCTTCTGGGGCAGTTCAGGTCTGGTTCGACCCATGCTGCTGGATCTAAATTGTCTACCTCTACTTTGTTCGCAAGGCCCTTGGCCGTCATATTGGTCATACAGAGGCCAATTTCTTCCGTCACATACTTGAATAAGCTGAAGAACACTATTGGATCTTGGGGCCAGGGTCCTAATCTTGGAGTTTTGGGTCAGGTAGACTAAAGGAACAGCCTCGCACATTAGTCCGCTAGTTTGAGCTCGATCACGAATAGATGATTACATTGAAATTCGTCATGCTTTTCAAACTATGTTAGATATTGTCATTTATGCTAAAAAATGCTCAAATGTTCAAATTCATCTTCCTTTTTTGGGATGATCGGGTGGGCTGAAGCCAGATGCATGCCGCGGGTATCAAATTCATGACTTAGTGAGTCGACCCCATAGCCTGTTGAGGTATCGCTTGGTTTCTGTGTTTATGTGTGTTTTCTTTTCACTATGGCCGAGATCTCTCACTTATTACAACAACAACAACTAAGCCTTATACCATACTGGATGGGGTCGGCTATATGGATTCTTTGTTTCCACAGAGCTCTATCATGTGCCATGTTAGCAGTTGACTCACAATAAGCTAGATCATTCTTTATTGTTTCTTTCCAAAACTTTTGTGGTCATCCTCTACCTCTTTTAATACTTTTCAAATTTAGTTTTTCATACTTCTTACAGTTCTTCTTCTGATCTTCTAAGTCTTTTGATCTCTCACTTATTGCCATTAAATATTCCAAGTTAAACTTCACAAAATACATATGACATAAAATACTATGAATTTCCTTTTGGTGGTGATGCAGGGCTCTGAGTTGGGGCTTAGTAGGAAGTTTACTAAGCCTATCAGTGAGCTCGCAGGCGAATGCTGCAAAGAGAAGGCCACCACCTCAAGAAGAGACAGCAAAAAACGACCCGAATGTAAGTGGTGTGCAGGCTAAAGTTCTTGCTAGCCTCAAGAGAAAAGAAGCTATGAAGGAAGCCATGGCCAAACTCAGAGAGAGGGGGAAGCCCATCAACCAACCTTCATCAGTGGGGGACCCCCCGCAATGACATTACAACTCAAACAGATCATATTTGATCTGTGATTCTAATATGAATTGAATGCTCTTCCTTTACAATATATGTTGTATAGCTAACCCTATGTGGACAACTTATTGCTTCCCATTAATGTGTCATGTTTTATGCGTATACAAATCGTTGGTGATGAGCTAAACTAAGTGGTTGTGATCCTATCAGTAAAGCACAATGGGACAAGGAAGTATATTGAGAAGAAAGATTCACTTAAACCGTGAAATCCTTCACCTTGTTGCAAGAAAGAAAATACGGCTGTCATCACACCCCTCGAATGGTTTAGCTCTTTGGAATATATTAGCAAATTTGAAGGGGTTCTTGCATATGGTGTATATTGATAACTCCTAAAAGTTATGAGGTCATAAGGTCTCACATACTTTACTTTACTTAATGTACAATGTGGAAAGAGGGTCTCCTTCTATATTGCACATACGGTTATCATATTTGAAATAAAATAATTTAACAAAGAAGAGATATAGAAATAAAAAAAACTTTTACAGAGTTATTCTCTCTCTCTTGTTTTTTTTGGTTCTGCTGAAGAAACCTCTCTGATGAGACCGTACTAGGCGATTCAAGCCCAACGGCGTCGGTATCAAAGCCGACTATTCGAAAGTAGTTCCGAACTGCTGCCCATGTCAACACATCAGTTTTTTCTTAAGTCGAATCGACCATTGCAGGTCCCATCAAGGTACACTGGCTCATATAGATTGTTATCATCTTCTCTACAGACGTATATACTAAGAAGGAAAAGGAACTACAAAAGGGGACTAAACATATAGCAAAATTCACAATCGCATTTGTAAATCATTAAGGATAAGAAGATAGAAAAAGTATAACACGACTTGATAATAGGCTGAAAGCAAAGATCTCGAGATTGAGTCTGAAGACCCTCAAACAAGAAAGAGATTAGAGGCGAAAAAAGAAGGAAAACACGCAGAACCCCTTCACCGAAAACCATCGACTTTCAGTGTTCCTCTTATCTCTCACCATCGATCTCCCTTCTTGCCGACATATGAAAATCAGAGAAACATCTACAGTAAGAGAACAAAACAAACAAGGGAGAGGGAATGTGTGTCTTCTGTGAACAACAACCACAAAGAAGAGATGACCAAAGGGAAGCTCTTGGTCATTCCCTCTCCCCTCTCTTATTCTCTCTCCCATGCCAGGCTCGCAAACTCGTTTGCGACAGCAACAAGAAAGGGGATCAACCCCTCTTGGATTTCGGCCCGCTTTTAAAATCGTTCGTTTTAGAGGACAGAATTACCATCAAGCCCCACTCCTTTGTGTTAATTATGATATTGTCTTAAGATTTTTTCATACAGATCCAAAATTATTTAAACTTCATAGAATAAGACCAGAAATTAGTTGATCTGCTGTTCAGCACCTGATATTATTTATAGGCACAACCTTCCCTTTCTGAAATTATAGAACAATACATATTTCTAAAAATTACAGTTCTGCTTATCAGTTTTTATGGAAATTCCTTAATAGGTTGAATTCAATTCTTGATAAAAGAATCTGTAATATTTCTAGATCAACGCCTATCCTTTTTTTATTTACAGAAAAGTGTAGGTGGTTATTTGAAGATAAGTGGTTGATTACTGCTAGAAATTGCTTAGCAAAATTCTGTTTACTGCTTATCTTTAGCTTTAATTTATAAGTTGTTTGCAATAGTTATTGCTTATTGAAAGCAGTCTTAGCTTCTTGTGTTTTGACTTGAACTAGTAGACTTTTTTTTTTATAATATTTGTCAAATATTAAAAAATTAAAATAGCTTCAAGAGTTTGTATCTCTAAACTAGCTAAAACCCAAAAGTTGAATGGTTTGAACTTTTAGACATGAAAAAACCGTATTCCATTAGCCTTGACTCTTGAGAACATTGATTATATGCTCAAAGAAACTAGAACTCAATATACAATAGAAGCATTTACTCAAGAAAAAAAAAGTTATAGGACTTTCTCCATAGATGACATTCTAGCTAAGACCATAATGCTGACTTACATGAAAGATGACTTAATCAGGGTCTTCAAAGAATTTAAGATCGTAAAAGAAATATTTGATGTAGTCACAACCAAATATGATAGCATTGTTGAACTACATGTCGAACTATTACTACAATAGTACAACTTATATAAAAAAAGTCAAACAATATCGTCGAGCATGTAAACAAATGCTTGTAATGGCCAAGGATTTAGTTGTAGCTAAAACAATCACCCCAAATTCAATGCAAATCTTGATCATACTGAATAGTCTAGCCTCTTCTGGGATATGGTCACCACTACCCTTAGGGTAAACTTCACCGTTACCCTAGCTGAGCTCCCTCTAAAATTGACAATAAAACAAGAGCACCTAAAGAAGGGAAAAAAGGAAAACTGCTCCTTATCTAGGACAACCTTGGCTCTAGTTCCAGAAAACAAAATAAAATGTTGGCAAATTTAACAAAAAAAAGGTCAAGCATTAAAGAAACTACAGAGATCCACTTCATGAGGCACTATAAAAATTACCGTAAGAAGGGTGATAACAAAACTTAGTAGGGCGGCTAAAAAGAAAAGCATGGAGTAGTTTGCATGATCTCTGAATGCCTTCAACTTGACTGAGATGTTTTTAGTTGGTGGATCGATTCTAGAGTAATGCGTCACATCGCTAAGAGCAAAGACAATGCTATAATCCTCAAAGAGTACCGACTCAAAGTCTACATGGGGAAACAACACCTACTCTGATGTTCTACGGGTTGGATCCTTTAGGATCGATGTAACAGGTACCCCTATTTTATTAACTGATGTATTAATTGTGCCTTTTATATGACATAATTTAGTGTCAGTGCCTGTACTGGTCAAAAAGGGTTTTGTGGTTAGATTTTTTCTTGTAAAAGTGACCATAGAAAAACATGGTCGAGTATATTTTACTAGCATTTTTTATTTTAATAATAATATGTTCAACCTTAACATAATGAATAATAAATGACCATCTACTTCTTCTGTTTATATTAAATGTGCAATGCTTGTTGATGTGAATGCATGACATAGAAGACTAAGACACATTAGCCTAAATAAGTTAAAGAAATTAATAACCTTTGACTTATTACCTACATTTGATGAAACCACATTCAACAAATGTGAGACTTGCATTAAAGAAAAAATGACGAGAAAATCATTTTTGAAAGAAGTAAGGAGAGCTACAAGTTTACTCGAAATCATTCATACTGATATTTGTGGACCTTTTAAAATAATGTCATATTGTGGGAAGGTTTATTTTATAATCTTCATTGATGACTATTCAAGGTATAGATATATATACATCTTGTCACATAAATCAAAAGCATTGAGCACATTCAAATAATATAAGCAAGAAGTTGAAAATCAATTAGGATGCACTATTAAAGTGCCGAGGTCCAATAGAGGTGGAGAATATACCTCGTTTGAGTTTTTCCAGAATACTGCATAGAATTTGATATAACTAAGTAAAATACAATACCTAAGATACCTCAACAAAACGATATAGCTGAATGATATATAAGATCCTTTTATGTATGATAGGGCCTATGCTAAGAGATGTTTCTCTACCAAAGGTATTTTGGGAGGAATCATTGTCTAAAACTATGTATATCTTAAACAAAGTTTCCTTTAAGTATATATTCACTACACCATATGAATTATCTCATATAAAACCAGACCTTAGTCACCTATGGAGGTCAGGCTCCATAGCACATGTAAAGATCTTGGACCAATCTAGAGATAAACTAGATAGTAGATCTTTATTTATATCTTTATCGGATACCTAAAAGGATCAAAAGAGTATCGATTTTATAACAAGGACATCAAACTAATAGAAAGTAGAAATGCTGAATTCTTAGAGGACACTAAGAATGACATTCTTATAATGATATTGCTAGTGATCTTTTAGATCTTGATTAACCATTGTTTGAACCTATAAAAACATAACAAAATTATCTTTCCTTTCAAATTGAAACATTAAGTTGTCATAAAAGACAATGAGCTCTTCCATCCTATGTAAAGAATAAATCATACTTACTTAGCTGAGGAGACAGTCACTAATAACATAAGTTATCATAAAGCTATAAGCTAATATGAATCACTAAATTAAGTAAAAGTAATGCATAAGGAAATTGAATTCATTGAAAAAGCCAAATATGTGAATTGACCATTTTGCCAAAGGAAAAAAAGCAATTGGTTGCAAATGAGTATTGAAAATGAAATATACAGTTGATGGTTCATTCAAAAAATTTAAAGTGAGGTTGGTTGCAAAAGGGTGTTCACAAAAAGAAGAAATTGATTATGTTGAAACATTATCTCAGTTACAAAATTTGTATCCATAAGGATAATTTTGGTAATTATTGTATTTTATGATTTTGATTTACATTAGTTACAATTAGATGTAAAGATTGCTTTCTTGAATGGTGACCTTAATGAAACAATTTAAATAAACCAATGAGAAGGCTATGTAATTAAAGGTGACAATGATATAATATATAGTTTGAAAAATCCCTATATAGCCTTAAGCAATCACCTCGTCAATGGTATTTGACCTTTCAAAATATCATTGTAGAACTTGGGTTTGTAGCTAATCAGTTAGATCACTATGTCTATGCTTAGAACAATGGGATCCACTTTTTTATCTTATCATTGTACGTAGATGACATCTTGTTGATTGGTAATGATGATGATATGATTGTGAATGCCAAGTCATGGTTAAGTTCCAAGTTCAAAATGAAGGATATAAGAAAGGCATCCTATATCTTGGGTATAAGGATTATCAATGACAGATTATCTAGACTTTTATGTCTAAGTTAAGAGAGGCATCCTATATCTTAGGTATAAGGATTATCCATGACAGATTATCTAGACTTTTATGTCTAAGTTAAGAGAGAGATATTGATTACTTCAAAAAGTTTAGAATGAGTGACTGCAAGTCTGCTTGTACACCCATTGCTAAAGGGATCAAGCTTAATAAAACTTATTGTCCAAGGGATGGATAAAAAAACCCAATGTTCCTTATGCTCAAACTATCGGAAGCTTGATGCATGCTATGTTGTACACGAGACCTGATATCAGTTTTACTATTGATCTCATGAGTAGATATCAAAGTAATCTTGGTTGACAATACTAAGTTGTCGTAAAGAGGATCTTGAGATATCTAATTGAAATTATGCTATCAAACAGATGAATTAGAAATTACTGGATACTCAACTTTGCTGAGTGCAAAGATGACAACAAATAAACCTTTGGTCAAGTTTTTTTGTTTGGAGGTAGTATTGTTTCTTGGTCATACAAGAAACATGATTATGTAGCATTGCATACACAAGAGGCTTAGTATATTGTTGCAGTATTGTTGTAACGAGTGTCGTTTGGATAAGTTGTTTCATTTACGAGTTGAAGCTGAATATAGCCAACAAGCATGTTGTCATTTATTGTGACAATACAATAACCATAACTTTTATGAAAAGTAGAGCTGATAGCTCAAGGAGTAAGCATATAATGGTTAAGCATTATTATGTATATGATATGGTATAAAAGAATGAAATATTTGTCTTACCTTCTTAAAGAAGAAATGATAGCAAACCCCTTGACAAAGGATATATTTGAATACTTGTTTGCTAAACTTGATACTATGAGATTGAGACATGTTTTAGGTTTCTAATTTTATAGAAATACATACATGAGTTGTTATGTAGAAAAATATATTGGTTACAAAACTACGTAACGGGATAACTCATAGAGTTGTACTTTAAGTACAACTAGGAATTGATACAGTTGAGAAAACCACTAAATATTGGGAGGAAACTATTGTATCTTGATTTGGCTCATATGGTCAAGTGATTGATGATAACTTCTAAAAGTTATTGATGACCATAAATCCTCACATAACATATATACGATGTGAAAGGAGGACCCCCTTTCATATTGAACATAGGTTACAATCTTTGAAATAAAATAATTTAAAATAAGCAAACTACTTTTATTTACAAAAGTAACGTATGAGGTAGGGAGCCATTTTTGCCTAATTGTAACGGACATCCAAGGAGGATATATATGCAAGAATGAAAGAGACAGAGGAGATATAGAAATATAGAAAAACTTTTAAAGAATTTTACTAATTTTGCTCTCTTTCTCTTGTTTTCTTGTTCTGCTGAAAAAACCTCCTTGACGAGGTTATGCTAGGCAATTCAAGTTCAACGCACCACTCTGTTGCAAAGAAAAAATATCATATATATCATAAACTTTTACTAATAATTCACTTGGGAATGCTAAGCCACCGTCTTCTTTGTAGACCTTGGTGAACCAGTACTGGCAGTTCCAAGCCACTCACCAAAGCTTGGAAGTGGAACAAAGCTTCCCCCCCTCCTATTACGGTTTTGTTGAATTGGGTTCGATTTATTTATTTATATATATGCACACATACATATATATATTTGTTGTTTTGCTTTATTTATTTATTAGGGAACCCAAACACAGTGGGATCTCATCTATACATGTTTGTACAAGGATTTAGTGGTTGTGGTAGTAAATTGTATCTTAGAATTCGTATAGAGCAGGATATGACTGCATGTATATGTTATTTCCTAAAATCCCCTTCTCTAGAGCAATCGATTCCTATTCAAGTTTGGTTATGTTTTCGGGAAGAGACAATAACAAAATCATGGAGATCCTGGTTCAGTTTCAAAGGTGGTTCAGGTCTGGTTCAAACCACTGAATGGGGTCAAAAGTGGCAACCTCTGTTAGACTTAATGACTAATTAATAATGATTGGGTTAATTAAACTTATATGACATTAATTGTATTTAGTTTATGTTAAGTATCTCCAATACTTATTTGATATATTTTTGATGAAGGTGAAAGCTCAAAGTGTGAAAGTCACGTGTTAGTGAGGGTCTTGTGCATGTGAATACTTTTGGGATATTGATGGTTAAGGAATCTCATATATCTTTTAATATAGATAGTACATCATGAACTTTTTCTCAAAGAGCTTGGAGAAGACATGGAAGACTACACACGCGCGCATGTAAGCTGGATCAGGCTTGGGTTCAAGAATTATCTTCGGTATTCTTTTTCATAAAAAAGTTTGATCTAATGGATACAAAACAGTTGTGCGGCAGACCCGAAGAGGTGTAACTATTATAGTGAATCCAAGATCTGTTGAGTTTAGTATATAATTTGATTATGAAACAGCTCATTCATACTCTCTCTCTTCCCTACTCTCCCTTTTATGGTGATTGTTTTTGCTAGTTGAAGGTGGCTAGAGGTCACATATGTGCTCTCACCCATGTGATCATTTATCTTAGGAGAAATGCATTGGTACTCTTGCATACTTGAAAACGGGACTGTGATTTAACTAAGACAAGTCTATGAGGGAGACTCAATCACATAAGTTTTTGCTGATTTTCATTTTGCTTTGCTTGTTCCTTACATTGCTTCTTATATATTTTCATGAATCTATGGTTTTTGTTGATGTCAGCATGCTTCTATTTGTTGCATATTATAAACAATGTAGTCCTATGATTTTTTTCAACAATCTCTACTTGGGTTCAGTACAGCTTGCCTCAAACTACCCGATTTCTGGACGAATGCCTTTTGGGTCAACAAGCTCTTTCTCAAGAGAACTGTTAATCATATGTAAATAAAAGTGAGGATGAGTTCATCTTGTAAAAATATTTAAGCTACCGCTGCAAAAGGAACTTCAGATCTACCAACTAATCACTAAGCACAGCATCTCCGGGAGGCTAACATGCATTTAAAAACGACCAGTTTCTGTGAGAAATCTGGTCTGGGTCGCCAGTGATTCGGATGATCTTATAAATAAGCAATAATTCGCCCGGCTAGCGGGTGGACTCGCAAGTTATAGGTCACGAGTTCGATATTCAGGACGTGCATCTGGCTTTGGCCTTCCCCTCCAAAAAAAATAAATATTGATGCTCTTTGAATCTTGAAACTCTCAAAAGAACTGCTTATACGTTGAAGTCTGTTCTCTAGGCCATGTTTTTATTACTAATAAAATTGTATTAGATCATATCCCTAAGGCGATTCACGGAAACCAAGAAATTCATTCCTTTGGCACCTGGTCTGTCCAAACGCAGCCCTACTTTTGTTAGGTTGCTTTGGGTCGACCATATGAGTGAAATCCAGGGGAGATGTGGATTGAAAGCATAAACTAGTTTAAATCGGTTATTTGACTTGGACATCAAAAATAAAGTAATCCTGCCAAAAGTTAACAATCTTGAGAAATAAGAAATACAAATACATACATATATGTGTGCACACACACATACAACATACATAGATATTATATATGTATGTATATGTGTGCGTATGTGTATCTTCATCGTGTAAGCTTCCAAAGCACTGTATTTAAGCAATTTTGACTCTCTTGGCTTAAATATCAAGGTATGCAAATTAATTAATCACATTTAAAATCAAATTGTTTCAAGAGTGCTCTTTTTGCGTGGGCCTTAAAAAGTAGAAACTGTTTATAGCTTCAAATTCAACCTCCACAGTGCACTCTTAAGTTTCAACTCATATAATACTTGTTTTGAAGTTATCATTTATAATTTCATATATATTATGATGTTGATAATTAATTTATCTAAATGTAAGTTATTGTCTTATGCCTCTCATTGTATGTGGGTTTTCTAGAGGCTTGCATGCCCTTTAGACATCCAACCTAAGATGAGTACAGAGTGTGTGTTTGACACCTATGAGACAATTCAGTAGCTTATTATCGTAGGCTTATATGTTGTTTTAACGTGCAAACTAAATTAGAAACAAGTTGAATCTTATGAAAATGCTTGAGAGATGTATTTATTCATAGTTATACAGTCCTTGGGGGGGGGGTGGAGCGTGTGGGATACCTATGAAGCAATTAGAAACAAGCTGAATCTTCTGGGAAGTGGAACATGTGGCTTATTATTCTTCAATAGCACGATCATTGAAATTTTATAAGATGATGTGGTTAATCCCATCAAAATCAAAACAGTACTTGAGGGAGTGTTTGATTATGAGGACAGACCTACATAACTGTCACTACAGGCCTGGTATGAACAGCTCATCCCTATATTTGATGGGCCTCGTAACCGAGTAAAAAATAGAATTCTATAACCTTATTCTGTATTGAGAGTTGAAGCCTACGTTTGATTACGAGACCTCTGAGCCCACAAGAGTTCTAATTCTCTATAGTTTGTTCGGTCTTCTATGGTGTTCTTTTGAAGGTTTTATGATATATATTATCTAATTTTGTAGTTATATACATGTGAAATTAGGTAAGTTGAGAATAAGGAAGTTATCAACTGGTTATTCCCTATTAGTTCCCAATGTGTGTATAGTTTATACAACATTTCTTATATCAAATATACTAGGTAAGGGTCTACCTAACCGCTCTTACCTTTGAAAAACCAGCTAGGCTCTCTTCCTGAAAAGAAATCTTGTTGTAAATATATTTTTGTTTGCCACATAAGTTGGTTTCATAATCATGTTGTATAAAAATTTGAATGTACATAATATGCATTCTCCTTGCGGGAGCTTATTGAGGCGGCTTTTCTAGGTCTTCTGAGATTTGCATGGCGCATGCAAATGACACACACAAGGTTGGCACAGATGGATTCGAAAAAAAGTGATTATTAATTTGACTAAACTAAAATTTTATTTGTTGAATTAGGTTATAAATTTCCCTTGTTTTTGACCTAGACTTTTGATTGTATTCTAGTATAATTTCTTTTAATGTTCTTTCAGCAAATGGGAGGCTGAAGCCAAATGCACAGCCTGGGCGTCGAACTCATAATTATAAGTACTTGCATTTCAATGAGATTCGTCTTTCTAGTGAAAAGAATTGTATCTGATACAAATTTTAGGTCGAATGATCGTCGGGTGAGAGCTACTTCTAGTAAGAAAGCTAAGTTAACATTCATAAGGTTACAAATGTAGAGGAAGTGGTATGTTCACACGACTGTCATTCTTAGCTGACGACTTCTACGAAAGGACACAGAGATGCACTCGTGCAGCCAATGACGGCTTCTAACGGGCCTTAAATATGGGGAAAATGGGTAGGGGGAGAGGCGGTTCACTGAAGCTGCCATTACGGACTGTCGTTCTCTTCTCGTTGGATTTAGGCTCTCAATGTCATGGCCTAAACCCTTATATGCTTACACATAATGAAGGTGCATTCGTACCACCAATTACTTCATTGATTGTTGTTTTGCTGCGTAGGTGATAACTAGCCAGGTAGTTTTTAAAGTAATAGACAGCGGAAGTCCGGATTTCTTGGTGAGAGATCTTCTGTGGGGAATCACTGGTTGGAAATAGTACAGCTTCATAAAGACAGCAACTCGTCCTATGAAAATCACAGATACCACTGTGCCTCTCTCTTACTACATTGGCATACTTGGTATGATTGTGGATAACATTTACAGAGGCTGAACTTACATTGCGGTAACTCTTTCTTGGATTTGAATTTTGCGTCTTGACTTTTTAAATTTGCAGTCACATTCTCAACTTCTCAGTGCTAATCATTCTCAAGAATTCATTCGCGTTTATACATAATAATTCACTCATGCCCTACGAATCCTCTGTGATGTCCGCAATTCTTCGAAGTTATTGCATCGATGCCTAGTTCTTACATTTTCATGAAGTGGGATTCATTGTAAAATCAAGTATCGAAGGATTGAGAGCTCAAGGTATCAATGCTAATGAGAATCCAATCAAGAGAGTTTCGGTTAGAAGGTGAACAGAATGCTTCTTAGTCTTTCCCTCAAATCTATTTCAGTTCAGAGATACCCATGATGAAAACGAGGAGCTAATAATGAAAACATATGGCGGGTCAACAGGGCGTTTTTATTTTTCAGCCTACTTGAGATGAATGTTTGTTTCTTTTGCAGTTTGGCTCCTATAGAGATCTTGAACTGGTGCTTTTACGGTTCATGGGATGCGTTGTCACGAGTCATCCATATTTGATGTTCTAGTTTATACTTAATATTAGTGAGACAAAATGTAGGTTTTTGCGGAAAAAACTTTTCTTGTTTTCCCTTATATTTCAAAAGTTAACTCTAGATGATTGGCTGTGGGATGATTGTTGGCAATCCCATGACACTGGGATTTCATGCATTGTATGTGTGTATACATCCAGAGAGAGAAAGGGAAAGAGAGATGCAGCATACTAAGCCTCGTATGTTGGAGAACCGATGAATGATAACGAATATATAATCTTTGCCATGAGTGTTTCGGGGCAACCCAAAGGATGAAATCCATGCTAATGTCCCCTCCCAGGCTTGTTGAGAATGAGAAGTTATTTGTATAAGCCGTGGGTGGTCTTGGAATTCTTCCATGCTAACATCTTGTACACATCTTTCCTAAGACTTTGGTAAGAAAAAGTGCTCCCTAAGAAAGCCGTGGGTAGTCGCCTAATGTCCTCTAGTCTTCTTTTCGCCAAAATGACCAGCAAAACCTCCGCTATATGCCTCACGAATAAGAAATTCTCAAATGGATCCATGAGGTATATAAAGTCTCCCATAGCGAAAAAGAAAGCCGTCTAGCATGAAATAACCTGCATGTCTTCTCTTGGTAGGGAGCGAAATCCGAGTCTTATACATAGAACTCCTTACAAAACTCGAAACCCAAAAGTTTAGCATTAAGTACAGAAAGTAAAGTATACCTCAAAGAAAGGACATCAACTATGGTGTTGGTGCTTCCTCTCTTGTACTTAATAACATAAGGAAAGACTTCCACGTATTCGACTCATTCACCACACCTCTTGTCCAGCTTTCCTTGACTTTAAATATACCGAGGTGATTTATGATTAGTGTGAATGACAAACACTTTCGGTAATAGGTAATGTTACCATGTTTGGAGTTCTTTAATCAATGCATGAAATTTCTTGTGATATGTAGAATAATTCAAATACACACCTTTCAACTTCTTGCTAAAGCACACAATAGGCTTGCCTTCTTGCATAAGGACTGTAGATGCAAATTTTTATTCCGAAGCCTATGTAGAGACTTCAAATTAAATTCTCAAACTACATCATGTGTGCGAGCATGCTAACTAGTTTACTCAAACTAGTAAAGATTGATTTCTGACTTCATATAGCGATTGTAGGTGAGTGAATTCTTTTCAACGTAGGCCTTCTTGAATCGATGCTCAAGGGTCAACCTAGACGCGAGATTCAGTAAGATTTCAAAACCAAATTGCAATTCCAAAAGTTTGATAAAAATCGTGATTTTACTTCTTAACTCAAAAACATTCTAAGTCTTGAAAAACAAAAATTGGTCCTCTTTTGAGAGACTTGTTTCTCATTTTTTTTCGATAGCTTCTGAATCTTCAAAAATTCTCAAAATTTTACAGAAGATAGAGATTTATATACAATTTCAGACAATATTTTTATTTTTATTTTAATTATTGTAGGTTTATACAATTAAATCCAAAAATAAATCCCACCCAGATATTCGGGCCAGATCTATACCAAATAATCAAAGGTTTAGGAAAACGACTGTATCTTTGTACTCGGATCTCCAATTTCTATAAAATTGGTCTTGTTAGAAAGCTATAAATTTCAGCTTGCCAATGAGATAATTTTCAATCAAAACGGTTTAATGTGTACAAAGATATAGGATAATAACCCAACCTCTATTCCAAGAACTTCTCATTTTACAGATTCTGTTCCGATTTTATTTATGATGTTGCACGGGTTTAAAATTCTTAAACATTTTATGGATAATGTGTTTGTGTATGTAGGTTAGACATGCAAAATTTGAGCACATTCTAAATAGGGAGTAAAGAAATAAAAATCATTTATCGGACATATACATAGTGTAGAAAACATGTTTTTAGTTTTTCGAGATATGTGCATGTTTTCGTCTGAATTAAAAATTAATTTACAACAATTTGAAATAATAATATTATAATGATATTCTAAGCTTAGGGGGATTAAGAGATATATGATCTTATATTATATATTGGAGTAGCAAGATAAAAAATCAATCATATAACAAATAATTCATGAATGAAAAAGAGACGGGGCAACATATGATCCTCAATTAATACATCCATATGGAGACATGAGCTCCTTAATTACAACCCCATTAATCTTAATGAAAGAGGAGAATATAATAATTGAAAAATAAGAGAAGAAAGGACCTATAGCGGAGGATGGTGGCCGACGGTGGTTGGCGGTTGCGACACCCCCTTTTCCTTCTCTCTCTCTCTCTCCCCCTTTCTTTCTCTCCATCTTGCTGCACGAGTTCCCTTACTGGATGGACTCGATTGGTCCTTGCTTGATGGATTTGTTGATTTTGAGATGGTCCTTGCAGGGCCATTTTATAGGCAATAAGTTGCCTTTTGCTCCAACTCCACTTGGTGAACTTAGGTGGATAAAATGTGGATGGTTGCCTTGTTGACAATTGCAGAAATTGGCTGATAAGGTGCTTCTCCTTCTTGCAAAAATCGGGTCCATTTGATATGGTAAGTGGATGTTGTCATTCACTTATTGAATTCGGCTAGCATTTGATATGGTAAGTGGATGCTGGGTTTGGTCCAGGCTTGAGAAGTTGTTGGGTTCGGTAAGTGGCCTATTTGAAAGGATTTTCTGCATATGTATCAAAGATGACATAGTTGTTCCCTCTACTACCACAACTAAGCCTGCCTAATTCGAAATCATTTTCTTTGCTATTAGATGTACAACGATGGATCCTCCCATGCTATGTCCAACAAGAATAATTGCATGAGAAGAAGCTCCATCATCTAGAGGTGTTCGATAAGTAAAACATTTCTTCGTTTCATCATATGTTAGAGTAGATGGGACTGAAACATTGAAAAACTCAACATTCCTCAAAGAACCTCCTTGGACACTCCATTCAATTGCTTTCTCAATTGAATAAAAATGATGTGGCCTGCTGCAACCTTCCATGTTGAGGTCGACTGCACTTGGTATGGTAAGTTGCATTCTTACTTAACTATTGAATTCAGTTAGCATTTGATAACTTGGTGACTTACTAAATTATGTACCAAGGTTGCCAAATTGCATACCAAGGCCACTATGACAAGTCATATGATTTGTTTATGCTGAAATTGGTAAGTTTCCTCTTGGTGGCTTGCCAAATCGAACATCAGAGCCTACCAAATTATACATCACAGTTTGTCAAAGTAAACATCACAACTTACCAAATTGATCCAGTTTCCTTTCTTGAATGTCACCCTTCCTTTCTTGAACGTCACCCTTCCTTTCTTGAATGCCGACTTTCCTTCCTTAAATGTCGACTTTTTTCCCTGGATGCCGACCTTCATTTCTAATACCTTGAACTAAAAATGGTAGATTACCTTGCCCAACAATACCAAACTTGGTAGGTGCTTGATCGTCGTCTTTTTTATTCATACAATCTCATTTTTTCAGAAAATTTGCCTTCATCTGGTCCAAGTTTCATATATGGCAGGTATGGTTTCAAACACTTTATAAAAAAATAGCGGGTGGACTCGCAAGTTATAGGTCACGAGTTCGATATTCAGGACGTGCATCTGGCTTTGGCCTTCCCCTCCAAAAAAAATAAAATATTGATGCTCTTTGAATCTTGAAACTCTCAAAAGAACTGCTTATACGTTGAAGTCTGTTCTCTAGGCCATGTTTTTATTACTAATAAAATTGTATTAGATCATATCCCTAAGGTGATTCACGGAAAACAAGAAATTCATTCCTTTGGCACCTGGTCTGTCCAAACGCAGCCCTACTTTTGTTAGGTTGCTTTGGGTCGACCATATGAGTGAAATCCAGTGGGGATGTGGATTGAAAGCATAAACTAGTTTAAATCGGTTATTTGACTTGGACATCAAAAATAAAGTAATCCTGCCAAAAGTTAACAATCTTGAGAAATAAGAAATACAAATACATACATATATGTGTGCACACACACATACAACATACATAGATATTATATATGTATGTATATGTGTGCGTATGTGTATCTTCATCGTGTAAGCTTCCAAAGCACTGTATTTAAGCAATTTTGACTCTCTTGGCTTAAATATCAAGGTATGCAAATTAATTAATCACATTTAAAATCAAATTGTTTCAAGAGTGCTCTTTTTGCGTGGGCCTTAAAAAGTGGAAACTGTTTATAGCTTCAAATTCAACCTCCACAGTGCACTTTAAATTTTCAACTCATATAATACTTGTTTTGAAGTTATCATTTATAATTTCTTATATATTATGATGTTGATAATTCATTTATCTAAATGTAAGTTATTGTCTTATGCCTCTCATTGTATGTGGGTTTTCTAGAGGCTTGCATGCCCTTTAGACATCCAACCTAAGATGAGTACAGAGTGTGTGTTTGATACCTATGAGACAATTCAGCAGCTTATTATGGTAGGCTTATATGTTGTTTTAACGTGCAAACTAAATTAGAAACAAGTTGAATCTTATGAAAATGCTTGAGAGATGTATTATTCATAGTTATACAGTCCTTGGGGGGGGCGAAGCGTGTGGGACAACTATTTAGCAATTAGAAACAAGCTGAATCTTCTGGGAAGTGGAACATGTGGCTTATTATTCTTCAATAGCACGATCATTGAAATTTTATAAGATGATGTGGTTAATCCCATCAAAATCAAAACAGTACTTGAGGGAGTGTTTGATTATGAGGACAGACCAACATAACTGTCACTACAGGCCTGGTATGAACAGCTCATCCCTATATTCGATGGGCCTCGTAACCGAGTAAAAAATAGAATTCTATAACCTTATTCTTTATTGAGAGTTGAAGCGTACGTTTGATTACGAGGACTCCGAGCCCACAAGAGTTCTAATTCTCTATAGTTTGTTCGATCTTCTATGGTGTTCTTTTGAAGGTTTTATGATATATATTATCTAATTTTGTAGTTATATACGTGAAATTTGGTAAGTTGGGAATAAGGAAGTTATCAACTGGTTATTCCCTATTAGTTCCCAATGTGTGTATAGTTTATACATTTCTTATATCAAATATACTAGGTAAGGGTCTACCTAACCGCTCTTACCTTTGAAAAACCAGCTAGGCTCTCTTCCTGAAAAGAAATCTTGTTGTAAATATATTTTTGTTTGCCACATAAGTTGGTTTCATAATCATGTTGTATAAAAATTTGAATGTACATAATATGCATCCTCCTTGCGGGAGCTTATTGAGGCGGCTTTTCTAGGTCTTCTGAGATTTGCATGGCGCATGCAAATGACACACACAAGGTTGGCACAGATGGATTCGAAAAAAAGTGATTATTAATTTGACTAAACTAAAATTTTATTTGTTGAATTAGGTTATAAATTTCCCTTGTTTTTGACCTAGACTTTTGATTGTATTCTAGTATAATTTCTTTTAATGTTCTTTCAGCAAATGGGAGGCTGAAGCCAAATGCACAACCTGGGCGTCGAACTCATAATTATAAGTACTTGCATTTCAATGAGATTCGTCTTTCTAGTGAAAAGAATTGTATCTGATACAAATTTTAGGTCGAATGATCGTCGGGTGAGAGCTACTTCTAGTAAGAAAGCTAAGTTAACATTCATAAGGTTACAAATGTAGAGGAAGTGGTATGTTCACACGACTGTCATTCTTAGCTGACGACTTCTACGAAAGGACACAGAGATGCTCTCGTGCAGCCAATGACGGCTTCTAACGGGCCTTAAATATGGGGAAAATGGGTAGGGGGAGAGGCGGTTCACTGAAGCTGCCATTACGGACTGTCGTTCTCTTCTCGTTGGATTTAGGCTCTCAGTGTCATGGCCTAAACCCTTATATGCTTACACATAATGAAGGTGCATTCGTACCACCAATTACTTCATTGATTGTTGTTTTGCTGCGTAGGTGATAACTAGCCAGGTAGTTTTTAAAGTAATAGACAGCGGAAGTCCGGATTTCTTGGTGAGAGATCTTCTGTGGGGAATCACTGGTTGGAAATAGTACAGCTTCATAAAGACAGCAACTCGTCCTATGAAAATCACAGATACCACTGTGCCTCTCTCTTACTACATTGGCATACTTGGTATGATTGTGGATAACATTTACAGAGGCTGGACTTACATTGCGGTAACTCTTTCTTGGATTTGAATTTTGCGTCTTGACTTTTTAAATTTGCAGTCACATTCTCAACTTCTCAGTGCTAATCATTCTCAAGAATTCATTCGCGTTTATACATAATAATTCACTCATGCCCTACGAATCCTCTGTGATGTCCGCAATTCTTCGAAGTTATTGCATCGATGCCTAGTTCTTACATTTTCATGAAGTGGGATTCATTGTAAAATCAAGTATCGAAGGATTGAGAGCTCAAGGTATCAATGCTAATGAGAATCCAATCAAGAGAGTTTCGGTTAGAAGGTGAACAGAATGCTTCTTAGTCTTTCCCTCAAATCTATTTCAGTTCAGAGATACCCATGATGAAAACGAGGAGCTAATAATGAAAACATATGGCGGGTCAACAGGGCGTGTTTATTTTTCAGTCTACTTGAGATGAATGTTTGTTTCTTTTGCAGTTTGGCTCCTGTAGAGATCTTGAACTGGTGCTTTTACGGTTCATGGGATGCGTTGTCACGAGTCATCCATATTTGATGTTCTAGTTTATACTTAATATTAGTGAGACAAAATGTAGGTTTTTGCGGAAAAAACTTTTCTTGTTTTCCCTTATATTTCAAAAGTTTAACTCTAGATGATTGGCTGTGAGATGATTGTTGGCAATCCCATGACACTGGGATTTCATGCATTGTATGTGTGTATACATCCAGAGAGAGAAAGAGAAAGAGAGATGCAGCATACTAAGCCTCGTATGTTAGAACCGATGAATGATAACGAATATATAATCTTTGCCATGGGTGTTTCGGGGCAACCCAAGGATGAAATCCATGCTAATGTCCCCTCCCAGGCTTGTTGAGAATGATAAGTTATTTGTATAAGCCGTGGGTGGTCTTGGACTTCTTCCATGCTATGCATCCCTCCACTATCTTGTACACATCTTTCCTAAGATTTGGTCAAAAAAAGTGCTCCCTAAGAAAGCCGTGGGTAGTCGCCTAATGTCCTCTAGTCTTCATTTCTCCAAAATGCGCCTAATGTCCTCTAGTCTTCATTTCTCCAAAATGACTAGCAAAACCTCCGCTATGTGCCTCACAAATAAGAAATTCTCAAATAGATCCATGAGGTATATAAAGTCTCCTATAGCAAAAAAGAAAGCCGTCTAGCATGAAAGAACCTGCATATGTCTTCTCTTGGTAGGGAGCGAAATTCGAGTCTTGTACATAGAACTCCTTATAAAACTCGAAACCCAAAAGTTTAGCATTAAGTACATAAAGTAAAGTATACCTCAAAGAAAGGACATCAACTATGGTGTTGGTGCTTCCCCTCTTGTACTTAATAACATAAGGAAAGACTTACAGGTATTCGACCCATTCACCACACCTCTTGTCAAGCTTTCCTTGACTTTAAATATACTGAGGTGATTTATGATCAGTGTGGATGATGTTTGGAGTTCTTTAATCAATGCATGAAATTTCTTGTGATATGTAGAATAATTCAAACACACACCTTTCAACTTCTTGCTAAAGCACACAATAGGCTTGCCTTCTTGCATAAGGACTGTAGATATGAATTTTTATTCCGAAGACTTCAAATTAAATTCTCAAACTACATCATGTATGTGAGCGTGCCAACTAGTTTACTCAAACTAGCAAAGATTGATTTATGATTTCATATAGCGATTATAGGTGAGTGAATTCTTTTCAACATAGGCCTTTGAATTGATGCTCAAGGGTTAACATAGACGATTTGAAAGATCATTCAAGATTCAGTAAGTTTTCAAAACCAAATTGCAATTCCAAAAGTTTGACAAAAATCATGATTTTACTTCTTAACTCAAAAACATTCTAAGTCTTGAAAAACAAAAATTAGTCCTATTTTGAGAGACTTATTTCTCAATTTTTTTAGACAGCTTTTGAATCATAAAAAATTCTCAAAATTTTACAGAAGATAGAGATTTATATGCAGATTAAGAAAATATTTTTATTTTTATTTTAGTTGTTGTAGGTTTATATAATTAAATCCAAAAATATATCCCACTCAGATATTCGGGACAAATCTATACTAAATAATCAAAGGTTTAGGAAAATGATTGTATCTTTATACTCGGATCTCCGATTTCTATAAAATTAGTCTTGTTGGAAACCTATAGAATTCAGCTTGCCAATGAGACCATTTTCAATCAAAACGGTTTAATGTGTATAAAGATATAGGATAATAACCCAACCTCTATTCCAGGAACTTCTCATTTTACAGATTCTGTTCCGATTTTATTTATGATGTTGCACGGGTTTAAAATTCTTAAACATTTTATGGATAATGTGTCTGTGTACGTAGGTTGGACATGCAAAATTTGAGCACATTCTAAATAGGGAGTAAAGAAATAAAAATAATTTATCGGACATGTACATAGTGTAGAAAACATGTTTTTAGTTTTTCGGGATATGTGCGTGTTTTCGTCTTAATTAAAAATTAATTTACAATAATTTGAAATAATAATATTATAATTATATTCTAAGCTTAGGGGGATTAAGAGATATATGATCTTATATTATATATCGGAGTAGAAAGATAAAAAATCAATCATATAACAGATAATTCGTGAATGAAAAAGAGACGGGGCAACATATGATCCTCAATTAATACATCAATATGGAAACATGACCTCCTTAATTATAACCCCATTAATCTTAATGAAAGAGGAGAATATAATAATTGAAAAATAAGAGAAGAAAGGATCTATAGCGGAGGATGGTGGCCGACGGTGGTTGGCGGCTGCGAAACCCCCTTTTCCTTCTCTCTCTCTCTCTCCCCCTTTCTTTCTCTCCATCTTACTGCACGAGTTCCCTTACTGGATGGACTCGATTGGTCCTTGCTTGATGGATTTGTTGATTTTGAGATGGTCCTTGAAGGGCCATTTTATAGGCAATAAGTTGCCTTTTACTCCAACTCCACTTGGTGAACTTAGCTAGACAAAATGTGGAAGGTTGCCTTGTTGAAAATTACAGAAATTGGCTGATAAGGTGCTTCTCCTTCTTGCAAAAATCGTGTCCATTTGATATGGTAAGTGGATGCTGTCCTTCACTTATTGAATTCGGCTGGCATTTGATATGGTAAGTGGATGCTGGGTTTGGTCCAGGCTAGAGAAGTTGTTGGGTTCAGTAAGTGGCCTATTTGAGAGGATTTTCTGCATATGTATCAAAGATGACATAGTTGTTCCCTCTACTACCACAACTAATTCTGCCAAATTCGAAATCATTTTCTTTGCTATTAGATGTACAACGATGGATCCTCCCATATTGTGTCCAACAAGAATAATTGCACGAGAAGAAGCTCCATCATCTAGAGGTGTTCGATAAGTAAAACATTTCTTCGTTTCATCGTATGTTAGAGTTGATAGGACTGAAACACTAACAAACTCAATATTCCTCAAAGAACCTCCTTGGACACTCCATTCAATTGATTTCTCAATTGAATAAAAATGATGTGGCTTGCTACAACCTTCCATGTTGAGGTCGACTGCACTTGGTATGGTAAGTTGCATTCTTACTTAATTGTTGAATTTAGTAAGCATTTGATAACTTGGTGACTTACTAAATTGTGTACCAAGGTTGCCAAATTGCATACCAAGGCCACTATGACAAGTCATATGATTCATTTATGCTGAAATTGGTAAGTTTCCTCTTGGTGGCTTGTCAAATTGAACATCAGAGCTTGTCAAATTATACATCACAGTTTGTCAAAGTAAACATCACAACTTACCAAATTAAACATTACAACTTATCAAATTGATCCAGTTTCCTTTCTTGAATGTCGCCCTTCCTTTCTTAAACGTTACCCTTCCTTTCTTGAACGTCACCCTTCCTTTCTTGAATGCCGACTTTTCTTCCTAGATGTCGACCTTCATTTCTAATACCTTGAACTAAAAAATGACAGATTACCTTGCCCAACAATACCAAAATTGGTAGGTACTTGGTCGTCGTCTTTTTTATTCATACAATATCTTTTTTTCGAGAAATTTGCCTCCCTCTGGTCCAAGTTTCATATATGGCAGGTATGGTTTCAAATACTTTATAAAAAAACATTTTTATATTTAAAAATATCAAATTTAACGAAATCTTCAAATGTTATTTTTGGAAAGCATTGGGTTTCATTCTCAATTTTTGTTTGTAAGGGTGACCTACTTTCGCTTCGTGAGTCAGTCTTTAACCACCTTAACCACTTTAACCCTTTTCATGAGTGTAAGGTATCAAATCACTTTAACGAAGGTATCAAACCACTTTAACCCTTGGGTATCAGGTCTTGGGATGAGACTATTTTTAACTGGGCGAATTTCTCAGGTATGATTTGAATTTAATTTGAATTTCAAGGGTTTTGAAATTTTATAAATTTATAAACATTTTTAGGGTTTGATTCCCAATGCTCTTATTTTCACTTATTTCTTTGAAGAAAAAGTGTTTGAAATCATTCTTACTTAAAAGGCAGAATCTCGCGAATTTGATCTTGAGGGCAAAATAGTCACTTCTTTGATATTTTGTCAAAATTTGATTTTGTTGAGAGGTATGCAATATATCATCATTTTGAGGTTGCTACAGAATTTGGTGCAGAAATGAGTTCATTTATGGTGTTTTTATTTGAAAAACCCTTAAAAGTTCCAAAGTTGCCAAAAAATTTATTATTATTATTTTGGTTATTTATAGATGTCATTCTTTGGCATTAATCCAAATTTATTTTGATAATAGCAAAGAAGAAAACATCCATTTGATTTTCTTCTTAGATTTATCTTGAGAGTATGAATCTTTTCTTGCTTTCATAACATGTATTTCTTTGGATTTGTTTTTGTAAAGGAGGTGATCTTAGCTAAAGGGGATTGGACAAGAAAACACCTGGTCTTAGGATGATCATGCATGGATGACCCATTTATGGATGCATGTGAGGTAGATGAAGTGGATGTTTAGAGACCCATACTTGTGATTTATGAGCTTGAGAAGAAGCTTATAAAGGTCAGTTGCCCCAAGTAAGATGGTTTTCATATTGTTTCCTTTGATGTTTCAGGTTTTCAAAAAGAGAACTCCTTTTGGTTTCTATAAAAAAAGACTTTTGACTTCTTACATTTTCCTTCACTCGAGTTTTAATACCCATTACTTAGCATAGGTTTTGTAGAAAATTTGAATAACATTTCAAAATTCAATTTCTCACACAATAAAGTCTAATTCTCAAACAAAATTAAATCCAAATAAGTAGGTCCTATTCTTACTGTACGATTTTACGGTAAACTTTTCTCCATTGGGATGAGCTGTGGGGATTTCGAGAAATAGTTTTTCACGGTTCCTTCTAAAGCGTCCCGTGGTATAAGGTAAAAAAATTTTTGATGGAAAGTTGCTCTTTTGAGCTTTGGCTTTTCTTTTTCTTTTCTTTCAAAGGACACCTCTATATTAGAGGTTTTTGTTTTTCCTTTTCTTTGTAAGCCAAAGATTTTTCAAATATTACCAAATGATTTTGAAAACTCCACTTTTCATAAAGCATCAATTCCTAATTTAGGGTCACATAAATCATTTTGATCATTCTTTCAAGAAATTCAATGGAGATCCATTTTTAAAATCTTTTCAAAAGAAATTAAAGTAGACCCTATACATAATACATTTTTTTAAGTATTGGGCATTTATAGGGTCTGTTAAATTTCTTTCCTCAACATCAATTTACTAATATGCATTATTTATGGTGACCCTCTTACAATGTAGGAACCATCCCACTTGGGCCGCCACCTTCCAAGTGGATGTGAGTCTCTTATGGGTAAATGGTGTAAATGACATGTAAAATGTATTTTATATGATATGGTAGAGATACATGCTTTAACAAATGATGATTGTATTCAATCTCCATAAAGGTGTTTAGAGAATGCACTCTACATGCCCCTAGTTTGGAGGAGATACATGAGCATTCATATACTATGGCCGTCCCTATTATGGCATGTGATGAATGATTTTCAATGTGATGCATGAATGACCTATACATGCACATTTTTGGTTTTTGGCATTGCATGATATGATCCTAGCCTTTGATGCATTTTGGGTTAGGTTTACTCCTTAAATTGACCTCTAGGAAATCCCCTTTTATGCATTTTGAAGTTTTTCCAAGTCAAGGATTTTATATAATTTAAGAAGCTCAGAGGCTTAATCGTCCTCATGAATGAGGGGATCTTCCACCTTGCTTTGATTACTCTCAAGTACTTTGATTTCTAGGAAAGTATTATGCACCAGAGAAGGGTTGCGCACAAAAGACAATTTGGGTTTGAGAATATATTTGGATTTTGTCAAAACCAATGCTTGAGTTTGTAATCGATTTTGAAAAGCAAAATTTTTAGGATTTTTGACTTTTCAATTTTTTTTAGATTTTTCAAAATAAATGCTAGAAGTAAGAACATAAAAGGCTTTCTTTTTGGAATTTTCAGATTTTTCAAATGTTTTTGATTTTTAGAAACTTTCTAATTTTTTTCAGTTTTTTAAAATATATACTTTTTTTGGATTTTTTTTTTTAATAAAGGGGTTTTCCATCAAACCTACAAAGAAAACACCATGAATTAGACTTTAAATAAGAGGTCTAACCAATAGGTTTTAGTGTTAGTGGGTTCTAGAGCACTTTTGATCCAATTGGTCTTAAGTGGTGGCTCAGGGGATATGGGAGGGTTGTACCCTAAGTCATATCGACCCAAGTTAGGTAGAGATAGGATGGGTTTGAATCTACCTTCGTTCTTGGCTCCTAGACCCAGGTATGGTGCATACTGTTCAATAACATATTCCAAGGCTTTTTAAGTTTCAAAAAATTTTAATAAAGAGGATGACCTTGGAATAATGTGTCATCCATGACATGATTATACAATCGAGTTTTATTGGGTGTACATAGGAGGTGTATGGCTTTAGGGGTGGAAGGGTTTGACTCGGCTAGGATGCACACTACCCTAGGAGTAGAAGACTTAGGTGATTTGGGTTCCTTTAGGAGATGGACAACCTTGGAAGGGTGTGACTTGGGTTCCCCTAGGATACATGTGACCCTAAGAGGTGAATGATCTTGGAATGAATCCTAGGTGCATCCCAATGTGCCCATAGGGGTGGACGGTTTGAGTTTATACAGATGCTAAGGGAGAACATATTTGATCCCTTGTAAAATGAAGAGAAATGTATTCTAAGGGAAACCATAGTCGGTCCCCTGGTGGGTTTATGGATGTTTGGGGAAGTGATGGCCATAGGCTTGGGTTTATGATACAAACCTAGACTCAAAAAGATTTGTTTATAAATGGTAGGGTTAGGTGTACTTAGGATGGCGATGCATGCCTTAGGAATAACCATGCCTACCAAGTTTTGAATTTTATTTTTATTTTGAAATTCTTTTTGTTGGTGCGAAACATTCAATGCACCTTAAAAATCCACATCCTTTGGCATATTTTGTGGGGTTGTGGGTGTATGAGTGTGATTTGATATATGAAATGCATATGAATAATATACCGATCCTACACAACAAAGAGGAGGATCGAGCAAAGAGTTTTGAGAGAAATGAGTTTCAGATATACCTTTTTCAAGCTTGTCTCCCTTTCCATGATGAGAGTAAGCTTCCTTACAGAAGTCCTCAGGTTGCTCTAGGTCATGCATGGCTTTGAGCTCCCATTGCTTTGCGAGGTCTTGGATTTCATCCTCGAAGCTTATGTGTGTGCCACACTCATTTTCCCTTGTGTATGAAATGGCATTCATGGTAATGGAACCTATCGGAGCAACTGATTTTGAAAATTTTGGAGTGAAGTGAACCTCATGCCCTACTCCGCTTGTGCTCCTAGGGACGTAAACTTTTTCTTCCTTTTTTAATTTTTCAGAATTTAAACTTTTTGATTTTCAAATCTTTTTTTATTTTTAAAGGTTTTCCAATTTTTTTGGTCTTTTCAAATAAAGATTTTTTTTTTGTTTTTCTATGGACAAAGGAGTGTTTGGATGATTAGCAAGGTTAGATGATTTGATCTTAACACTTGTTTTATCAGTGACCTCATATCCTTAATCAGATTTTGGCCTCGATTTGATTTTTCAGGTATGACTTTTCTCCCTATATACTTGAGATTTTTCCTGGGAACGATATGCCTTGACCTCTTGGTTTAGGTCCTCAATTTCCCTTTTAATTTCCTTCTTCAAAAAGTAAATTCTTTCTTCCCGGGTTTGACAAGATTTTTTTGTGGTTTTGGAAAATCGATTTTGAAAGTTATATGAAGCCTTCATTCACATATTTTTAAAGGAACCATCCAAACTTGACATTATTGAGTTTCTTAAATTCGAACTCAAAACAAAGTGTTTGAAAAAGAAAGAAGTTTAAGAATCACAATTTGAATTTGGAATTGGTTTTGGAAAAACAAGGATGGATCAAACAATTTTCAAAGACTTAGGTCTTACCAAGCGTGCCAAATCTATAGATGTGAATTTTTATTCTGATGTCTATGTAGAGACTTGAAATTAAATTATCAAACTAAGTCGTGTGCGTGAGCATGCTAACTAGTTACTCAAACTAGGAAAGATTGATTTCTAACTCCATGTAGTGATTGTAGGTAAGTAAATTCTTTTCGACAAAGGCATTCTTTAACCGATGCTCAAGGGTTAGCCTAGACACTTTGAAAGATCGTTCGAGATCCGGTAAGTTTTCAAAACCAAATTGTAATTCCAAAAGTTTGATAAAAATCGTGATTTTACTTCTTAACTCAAAAAATTCTAAGTTTTGAAAAACATAAACTGGTCATATTTTCAGACATTTGTTTTTTATTTTTTTTAGACAACTTTTGAATCTTCAAAAAATTCGCAAAATTTTATATAAGATAGAGCTTTATATACATATTTAGAAACTATTTTTATTTTTATTTTAGCTAATTTATATAATTAAATATGAAAATATATCCTATTGAGATATTCGGGGCAAATTTGTATAAGAAAATAAGAGGTTTAGGAAAACAACTGTATCTTTATGTTCAGATCTCTGATTTCTATGAAATTTATCTTATTCAAAAGCTATGAATTTTAACTTTTTAATGAGACCAGTTTTAATCAAAATGGTTCACTGTATACAAAGATATAAGATAATAACCCAACCTCTATTGAAAGAACTTTTGATTTTACGAATTTTGTTCTGGTTTTATTTATGATGTTGGACGGGTATAAAATTCTTGAAAATTTTATAGATAATGTGTCTGTGTGTATACGTTAGATGGGCAAAATCTCAGCACATTTAAAACGGGGGGTAAAGAAATAAAAATAGTTTATCGGACATGTATATAGTAAAAAAACAGGTTTTTAGTTTTTCAGGATACGTTCGTACTTTCATTTGAATTAAAAATTAATCTACAGCAATTTGAAATAAATAATATTATAATTATATTATAAGCTTAGAGGGAATTAAGTGGTATATGATCTTATATTATATATCGGAGTAGAAAGATCGAAAATCAATCATATAACAGATAATTCGTGAATGAGAGACGGGACAACATATGATCCTATGTTAATACATCAATATGGGGACATGAACTCTTTAATTACAACCCCATTAATCTTAATGAAAGATGAGAATATAATAATAGAAAAAAGAGAGAAGAAAGGACATGTAGCAGAGGATGGTGGTCGACGGCGAAACCCTCTTTTCCTTCTTCTTCTCTCTCTTTCTCTCCCTCTTGCTGCACGAGTTCCCTTGCTGGATGGACTCGATTGGTCCTTGCTTGATGGATTTGTTGATTTCAAGATAATCCTTTCCAACCCCCTTCAAGGGCCATTTTGTAGGCAATAAGTTGCCTTTTGTTGCAACTCCACTTGTTGAACTTAGCTGGATAAAATGTGGAAGGTTGCCTTGCTGAAAATTACAGAAATTGACTGATAAGGTGCTGCTCCTTCTTGCTAAAATCGGGTCCATTTGATATGGTAAGTGGATGCTGGCCTTTACTTACTGAATTCGGCTGGCATTTGATATGGTAAGTGGATGTTGTGTTTGGTCCAAGCTTGAGAAGTTGTTGGGTTCGGTAAGTGGCCTATTTGAAAGGATTTTCTGCATATGTATCAAAGATGACATAGTTGTTCCCTCTACTACTACAACTAAGCTTGCCAAATTCAAAATCATTTTCTTTGCTACCAGATGTACAACGATGGATCCTCCCATGTTGTGTCCAACAAGAACAATTGCAAGAGAAGAAGCTACATACATCTACAGGTGTCCGATAAGTAAAACATTTCTTTGTTTCATCATATGTTAGAGTTGATGAGACTGAAACACAAGCAGACTCAATATTCCTCAAAGAACCTCCTTTGACACTCCATTCAATTGCTTTCTCAATTGAATGAAAATGATGTGGCCTATTGAATGGCTTTAATCTTCTCGGGGTCCACCTCCACTCCATGAGAGGACACAATAAAACCTAAAAATACAATATGATTGGTATAAAAATGACAATTCTTTAAGTTGATATAGAGCTTTTGGTCTCGTCGGACTTCAAAAGTACAACAAAATCAAAATAGGTGCTCTTCAATGCCCTAACAATATACAAAAATATCATCAAAGTAAACCACAACAAATTTTCCAATGATCGTCATAAAAACTTGATTCATGAGACGCATAATGGTGCTAGGAGCATTGGTGAGACCAAACGACTTAGTATAAAGTGTTTCTTTGAGAAGAGTTATTTGTGTGATATAGATGATTTATTTAAAATTCATGTAAAACCAATAATTGATTCTTGTATAAATTTTAATGATAATAAAATCTCTACTTTTTCTTCTTCTTCTTTTATGTATACTGTTGAGTCATCTGATGTATGGCATGCTAGGTTGGGACATGTAAACATTAATTCCATGGAAATAATAATGAACTTAAAACTTATCCCTAAGACTATCATAGATAAAAAATACAAATGTGTTATATGTATGCAATCAAAGCAACCTAGAAAACCTTTTCATACAGTTCAAAGGAAATCCAAGATTTTGGATTTGGTGCACACTAATATTTGTAAATTCAATGGAATGACTATTAGGGATAACAAAAGATATTTTATTATAAAGTACAAACTCAAACAGGTAAGATACTTAAATGATTAAGGTCTGATAGGAGAGAAAAGCATACTTCAAACCTTTTCCAAGAATATTGTCAAAACAACAATATTGTTTATGAGATTACTGACATGTATTCTCCCCAGTCTAATGGAATAGCTGAATGGAAGAATAGAACCCTATGTGATATGATTAATGTTTTACTTCAAAGTTTAGAGTTACCTACCTACATGTGGTATGAAAATTTGAATTTGTCTTGCTATATTCTTAATAGAGTTCATAATAAACATAAGAAAAGTAGTCCATTTGAGCTTTGAAATGGTCGAAAGATTAATATCAAATATCTCAAAGTTTGGGATGTCTTACAAAAGTATTCATTCCTAAATACAAGAGAGAAAAATTGGAACCTAAAATAGTAGATTAAGTTATATGAAGATAAACTACACATATCGATTCTTGGTCATTAGATATAATGTTTCTATCATAAATGTCAAAACAATAGTTAAGCTCCGTGATACTACATTCTTTTAGAATGTGTTTTTCATGAAGACTAAAGTTCTCCAAAATGTATCTTCTAGAGATTTTGACCCTACTATTTGTATAAGAAAGTGATATTCCTGTGTCTCAACTATAATGTTCTCAGAATATTAGTAGTTTGATATATTTAACCACCTATACACAACCAAATATTGCATTTGTTGTGTGTAGAACTCATTGGAAAGTTCTTGACAAAGTACTTTGCTATGTGAAGGGAATGATTTTCCTTAGACTATATTATAGTAAACATCTTTTTGTTCTTGAAGGATTTAGTGATACTAGTTGAATAACAAATAATTCTGAGAGTAATGTGGTTGCTGAATATGTATTTTTTCTAGGCGGTGCGGTGTCACTTAAAAATCAAAGAAAAAACTATTTTGACTCATTCTACCTTTGAGGCAGAACTATGTCCTTTGAATGACACTGGATTGGAAGTTGAATGGCTTAAGGGACTTATGTCTAGTTTTCTTATAGTAAAGAAGTTGCTTTCTGTAATTTTAGTACATTGTGATAGCATGACTATGATTGATAAGATCAATAGTTTAAAGTACAACCAAAAGTATTAGAGACACATATAAGTTATACTAAAATCTCAAAGGGTTCTTGTGTTTGATTGGGTCATGACTGCAGATTTTATTGGATCCAAATATAACATAACCAATCCTTTGACTAAGGGTTTATTAGTAGCCTTAGATTAAAAATTAAAATTAGGGATGAGACTGAAACCCATGATTTATTAACAAGTAGTGACAACCCAACCTAACTTAGTGGAAATCTCACAAAGTATGATAAATGTGGTAGTAACGAGCTATTAAGTGAATAAAATGATACTTTATATTATTTGATACTTTTAGTATTTGTGCGTTTGTCCCCTGTAAACCTAAAGTATCATGACTCTAAGTTTAAAAAGAGATTATTCTCTAAATGAGATCGGGTCCTAAGACAAGATGCTATAAGTATATCCTTAGAGATACCCAACTAAGTTATTGATATTGTGTGGCCGTAATAGGAGAATTGGGTTGTTGCCTAAAGTCAATAATGATACAAGATATGGATGCATGACCATTAATGTATCAATCTTAAAGATCACGCCATAACCTTTTATTATATTGTTATCAATAGACACCTTTACATGCAAGGTTCATGTTCAATGCATATGTTCACCTAGTTTGGAAGGACAATTTTAAACTTTAGGACTTTATGGGAGATTGTTGTATTTAATGTTAATTAGGTTGGGTTAATTAAATTCATGTGTATTAATAACATTTAATTCATCTTGATATCCCAAATATTCAATCAATGCATTATTAATATATATATAAAAGTTCTAAAGTATGAAAAGTATCATGTGAGAACTTATGACCAAAGGAGACAAAGTTTAGTCCCATATTGAACAATGAGATAAACCTACATATCCTTTTATATATTTGGTAGCTCTTCGGGGAGGACATGCTTTTTCTATGTGCTTGTTCTTTTACTGTAACTGCTTTTTCTATGTGGAGAATATCCACAAAAACTTTTTGCTTAGTTAATTTCCCTATGAATGGACTACTGAATCAATATGTAAAATTCGTCCTACAAAATCAAATAAAAAACTGGATCCAAGTGTACCCACTGGACAAGATCTTCCTTTTGTCACAATTCAACAATTCCACGGAAAATATATACCCCACTAAGTCCTCTTTGTTGCATGAGAGTACTATTTGTGCTTTGTCATATTCGTTTCATGAAGTGGTCGTTCTGTAGTTGAACACGTAGATGAAAGCGTGCATTACCAACCGCGCCTTCCTTCTCTCTCTGTGTGTTTCTGATTCTCTGAGGTGTACATCCTTCTGGAGAGATTGATTCCGAAATACGTTTCATCATTCTTTATTAAAATGGCCTTAAAAAAAGAGGGAGGGTGGGGGGGGAGATTACCAGAATATGACCAGTAAAGTTTTCTTAATAAATATGGACTAGCTCTTGATGACATTTTCTTCGTTAAGATGGGCGTTAGTATCAAAATCTTAACGTTGTCTTAGCTCTCTCTCCCTGTGATATACATAACTATTTTAAGACCATCTAAAGAAAAAGTTGTGAAAACTGTTTAGGATCAGTTCTTCCCGGAAAGATCTTGACGAATTTTGATATAACTATTAATGATGGTTTTTCTCAACCTGAAAAAATCAGAAACATCACATAGACATGCATACAAACACCCAGAGAGAGAGAGAGAGATTGCCTGTACTATAGGGAAAATTCCGGCGATCATTGGCCGGAAATCGCTGGACGATCTGTGTGAACGTCCTGTTGGGCATTGTACCAAAACCTAGGCTTAATCTCAACTCAAGTCCATCCCAATCCATGGCTCTGCATCAATCCAACCTCTAACCTCTGTACTTAACGGAAATGCATTGAGAAATTCTCCGAGTACTCCACCGAAGATCGTCTAAGCTACTTATCAACACCAGACTTATCTCCTCTATATAAATAAACAACGACCGCATCACTCACACACAGAGGGAGCATGGGTTTGCAGAAGGACGCCTCATTTTAATAATTCATTTTCATATACAAAAGCATCATATTTCAAATGGATGGCCACTTTTTTGTTGATTCATTTCAGCCTGCAAATGTGCAATATTATGCACTCGATGTTTGAAGCTTGATTTCCTTCTATTCTATAACTCCCTCCTCCTTTGAAATGTGACAGGTAGCTCCAAAACTCATCCACAAAACAAGTCATAAGGCGGTATATGTACAAGCACTATGAAATGATGCAGATTATATTAAGTTTATCCTTTAGATCGAATTGCTAAGAGTTGTTTTTATTTATTTATTGTTGTGACAATCCTTTTTAAAGTGTCCCATCTTGCCAATTTAAAGTACTTGATATGAGAAATGTATTAATATAATTTCTTAAAATTTTGATCACCCTTTTTATCAATTTTCTTATTTGGTTTCTTTTATTTTGATTGTTATTGGAGTTAGACCCTAAATCATCCTAATCTAAGAGCAGTTTGTTCTTTTATTTTTTTCGTATACTCTTCTTCAATAGCAAGTTTAAGAGAGAGTTCATAATGGGTAAAGTTAGGTCACAACCGAAGTATTATGGTTATCATATTTTAAGAGAGAGAAAAACTATTTAGAAGAGTCAAAATCTACAAAGGAGGATTACAGATGTGATTAGAGTCAAATCCTTAGCCATAACTAACATCTGGTTGACATATTTAACCATAGTATCTCCTTCATTTTATGTGACTTATATTTTTAATGAAGTAGTTGAACATGTAATTTTGTAGTTGTGTCATATTTGATAGATATGGAGTCAAACTGTTCTTTTGTTGTTTTGCACTTTTCAAAGACCCTAAGTAAGTCATCCTCATATATGTTGGCATAATGATCTTGACTAATGTACATCTTTGAGGAAGGTTTGATATCTTTTTCTTTTCTCATTAGTTGATTGTTTAGTAAGTGGGGTTCTTGTTTCTCATAGTCCAAACCCTCTAGTGTTAAGGCTAGTTGGATTCTTCTCTTCAAAGAATATAAGTTTAGGTCATTCACTTTTTCTATTTTTGTCAATTGAGAAACGCACATTGTAGTAGTCATTCTAATGTGTTTGACAAAATTTACAAATAAAGAGTATAATAAATTTAAACAAGAAACAAGCATGTAATAAAATTTAGACATAAATCTAAATAACAAAAGCAATTAATTAGCCAAACACTTATTTACAATAACATGAAAGAATTTCTAGTATCATGCAAATATCTGCGAGCACCTTTCTACAATTCTAGAAACATTGCAGGTATTCATTTGCCAATAACCCTAACTCAAACTTTTAAACATAGTTTTAGAAACAGTTCTACAATTTTCACTCACCCTTTAGACAATTCTAAAATTTCACTAAAATAACATGATCAGAACTATAAAACTAGAATTATAAATAGTAAATTAATTGCATACATTATTTCAGTAACAGGAGGTTGAACAAAACTATCAACTCACTCCTATAGCCATCTTATGAATTTCATATAATTATAAAATTGTGCCCCAAGCCCTCTGTAATTTTCAAGATATATAATGGGTAGAACCATAATTTTATAGTCCAATTTAAAATTTGAGAAACCTCGATAGAGGCGGATTAGGGGTGGTTTCCACCAGTGATTTACTTTAAAACCGTTGTTTTGTACCACAGTTTTGAGAAACCAAAAACAGTTTTAGTTTCTTGCTTTTGGGAAACTAGACTGAGAGATAGAGAGAGTCGGAGGAGGAGAGGGAGAGGGAGAGAGAGAAAGCGCGAGAGGGAATCTAAGAGAATGGAGAGTTCCTTGCTCTCTACTTCATTTCTGTCTTGTGAACTAGAGAGGAAGTTGAAGAGGCTTCCTTGTCCGAGTGTACTGTGCCAAAGCAAGTGACCTTGGTCGGTGCTTTGGCACCCAACAAGCAAGAATAAATAAGTTCTTTCTGTTACACTTCATCCTCTTCTTTCTCTCTTTTCTATCTCTCATTTTTCTTTTAGTATTTTTCTTTTTAGTAAAATCTTGAAGAAGAAACCGAAAAGGGATTGGAGGCCCTGTACTAGAAAATCAATACAGAAGCATTGATGTCTTGTTGATTTTACTATGTTTCTCTTTTTTTCCTTTTGTTTGAACTGTACAAAGAAATCAATGGTTTATTTTCTTTCAAAGCAAAACATATCGATATAAATAACTCTTGTTTATAGAATAAGACCAAGAAAAAGAATCAAATTATTTGTGTCTTCCTTCTTACGTATAAACAAGAGCAGCAGGACAACTCGACTAAAGACCAATGTTTGCTCTAATACCAATGATGAATCAAGAGTTAATCTTTGATGCACAAAAGAAATGGATGATTGAAGATGAGTTTGATACTAGAAATAATTTTTTTAAAGAGGTTTTGCAAAATAACCCAGATGAATGTAGTTGTTTAATTTATTTTTATTTATATCTTCTCTAAACAGAAGGTCCTTTAAGAAGTTGTTTGGAATTATGTTGGTACACCTTTTGATATGTGAAACAATATAGCTATATATATTAGGAAAGTAGCAAAAGATGTGTTAGGTGAATCTAAGGGAGGTGTACCAAAACAAAAAGAAGCTTGATGATGGAGTGAAGTGGTGCAAAATAAAATCAAGACAAAGAAAGAAGACTAGTGAAACTTTAAAGACTTATAAGAAAGTAAAGAAAGCCATAAGTGAAGCAAAAACTAAAATTTGGGAGGATTTATATAAAAAACTCAACTCAAAAGAGTGTGAAAGAGATATTTTTAGGATAGTTAGGGCTAAAGATAAGAAAACTAAGGATCAAAATTTTGTTAAATGCATCAAAGATGAGGATGAAAAAATTCTAGTGGCAAATGATGATATAAAAAATAGATGAAAAAACTATTTTTATAAGTTTTTTAATAAAAATAAAGATTTTATTATTAGCTTAAGAGAGTTAACCAAATCAGAAAAGTATATAAACCACAATTTCTATTGGTGTATTCAAAAGAATGAAGTCAAAGAAGCTCTTAAACATATGAAGGGTAATAAATTGGTAGGACCAAAGAATATTCCTATACAAGTTTGTTAAATTCTAGAAGAAAAAGGAATCACTTAGCTCACAAGACTACTTAATGAAATATGGAGAAACCAAAAAATATCCGAGGAATGGAGAGCGAGTACACTTATACCTATATACAAAAACAAATGAGACATTCAAAAATGTACGAATTATCGAGATATCAAATTAATGAGCCATACTATGAAATTATAGGAAAGAATTATTGAATGTAGGTTAAAACAAGTATCGAGTACAATAGAGAATCAATTTGTATTCATACTAAGGAAATCTACTATTGTAGTGATTTACATTTTGAGACGTCTTATGGAACATTTTAATGTAAAAAAGAAAGGCGTTCACATGATATTTATCGATCTAGAAAAAGCTTACGATGGGGTACTAAGAGATGTTTTTTCGGAGAACCTTGAAAAAAAGAGATATCCCATTGACATACATAAACTTTATAAGAGACATGTATGATGGTGTAAAAACATATGTGAGAACTCAGGAAAAAATGACATACTTCTTTGAAGTTAATATTGGGTTACATCAATGATCAACTTTAAGTTCATACTTATTTATAATTGTGATTGATGAGTTAACAAAACATATTTACCTTGGTGTATGTTATTTTTCGATGACATTGTGTTAGTGGAAAAGCCTAAGGAAAAAGTTAATAGAAAATTGAAACTATAGAGAGATCTATTAAAAAGTAAAGGCTTTTGACTTAGTAGAACAAACACAAAATATATGGAATGTAAGTTTGATCGTTTGGTTACTTCACAAGACATAGAAATTAAAATTGGTACACATTGCTTCTCCCAAAGAAAAGTTTTAAATACCTAAGATCAATTTGAAAGAATTGATAGAGATGTTATACATACAATTAATGGAGGTTGGTTAAAATGAAGAGGAGCATCAAGTATTCTTTGTGATAATAAAACACTATTAAAGTTAAAAGGTAAATATTATAAAACAACAATTAGACTTTCCATGTTTTATGGTTCTGAGTGTGTGACAGTCAATCATCAACATGTACAAAAGATGTCTGTGACAAAAATGAAGATGTTGAGATCGATGAGTGATCATAGAAGGAAAGATCGTATACATAATGAGGTTATTAAAAACAAATGAAGATTGACACCAATAGAAGATAAAATAAGAGAATATCGTTTAAGATGGTTTGGACAGATCAAAAGAAGCACGTGTAAGAATGTATGAATAACTAGTTTTTGAAAGTATTAAAAAAATAAAGGATGACTACAAAAGTGTTGAAAAGAAATGATCTAGTTTATTGTGAGTTAATTCCTAACATGACACGTGACAAAGTTATGTGAAAACAAAAAATACATGTAGACGACTCTGTCTAGAGTGGAAAAAGACTTAGTTGTTATTTATATATTTTTTATAGTAGACTTTGTTGGGTATTTCCTTCTTTAGTTTTATGTTTACCTCATACAAAAACGGTTGCAAGATTCTCGTTCACTATAATAAAAACAAAACTGTTTTCCTTTGAAATAGTCTTATATTTCACAAAGTGATAAATCAGGAAAGAAAACCTTTGTTCAGTAATTACTCGAATGCTCATTTCCGAGGATCTAAATTGACCACTCGATAACTTATATAAACAGCCAGTACAAAAAGCCCAATTAACCTTCACGTTACTGCCACCACTATCAGTCGCATCACCCACCCAAAGCATCGCTTCGGTAGAAGAAGCTGACATGCCGACTCCAGCGAAAACCATCGCATGGCCCGACGATATAGACGTCTCACGTTTCCTTTTCACGTCCCAATTTGACCACCTCACGAGCTTCACCTCCATCCTCAACCGCTTCCTACTCGTTAAAAACCCTAACATTCCGCGGCTACCAGTGAAACCTGTGTTAACGGCTCGGCTTCAACTACCACAGAAACCCGTGATTCCCGCTCAGTCTCCCCCGTAACCCGTGTTGGTAGCTCTACTTCTGCTACCAATGAAACTGGTGTCTTCGGTTCTGCCTCGACTGTTGACGAAACCCGTGTTGCCTCACTTCTGAGCCTAAGGATCACTTCTACCATCATCGTCTTGTTCTCAAACGCCACCACCACCCACCAATGGGTCCCCTCTTTCTCCTTCATCTCTCTCTGTCTCTCTATATAGATAAATAGATGGAGAAAAGGAGAGAGGAAGAATCTTAGTGAGTGAAGAAACCTGATGCTGATCGCTTCTTAAATACAGTGCCCTTATCCCTGAGGCGGTGAGTCGGTGACCGCTCCACATTGGGTTCTCCTCTCGAGTAGATTGTCGATTTTTCTTGCATGCGCAAATCCAGCAAACAGATAACAAAACCAAGCACGTGGTTTCTTTTTGTAATAAGATTTTACTTCCTTAGTAAATCCGTGTTATATATATATATATATAGAAAAAGCAAACAGATAAATACATGCATACACATACGCTATCATCTTTCTCTCACTACACACACACACACACATATATATATATATATATACGTTTTATGTAATTACATATTTTGGTTTTGAGTCTATCCACGCATATCATGCTTAATTTCAATTATATTATATTACTGTTTAAGATTATATAAGAATTTTTTGACTTATATACTTTATCTTCATAGACTTCAACAACATGTACTTACGGTTGCTCCATGTAAATGATTTCATTTAAATCACCCTTTAACAAGATAACTTTTATATTAAGCTAATCTAAATCTAAATCATAAAATACAGAAATAGCCACAGATACCTTGTGGATGTAAATTTTGCATCAAAAGAGTATGTATCTATATAATTTATGTCTTTCTTTTATGAAAATTTGTTTATAACTAACCGGCATTGCTCTATCGACTTTATATTTTCCTTTAAGAACTCATTTATAAACAATAATTTTTTTCTTTAAACAAATCTGACTTGATTTTTTAATAAATTTAATTTCTTCATCCATTGCTTTTTCTAGTCTAATGATTCAGATGAACTAATAGTTTTCTTATAAGTTAAGTTATGAGTCAACTCATCTAAAGCTATTGAATAACACATTTTCTTTATGAGATAAGTGATAATTCTTTAAGTAGAACGATGTGAACCTATTGAATAGTGATAATCCTTTGGATCACTATTCATGGGTTCAAATGATAATAGATCAAAATCCACTGGATTATCAATACCTTCATTATTATCCTCAAGAATGTCATTCTTAGTATCATTTAAGAACTCAACATGCCTACATTATTTTAAATTATGGTCTTTGTTATAAAATCTATATCCTTTATAACCTTTTTGGTATTCAATAAAAACACATCTTAAGGACTTATTGTTTAACTTATCGCTAGATTGATGAAGGATATTTATATATACAATATATCCCCACCTCTATATATAACTTATGTTTGGTTTTCTATAAAATCACATGTCATATAGTGTAGAAAATATAACTTTGCATAATACTCTATTTAATATATACATAGTTATAGTTATTGTTTCTTCCTAAAATAGATTAGGTAGATAAGCATTCAATAACATGGACCTATTAACATTCAATAGGGCCATGTTATATCTTTCAACTATACCATTTTATTAAGTTTTTTTGACTGGGTATTCTATTTTGAAATACCAAAGTCTTTATAGTATTTAAGGAATTCTATAAAAGTGTTCAAGACTTTAATCTTACTATCTAATTGATTTTCAACTTCTTTCTTATATTCTTTAAATGTATCTAATGTCTCAGATTTATGTGACAGAAAATATAAATATAAATATCTTGAATAATTAGAAAATATAAATATAAATATCTTGAATAATTATTTTTTTAATTGCCTCATGCCTGAGCCTACGGAGCACTTCTACCATCATCTTCTTGTTCTGAAGCGCCACCATCACGCACCAATGGGTCCCCTTTTTCTTCTTCATCTCTCTCTATATAGATAGATAGATAGAGAAAAGGAGAGAGGAAGAATCGTAGTCGGTGAAGAAACCTGATGCTCATCGCTTCTTAAATACAATGCCCTTATCCCTGAGGCGGTGACCGCTCCACATTGGGTTCTCCTTGAGTAGATTAACTGTCAATTTTTCTTGCATGCGCAAATCCAACAAAGAGATAACAAAACCAAGCATGTGGTTTACTTTCTGTAATAAAATTTTACTTAGTAAATCCGTGTTTTATATATATAGAAAAAGCAAAGAGATAAATACATGTACAGACATATGCTATCATCTCTCTCTCACTACACATACATATATATGTTTTATGTAATTACATATCTTGGTTTTGTGTCTATCCAAGCATATCATCGCTTAATTTTAATTATATTATATCACTATTTAAGGTTATATAAGAATTTGTTTATATACTTTATCTTCATGGACTTCAACATGTATTTAGGATTGCTCTACGTAAATGATTTCATTTAAATCACCCTTTAACAAGGTAACTTTCACATCAAGCTAATATAAATCTAAATCATAAAATATAGAAATATCTTATGGATGTAAATTTCGCATCAAGAGAATATGTATCTACATAATTTATCTCCTTTTACGAAAATCCCTTTGCAACTAACCACCTTAAATTTATTGATTGCTCTATCAACTTTATATTTTCTTTTAAAAACTCATTTATAACCAATGATTTTTCTTTCTTTAAGCAAATCAAACTTGATTTTTTAATGAATTTAGTTTCCTTAAGCAAATTCACTAGATTATCAATACCTTCATTATCATTCTCAAGAATGTCATTCTTAGTATCTTTTAACAACTCAACATCCCTACATTATTTTAAATTATGGTCTTTGTTATAAAATCTATATCCTTTATAACCTTTTTGGTATCCAATAAAAACACATCTGAAGGACCTATTGTTTAACTTATCATTAGACTAATGAAGGATATTTATATAGACAATAGATCCCCACCTCCGTATATAACTTATGTTTGGTTTTCTACCGAATCGCATCTCATATAGTGTAGAAAATATAACTTGTATCAAAATAGTAGCCATACCCACAGGCCAATTGATGCCAATTGAAACATTAAGTTACTGCACCATCTCTCTCTCTCACACACACACGTGTACACGTACACTTATATAGTGAGTGAACCATGTTCACTATTGATGCTGCTCATGCTCGATCATTGATTTTCAAGAACATGAATCTAATAATATTGTCCTTTATACATTTTCCAAAAGGCCTTAAAAAATTTAAACTACACTTATACACTAAAAGACAATAAGTGAGAATACGAGAGGGATATAAATAAGGTTTTCTAAGAGTATATATTCTTGGAACCTACTCGTCTTTCATGAACGATTCAAGATGAAGCCATGCAATGATTATGTTTCAACCATCAAACCGAAAGCTAAATTAAATACAGGATTTTTTGGGAACCATATAAATATGGAAGGAGAGATCCGGGGTGATCATTTGGCTTCATGCCGAGTGACTGTAAAATCTCTTTTTTCCCCCTTCTCTCTCTCTCTCTCTCTTTCTCTTACTTACTCCTCCTAGGAGATAATTGAGTGTATGAACTAGAGGAGTTTTTTGAGCCATGAAAGGGTTCTGAAATCTGTTTCTTTTCATCTTCTTTTATCTCACTCTTTAACCCCCCCCCGCCCCCCTTCTTTTGGGTGAAAACCAGAGGGCAAGGAGCACTGAATTGAGTGATTTTCTAAGTTAGAAGGAGGTCCTTTTATATTTGTGAAGGGTTTCGACAAATATTCATCTTCTATCTACTGAAGAACGAAAGAAGAGTGTTATTTTTAGGCCGTCCTTATTTATTTCGTAAATGGTTTCAACCGGTGTTTTAACTCCGCCCATGTAAGGGATCACCCTTGCATTGCCAGTCCCAAGCCCGGATAAAGGAGGAGAGTTGTGTTAGGCTTCCGATAGCTAGCGTAAAACTTCGTCGGATTTTTATAACATGGATTACAAAAATTATGAGCATTGCTTTGTGGCGTCCCCGCCTAGCAACGTGTTGTAGAGCCCGAATGCAGTAAGAAGTAAGCAAGGGCCACTACATTTTCGCCCGAATGTAGTGAATCAACTACAGAGAGGGTTCCCACATCATGGACGGGTGTGGGTAAAGAAGTTAGTCCCGCTACATTGTCGCCCGAATGTAGTGAAAATTTTTCAAAGAGGGTATCCGCATTTTGATTATGGACGGATGCGGGGGGTAAGGAAGCTAGTCCTAGATAATAAGATTCGTATTGGCTCTTAAAATATCGGAACATTATCCGGTAAGCTAATGGAGGTGGTAGATACTATAATTTAAAGAAAGATTCATATTCTATGTTTACAAGAGACAAAATGGGTTGGAGAAAAAGCAAAGGAGATAGAGGATACAAGTTTTAAATTATGGTACTCAGGTAAAGAAAATACTCGAAACGAAGTTGGTATTATCATAAATAAAGATTTAAAGGAGAGTGTAGTAGACATACAACGATATGGTGACCGAATCATGACGTTGAAATTAGTATTAGGAGCAGAGGTTTTGAATATAGTTTATGCTTACGCACCCCAAGTAGGACTAGAAGATAGTATAAAGATAATTTTTTGGGAAGAGTTAGATAAGGTGTTTCAAAAGATTTCACAAAGGGAGATGATTTGTTTAGGAGGAGATTTAAATGGACATGTCGGTAAAGAGGCATTAGGATATCAAGGGATTCAAGGAAACTTTGGTTTTGGGGATATAAACGATGAAGGTAAGGAGATTTTAAATTTTACTATGGCATTTGATCTCTTTATAGTCAATACAATCTTCAAAAAATGAGATGAACATTTAATTACTTATAAGAGTGGCTTATCACAAACACAAATTGATTACTTTATTTGTAGAAAAAAAGATAGAGCGTGTTGTAAAGATTGTAAGGTAATTCCAAGAGAAAGCTTAACCACCCAACATCGACTTTTAGTTATGGATTTACAAAAAAAAAATGGACAAAGAAGAAAAGAGTTCATCGAGCTATTCGGACTAAATGGTGGAACCTCAAAAGCGAGAAAGAAGATATATTTAAACAGAAAGTCCTTCAAGGAGATGTTTGGAATTATGTTGGCACACCCTGTGATATGTGGAACAATATGGCTATACATATTAGGAAAGTGGCGAAAGATGTGTTAGGGGTATATAAGGGAGGTGTACCGGCACAAAAAGAAGCTTGGTGGTGAAGTGAAGTAGTACAAAATAAAATAAAGGCAAAGAGGGCATGTTATAAATTACATTATGTGAAGAAAACTAGTGAAACTTTAGAAGCTTATAAGAAAGCAAAGAAAGAAGCAAAAAATGCCGTTAGTGAAGCAAAAGCTAAGATTTGGGAGGACTTATATAAAAAACTCAACTCAAAAGAGGGTGAAAGAGATATTTTTAGGATAGCTAGGGCTAGAGATAAGAAAACTAAAGATCTTAATTATGTTAGATGCATAAAAGACGAGGATGAAAAAATTCTAGTGGCAAATGATGATATAAGAAATAGATGGAAAAACTATTTTTATAATCTTTTTAATGAAAATAAAGATGTTAGTATTAGTTTAAGAGATTTAGCTAAGTCATAAAAGTATATAAACCACAATTTCTACCGACGTATTCAAAAGAATGAAGTCAAAGAGGCTCTTAAACATATGAAGGGTGGTAAATCGATAGGACCAGATAATATTCCTATAGAAGTTTGAAAAATACTAGGAGAAATAGGAATCACTTGGCTCACTAGACTATTTAATGAAATATGGAAAAACCAAAAGATGCCCGAGGAATGGAGAGCAAGTACACTTATACCCATATATAAGATTAAGGGAGACATTCAAAATTGTGCGAATTATCGAGGTATCAAGTTAATGAGTCATACTATGAAATTATGAGAAAGAATTATCCAATGTAGGTTAAGACAAGTATCAAGTACAACAGAGAACCAATTTGGATTCATGACAGGCAGATCTACTATTGAAGCGATTCACCTTTTGAGACGTCTTATGGAACATTTTAGAGCGAAAAAGAAAGACCTTCACATGATATTTATTGATCTAGAAAAGCTTATGATAGGGTACCGAGGGAGGTTCTTTGGAGAACTTTGGAAGAAAGAGGTATCCCATTGACATATATTAACCTTATAAGAGACATGTATGATGGTGCAAAAACATGTGTGAGGACTCATGAAGGAACGACAGACTTCTTTGAAGTTAATATTGGGTTATATCAAGGATCAACTTTAAGTCCATACTTATTTATAATGGTGATGGATGAGTTAACAAAATATATTCAAGATGAAGTACCTTGGTGTATGTTATTTGCAGATGACATTGTATTAGTGGAGGAGTCTAAGAAAAATATTAATAGAAAATTGGAACTATGGAGAGAAACATTAGAAAGCAAAGGCCTCCGACTTAGTAGAACAAAGACAGAATATATGTAATGTAAGTTTGATCATTTGGTTACTTCAGAGGATATGGAAATTAAAATTGACACACATTGCATTCCCCAAAAGGAAAGTTTTAAATACCTAGGGTCAATTTTTTAGAGTGATGGAAGAATTGATGGAGCATCATAGAATTAATGCTGGTTGGTTAAAATGGAGAGGAGCATCAGGTATTCTTTGTGATAAGAATATACCATTAAAGTTAAAAGGTAAATATTATAGAGCAGCAATTAGGCCTGCCATGTTTTATGGTTCTGAGTGTTGGGTAGTTAATCATCAACATGTACAAAAGATGTCTGTGACAGAAATGAAGATGTTGAGATGGATGAGTGGTCATACAAGAAAAGACCGTATACATAATGAGGTTATTAGAAACAAATTAGGAGTGACACCAATAGAGGATAAAATGAGAGAACATCGTTTAAGATGGTTTGGACATATAGAAAGAATATCAAAAGAAGAACCTGTAAGAAGGTTAGAAAAACTAAATTTGGAAAGTATTAAAAGAGGTAGAAGATGACCACAAAAGTATTGGAAATAAACAATAAAAAATGATCTAGCTTATTGGAAGTTAAGTGCTAACATGACACACGATAGGGATATGTGGAAACAAAGAATCCATGTAGCCGACCCCGTCTAGTATGGGAAAAGGCTTAGTTGTTGTTTTGTTGTTGTTGTTGTTGGTTTCAACCGGTGTTTTGCTATACGAGCTAATCCAGTCTCATTTTTTGCATTTTTTGAAGGAAAAATATACAAATTTTAAGCTGCTATCAAAATATCATCTGTTGCTTATGATCAATTATTAAGCTGAGGCAAGGCATCTGCTCAACCAATTTTGGAAAGATAAAAAGAAGTATAATATAGCCCACGTTTGTTAGGAAATGCCACAGATATAACCATGGGCTATAGTACCTCACAAAAAACCCAGAGTTGCTATTTGCCCTACCCTAAGAGATTTTCTGAATCCACCGCTGCCCAATTTTGCTCGCGCATCTTTTTGCTTATATTGCACGAATTGCATTGGTTTTAGAATGTAGGTTTTCTGCTCCTAATTAATCATGCATCTCGTGGATTTAGTTGGATATTTCTATATGAGTAAGTTTTGGTTTGATGTGTAGTTGAAGCAACGATTTAATTAATCATGGTTGGCCGATTCATGAAAATCTTCATACTTGGCCAATTACAAATATTTAGCAAGATAGTTAGATTAATACATTCATGTAAATGCGAATAATCCTATATATGCACTGTGTATATGGGCATGTAGGTAGACATGACCGGTTCCTAACCAGCTCAACAATTCCAACTGGAACAAAGGACCACCCAGTTCGGTTCCGGTTTCACCTTTTATAAAATCGGAACTGGCGGTTCCAAGCCCCAGGTTCAAGTCTTTTTCTAAAATTTTCTTATAACTTCAAATTTTTTTAATAAAATTATCGGTTCGAGGTGGTTCTGAACTCAAACGAGAACCATCCTAGTACCGGCGGTTCTGGAACCACGGTTCCACGTTCTGCGCAAACCGCAACTGGTCATGTGTACATGTAGGCATGCCCTCTCAAACACACATATAGCACAACACAGCACAGAGGGGTGTAGCTGAGCCTAATTCGAGTTCGAATACAAGCAAGCTTGACACGACTGGTTAAGGAAATGCTCTCGCCAAGCTCAAGCTTGAACTTAAACGAGCTTTGGTCTTCAGGCTCCAGCTTGAACTCTAGCTAAGTTCGAACAATTTGAGCTCAGCTCACTAGGTTCGACAGAGCTCAATGCAACCCATACTGACTCAATTAAGCTCTTCTCAAGATTGAGCTCAGTGATCTCAAATCAGATCGAGCTCAGCTGAGTCTTGTGAATTAGCTCAAATAAATGTGGGTTGACCCAAATACATAAAACTTTTAAAATCTAAATAAATTTTATATTTATATCATAAAGCTTGACTAGGCTCACGAGCAGCTCGAACTGAGTATTGACAAAGTCGATCTCAACTCATGAGCAACTCGAGCTCGGCTCTTGAGATTGAGCTCAAAAGATTGAGTTGAGTTCATGTTTCTCTCACCAAATCTCGAGTAGCTAATGAGCAGCTCGTCACACTTGCACCCCTAAGAGCAGAAACAGTCGGCATGCATGAGAGCAAATCTCCAATTATTTCCAGAACCTGCAGACTGGACCATGTAAAATGGGTTTGGCACCCTGTCTTTTCTTTTTGAGAGAGAGAGATGAGCATCTTGCTAGTTACCAAAGTAAAATGTGAAATGCCTTTTCTATTTTCAAGTGTATAATCTAAAAAGTCAGATTCTTACTTTTATTAAAAGTAATGTTTTATAAATTCAAGATAATTTGAAATGCGATTAAATTTGAATAACTGGTTATAATTTGACTAACGATTTATCAATCCCACTCTTGTCGTACACCTGTTATCCCCGGTGTATAGGTTCACCTGCAAAGGAAAGAGAAAGGGGAAAGAAAGGGTGCAGTGGTGGACCCAATTTAGGACGAAGTGAGGCATGCTTCTCTCTGAAAAGTATACAAGGGGTTGCAACTAGATGCTACATCAAAATACAAGTTGTGTATTGATTTGAGTTGGCCATTGAAAGGCTGTGTGCTTATGTGCATTGATTTGTTTTTTTATTGATGGGAGAGATCCACTACATATATATATATATATATATATATATATATATATATATATATATATATATATATATATATATATATATATATATATATATATATAGAGAGAGAGAGAGAGAGAGAGAGAGAGAGAGAGAGAGCACGTGCAATTAAGTTGTGATGGCTTGTGCTTGTTTGTTTAATGATTTATGTTTAGTTAAAGATGTAAGTCCAATCATACTTTCAACATTTATACGCTTCATATATGCTTCCTTAATCTTATGGATGGATGCATGTGTAACCGAAGTGTGAGAGCAACGCTAGTTTATTCCTGCAAGTGTGAGACTTTGGCAACTAATTAAAGTCGATCGGTCCAAAATGCATACGCAATTAAGCTAATAATATTTTAATAAGGGTGCCTTGTGTATGCATGTGACTGTCGATTAAGGAGAATAGTTCATTAGGCATATAAGCATCCGATATATACGGATATCTAATTATGCACACGTACGCACAAATGTAGTATCCGATACAGAGCAGAAGCAGGCACTGCGTGAAGGGAGAGTCCTTTACTGATGCAGTTAAATACCAAGCCAATGGCACAAATAGAGATGGCCGGTTTGGACCCTGACCGGCTGTTCGAACCAGAAGTGAACCACCTTCAGAGCCAGGGGAACAAGATCAGGAATCAGAACCAATCAAGAGACCTTGGTTAAACGGCTCCACCTTCTGGAAACAGAACCAGAACTGGAACCAATGGTTCCACACCATATTTTGGTTCCCGGTTCAAAAATCCTGGCTTTAATGCATGCTTTCTTCAAATGAAACAGTAAATAAATCAGACCTGGAACAGTTGTAGAACCTGACCTGAAACTGAAACCGAAACCAGAGGTGCCTGGTTCGACTTGGATTCCAGGTTTCAGTGGAAGCCAGGTCTTGACACAAAAACAAAAGCTTTATTAATTCTTCCGTTGCCCCTTTCGTTTTGTAAAATGGTCCAATATATAGCCAATAGTGTGTGCCGAGCCGAGCCGGTCCCAAGTAAGAAATGTGTGCTCCTCCTTGGCTTGAGCTCGTAAAATGAAGTTGCAGCCTGAGTTTTAGCTTGGTAATGTAGCTGAATTCCAGGCTAACCCTCAACCTCGTGCTCTAGATTTAGTTAACTTGTGTTGATTTTTAACTTTGGTAGAAGGCAAATTCAAGCTTAAGCTTATTAAATGGGCCAACCTCATGCTGTTAACTCAACTTTGGCTCCTTCCTTAGCCAAATCAGTTTACAGTACTTTTATATGCTTTGTTAGTTCATGTTCCGTCTTATTCATATAGTACTTTCTCATGTATGTTATGCTAAGAAACTATGTTAGCCTAATTGAGTGGACATATTAATGTAACACAATGATCAAACGTCGAGCAAATCACGAAGAATAATAAAACAAGTTCATTTCAAATTAAAGGAAAAAGGGAAAGGTAGAACTTTCACTCAAAGATATGTAACAAAATCTTACATTTCTAATTTTAACAAGCAGCTCGTGTTCAGCTTTTGCTCAACGAGCTAACAGCTGAACATAAATAAGATCGAGTTGACGAACAAGCTATGAACAGCCTCTGTTTAGTTCTTTGGACTTGTTTACAAGCCCTACCTACAACAGATAGACTTTACCGGTCTCGATCTTTCCCTCTACCTTCAGGTTTCTAGAAAATTGCCCTAAGTTGGCCTACCAAGTTGCATCTTCACCTTCGGGCTGTAGGCCCTGTCCACGACTAGGCTCGTGCATGGGTTCTCTAAACAAGCTGTTCCTTGTGGAAGTAGATCATCAACTAGGTTTGCCACAGTACAACTCACAAAGTGATGAAGCTTACAAGATCTCAAGGTAGAATCCATCAAAGCATCCTACCGTCTTTTGCCGAGGGCAGCTGTCTTTGCCTGCATTGCAACAGTCACGTCTTAACTGATCATCTTGAAAGGTTGGGTTGCACCTGGTCTATAATGTGCAGTTCGGATTTGTAGAAATAAATGTCCCATCATAATTTCTTCATGTGCAACTTCATTGTTTATGTTTAACTTTAATAAAGTTATTATTTGTTTATTAATGAGCTTTTAACTATCATGATAAGTTTTGTGTGTGGAGAGGGGTGGGGTTGGTGTATGAAAAGTGGTTTGCAAGCGAACCAATGAAAACAAAGTGTGACTGTTCATCTTAAGGGGACGAATGGTTCAAGTTAATTTTTGCTTTTCTAAACAAAAATAACTTTGAACATTTTGATTGAGTGTACTGTTTAAATATTCAAATATGAACCATCCGTCTCTTCAAATGCAAACTGTTTGCATATACCAGCTTCTTTTATACATGTATTCCTTAAATTTGTTACTATGGGTTGGGCTTACAGATGAAACTTCAAGAAGCATTCTTTCACAAATTTAAGATGGCAAAATTCATAAAAACCACTTCACAAAGGCGCTAAAGTTCATTGGCGGTAGTTGATGACAGCAGCAGCAGAGGACACACATCACAAGTAGATTCGAGCATTATCAAAATAATGCACCATTAACATCTTAACGGACACATTGAGAGTTACAATTTGTACCAAGTCGAGGTACATCAAAATCAAACTATAAGCATTCTAGCAACATAATAAACTCCAATTCCAATGGTTTCCTTTTTCTTAAGCTCTAGAGGACCGCATACATCTTTTCATATGATAATCATTCAATGTGTTGGATATGATATAAGAAATAAAAATCTTAATTTCACTTCCTTTTGTTGCTATACATGGCCTTTTATGCATGATGTTATTTGGTGATAGAAAGATCATAAGGGGGAGAAGATCCTGTGAGGCCGGTAGAATCTGGACTTTTTAGAATGGTGTAAAATTAACAAAACAATTCTGTAATGCAAGGAATGAACAAAGCTTCAAACTGATAAAATGTACATGAGAGAGAGAAATCACTCTGCATTTTGCAGCGTGCAGTTACTACCATAATTTGCTGATGACATGGACAATGGCGACGGCTTGGATATGATCTTTAGGATCTAGAGATGACATCTCCAAGAAAACCTGGTCAAAGTAGATGCTCTTTAGTACTGTCAACATGGAAGAGAAGATCCTCTTCAGTACTCTCAACATTCCCTTGAAAATCCAGCATGCTTTGGACTTCACTAATGAATAAGTAAGGTTTGATAAATAGGAGTTAAATGTAATAAAAACTGGTCTCACATGCAAGGAATTGAAATCTCAGTGATGTACAAGCAGAATGATCTAAAATCTCAATAAGGTCCCAGGAAGTCCTAGGCATCACTTAGAAGCCTCAACTTACTATTTAAGACAAAGTTAAAGGTGATTCTCACAATAGGCACCTGAAACATGATTACAATGTTTTAGAGAATAAAACAAACCTAGTGCTAACCACCTAAGCACCTTTAGAGCACTAGAAGCTACATTTGGACCTAATTTTAGCTAGGGGCTGTGAACAGACTATTCAGAAAGGGCACTTCCTGAGTTTTGCACGTAGAATAGGTTAAAATAAAAGACTGATAAAATCTTAATCAACTTCTTTTAGTCACAGAATTACAATCCTGATATTGATCCAAAGTAAGGTAACCCTAGATCAAAATGTCTGTATGAACAGTATGAATATCATAAATGACTAAAAATAAAACTTTACCTTTATATCTTGCAAAAGGAGATGGAAGACACTGGTAATCCACATCTTTAATGGTTTAACCAAAAGTGCTTCAGCTCCACTCAACTAAAACGATAATGTTGCAGCTGATTACACTGAGACTAACAGCTAGGATAGTAAATACGAGCTTGCGATTATCAAATGTAGTGTTGTCAGCACATTGAAGATGACATCAAGTGTTACTTGATAGCACAAGGAACACGGATCTCTTTCCACTAATGCTTTTCATTGCTCCATATTCCCATTGTTAGGCTGTTTGATTAGCTGTTAAATAAATATCCGTTAAAGCGTGACTCTGTAGACAGTTGGAAGAATACCAACATACTCTTTCTTAAATCACGAAGTGTAAGGTTTGAAGGACAGCATAGAAAGAGAAAAGCCTCACCTTGTAAGAGTATTTTTTTCTTAGTCTGATAGCCATCCTTATACATCTCTTCACATTGATTTGCAGCTTATTGTCATTGAACATCTATATCAGCAAAAATGGTATGTTGTTAACAGAACAGAGAAAAGAAAACTGAAAAAAAATACAAAACATTTTTGAAACAAGAATAAACTAATCCTATGCAAGCAATACTGCCTGCACTACACACCCTTTACCATGAATCCACTTCCAGAACCAAGAATTACAATAGCTAGTCAGAGGCCTAAGATATATCTAAATAAACATTGTAACCAAGGGTAACCTATCAGGAAAGAAACAAGGGTAGAAACTTGAGAATTAAAACATTCTCCACAGAAAATCCAGTTAAGTTTTAAAATGGATTTTAATCATGGAATAAAAGAAATTTGAGAAGTCTGGTCGACACCATGAAAAAGGCAATCTCCACAACCATTTCAAGCAGTGCTGCACTTTAACAATATCTTCAAAATGACAAATGAACAAAATCATGTTCTAGATAAAGAAAAAAAAGTAGCATACATTACCTTTATTATATCATCCATCGAATGAGTATGCTTCATTATTTTTGCACGGTTTACAATCAGGATTGCTGCTACACAAAAGACAGCCAGTTCATCATCCCTAGTTCGCATGGGTGGCAAAGTTTGGGTGTCATTTTGCCAGTGATAGGACCTTGTCAAGAAAATATTAGGCCTAAATCCACAAAATGGAATTATTGAAGCTGAATTCATGTCATCATTTTGAGAGACAGGCTTTTCCACGCTGGTTTGGTAGGTTCGTGAATCCCTTGAATTTTGTCTACTGTCTTTCTCAGTTGTTTCTGTTGTGTCATCCAGTGGAAGTTGTAAAACCAGTGGTTCAGGGTAACCATTCTCCAGTTCACGTAACATAGCTTCATCAAAATCAGCAGCCCACATCATCTGACAAATAATAGAGAAGCTTTCAACAATAGAAAAGAATATTGTCACAGATATTTGGTCAAAAAAAGACAGTTTATCACGCATCAAACAATGGATATTAACGTGTCCATAAGTAGCAAACATTCAATAACAAATAAAGACTGGCACGCTAATGAAGAGTTTCATGACAACATCAGTTTTGGCAGTCAGCATAGCATTTGGAGCAGACTTTCATGATTAACTAGAAAAATCCATTCCATCAGCTGTATTGAGCTAATGGTCATCAAAGAAACATAATGTGAAGAGGCAGAGCAAATATTACACCCCAAAAGAACTTCTTTGGAAAGAAAAAGCGATGAACCCAGTGATTAAAGAAAAACACACAAAAATGATCAAGCAGCTAACAAGTAGGCGTTGACAAGACAACCCAACAAAAATAAACTTAAAACGTATAGGACTATAGGTCACTATCTGAAAAATCAATAGCTGAAGATGGTAATCAGAACACATGAATATTATTAGAACAAATGTGTATGTGTGTGTGCGAGAGAGAGAGAGAGGCTTGAGAGTCAAACCAACTGTTAGAAAGGATTCCGGTAAGGCACATGTTATAACTTAGGAACATGTTGCGCCAATGCAAAGGCTTTTTCCTGTCAGACTGAAATCAGCATCCGTTTCATATACTGCATTACTATTAAATGGGACATTTTAATTGGTGCAATACCAGGCACTCAAAACAGTTTCATCCTCTTTCAACACCTTGAAAGAATTAACTTTATTTCTTGGTGTTCCCTAGTCTATACAAGAAGACTATCCTTATAAATATGATCTCGTCCACCAAGTCAAAGAGGTTCTTAAATTCATTCATGGAATCTTATAAGTCTATGGGACCAAACAATATTTCAGTTGAAGTATAAAAAGTATTGGGAATGGGATTTGGGTTACAAAACTTTTTCTTGTATGGGAAGGCAAAAGGATGCCAGAGAAATGAAGAATACCAAATGAAGAATACCCATTAACAAAAATGGCAAAGATACAAAAGGTTGTATCAATTATAGGGGTACCGAGTCATACCATAAAAGTATGGGAAACAGTTGTTAAATGAAGGTGACAAACACAATAAATAAAGAACCCATTTGGAACTATGTCAAGGAAATCTATTATTAAGGTATTCACTTATTATGACATCTTATCGAACAGTTTAGTATCAAGAAGAATAACCTCCACATGGTATTCATTGATCAAGAGAAGGCTTATCATATATACCAAAAGATATATTTTGGAGAACCTTAGAGAAAAAGGGGATTACCTTTCATACACATCAACCTTATAAAAATAACATCATCCAGGTTAGGAACCATGAGGGGATTATTGATTTCCTTAATACCAACATCCAATTACTTTGAGGGTCAACATCAAGCTCATATCTTTTTACTTTGATTATGGATGAACTAAGAAAATGTATTTTCTATAAACCGCCCTAGTGCAACTTATTTGTAGATGACATCATTGTGTTTGGTAGATGAGGCTAGGGAAGGAGTTACAATAAATTTTGAACTATGAAATGAAACCTTAAAAACAATCGGCTTTCAGCTTGTAGAACAAAAATTACAATATAAGTGCAAGTTCAATATCTCAATTACAATCCAAATGACACAAAAGTTAATTATTTGTATGAACATTCCATGAGCGTAATTCAAGTGTTGAGGATCAGTGTTTCAATTAGATGAGAGAATTGATGGAGATGTTAGATATGGAGAGGTACATCAAGTATTTTTTATGACAAAAATATTACATAAAAATTAAAAGGAAAGCATTATAAGACACGACCGACAATGTTTAGTGATGAATGTCAGGCAATGAACTATCAAACATGCAAAAGAGTCTAGTAAAAAATGATGATATCTATGTTGCAACAAGGAAAGATCAGGCAAGTACTGAGGTTTGGTCAAAAGAGTTGTTGTACCGATTGAAGATAAAATGAAAGAGACAAGCTTAGTGTGGTTCATGCATTTGGAAATGAACCCACATGAAAACTCCAATGAAAAAGATGAGAATTTACATGATGAAAACTTTAAAAGGGGGAGAGGAAAGCCTCCACAGCAGTGTTAACCAATGTTGTAAAACTCATACCGTATTGTATGGTACGGTACGAGTTTATCGTATATCGTAAGTCAGCACGATACGATGCACGATACGATACACGATACCGTATCGTACTCTACAATTTATCGAGCCATATCATATTGTATCGCACGATACAGGCCGTGTCATACGAATCGATATTGACTCGCAAGATATAAAACTCGAGAAACTCAGGTTTTTTCTACTGTTTTGCTTCCTTCCAAACCTTTCCTTACTCCCTACTTTGCTCTCAAACCGTTTTCATACCTTTCATTTACTCGATTTCGTGGAGGAATCACATGTTTTTAGTCTCAAACTGTTGAAAATCCATAGGGGTTTTATCAAATCCATGACATATTTTCTTTTTTGATCCCTCCTCCTTTGTAACCTAATTTTTCACTTAAAATTTTTGGGACTTTTATAGATTTGGAGATTTTCCACCTTTGTAATGCCTTGCCCTTAGTGTGGTTTATCTTTGTTATGCTTGATGGCATCAACGAGGCGATCCAACGTGGAAATATTATACCCTTGTGTATGGAGGCAATAGGCTTGTCAATAAGTGTACGTTATGTAATGAGGTGAAGCATAGAGTTATTTCAAAGAAACATCTTGCAGGAACTAAAAAGGATGCAAGTGTTGGTCATCGGGTGCTTGAAAGTGTGAAGTATGAAATTCAACAAGTTCTGGAGCTCACAAAGGAAAAGAAGAGATTACGACAAAGAGAGCAGAAATAGGCGGTTGGGATATGTCTCAGGATGCTTCTCGAGAAGAAATTCATGTTATGACTAGAGAGGAGAAAGAACAGTTGAAGAGAGCATGAGAAGACGAGATAAAGGAAATAGTGTAGATTCTGGTGACAGTAGCAGCGAGGTTGGTTCTTGTTTCACTGCAAGAGCCCATGTCCCCTTGATAGCTACGAGGAGTGGTAGAGGAGGTGATAGAGGCGATGGAATACATTCATTGTTTCCTTATTAGATAAGTTATGGCTTATAGGAAGGTAATTGAGAAGTTAGATTTGAAGTGTGCAAAGTTTTTTATAAAAATTGTCTCCCATTTAATGTTGTAAATTCATTTTTATTTCAAAGCATGACAGATGATATTGCTAGTATATGATCTGTTATAAGTTTGAGAGGTAAATTACTACAAAAATGGGTTGATATTGTTTATGAATGAAGTATTGAATTTAGAGAGTCATGGAAGGTTACTAGTTATTCCATTATGTTTAATGGTTGGACAGATGACCTCCTATTATTTTAGAGGATGTAAAGTGAAGAGCAATCGAAGCAGAAGTACATATTTAAGATGACGATTACAAGGCGAAGGATTGGATGTCCCAATTTTGGAGGAAGAGGAGGGAGATGATGGTGGCAGTGACCTTGATTATAATGCATTATGATCCATGTTTTGTGGAATGAAACAATGAAATTAGACTGTTGTAGTTTATAACTTTGTATTTGTGTGATGTAATAAACTATAATCTTAACTTTGTAAACTTTCATAAGCTTGTTCGTATATTATTAACTTTAAGTTTAACTTTCTTACTCTTATAGGCTTTTAGACTCATGGTATTAATTTATTGATCGTGAAAAAGTTGTATTATGATTATATTTTCTACCGCTTGGTTACCTTCTATTTTTTAATTACAATTTTTCATATTTTATGGATTTTTTTTTGAATTTTATAAAATAAATTAATTTTAATATGCCATATCGTATGATACGGCACGATTATCGCGTATCGGTGTCCTAAATGATACGGGTATTGATACGCTAATTACAATATTGTACACAAGTAAACCTTGGATAATCATAAATAAAAATAATAAAATAATGATACCCAAATAGAGCATAATAAGAACTTTGACCCCATAGATGTGAGTGAACCAACTCAAATAGAATAGAAGTTTTTTATTCACTTAAAGGAAATGAAACACAATTATGTTTTGCCTTCTGGCATACTGAAATAGATGAAGGAAGAGTACTGAAGTCTTGGGAAATATGTTCCTATGTTTGGAAATAGGAAGATGTCCAAGTCACAAGTGTCACAACTAAATTGCATCCTCTTTGCATACTTTGAAGGACGATGCCACATGTGTGTATATTTGTATCTCACACTTTCATAATGTAGAGTCTCCCATGTAAGTTACCATGTCCAAAGATCCTTACCGTCTTCTGATCCTTGAAAGATACATCCGAAAAAGGAAAAAGTTCTTGTATAGTCCATATCTTTGATAAGGAAACTCATAGATAACAACTTTATACGAAAACTGGGTACATAATATACAGAAGATAGTACTTTGAGATTGGTTATAATACTTCATTTCCCTATCATAGAAGTATACGAGCCATCAACTACCGAACTTGACTATGATTATGTATTTTTTGATAATCATACTACGGGTAATTGTGGTTGACTCCACTTTAGACAGTTTTTTAATAATTGATTCATAGTGTCATTATGTCCAATCTCATTGTTTGAATCAACTTCACTTACCTAATATGCTTTGTTCTTGAGGTAGGAGAGTTTTCCAACTAAATCCCAACACTGCTCTCGATTGTGTCGTGTTTTTCCACAATGGGAACATTGGAGTTTATCCTTCTCTCCAAAAGGCATGTACCACGACTTCTTCCTCTAAACGATGTACCACGACTTCGAGAAGAAGTGAGTGGGGAATGTTCTCCTTTCCTACAAGTGATGATTGAGATGGACTAACAGTGAAGGTAAGTAACCTATAAGTTTTTCTCTAAGTATATTTCCTTTGACTAACTCAAAGTCTAAAGATATTCTCCGTAGCAAATCAAAACTTTTGTCTCTACAATTTTTCCTTTTGCACAAGCTTCACACTAAGTTGGAGACTAATATTCCACACCTCGTAGTTAGAGCGTTCTCCTTGTCCACATCTTCTAATTTTATTGACAATTTCATATTTCTTTCCTATATTCTTCTTCCAAGAATAAGCGTCTTCAATGGCTTTCCAAATTTTTTTCGCAGAATCAAGACGCATAAAAGTACGGCTCACAAAAGGAACCATAGATCGAAGAATCCAAGACAACACCAAGGCATTCTCTCTTTGCCACTTGAGAAAGAACCAGAAGTCTATGCAGGCTTAGAACACTATCCCGTGACATATTCTAATTTCCCATGCCCTTCAAGAGCTAGCTCTACGGATCTGGCCCAATGTTCATTATTTTTTTATGTTGAATCATATGTTTCAAAGTTGAAGATGCTCTATCTTCTCTTGTTTCTCCCCAAAGATGTTTCCTATAACCTTCTCCATGTCTTACATTGCATGGAGAGCCTCAGGATGTGTGTAGACAACCTCGAGATGTGTGCAAATCGCCATGAGATGCGTGAAAGTTCAACTCTTGTAATGCCTGCAATTTTTGTTGAATTATCCCTCTTGCCTATGATGTTTCTATGTTTTTTCTTAAATCTTAGGGTTTCAATACTAAAGAACCTTTAAAAACTCTCTATTTTTTGCTTCACGTGCACACACGAGATTGCGATTAGGCTCTAATGCCATGTTGAATAAAATCGACATGGAGCATAAAAGATTGAATCAACAATCAACAACAACTAAGCCTTTTCCCATACTAGATGGGGTCGGCTACATGGATTCTTTGTTTCCACAACGCCCTATCACGTGTCATGCTAGCAGTTAACTCAATATAAACGAGATCATTCTTTAAAGTTTATTTTCAATACTTTTGTGGTCGTCCTCTTCTACTTTTAACATTTTCACAATCTAATTTTTCATATCTTCTTACGAGAGCATCCTTTGATCGTCTTTCTATATATCCAAACCACCTTAAACAATTTTTAGAATACTCCCAATTGGTTTCTAATAACCTCATTATTTATACGGTCTTTTCTTGTGACCACTCATCCATCTCTAACATCTTCATTTCTGCTATGGACATCTTTTGCACATGTTGATTATTAATTTTTTCCTTAGACTTATCCACTAACACACATACACCAGGTACTTCATCTTGAATATGTTTTGTTAACTCATCAATGACCAATATAAATAAATATGGACTTAAAGTTAATCCCTATAACCCAATATTAACTTCAAAGGAGTATGTCATTCCTTCATAAATCCTCATACAAGTTTTTACACCATCGTACATGTCTCTTATAAGATTCATGCATGTCAATGGGATACCTCTCTTTTTAAGGTTCTCTAAAGAACATCTCTTAGCACTCTATCGTAAGCTTTTCCTAAATCAATAAATATCATGTGAAGGTTCTTTTTTATTCTAAAATGTTTCATAACACATCTCAATAGATGAATTGCTTCAATAGTAAATCTGTCGATCATGAATCCAAATTGGTTCTCTGTTGTACTCGATACTTGTCTTAACCTATGTTCGATAATTCTTTCTTGTAATTTTATAGTATGGCTCATTAACTTGATACCTCGATAATTCGAACAATTGTGAATATCTCTCTTTCTTATATATGAGCATAAGTGTACTCGCTCTCTATTTCTCGAGCATCTTTTGAGTTCTCCATATTTCATTAAATAGTCTTGTGAACCAAATGGGCCCCATCTCTCATAGGATTTTTCATACTTCTATAAGAATATTGTCTGGTCCTAAAGATTTACCAACTTTCATATATTTAATAGCCTCTTTGACTTCATTCTTTTGAATACGCCAATAAAAATTATGGTTTATATACTTTTCTTATTTGTCTAACTCTCTTTAGTTTTCTTATCTCTAGCCTTAGTTATCACAAAAATATATTTTTCACCTTTTTTTAGTTAAGTTTCTTATATAAATCCTCTCAAATTTTAGCTTTTGCTTCACTAACGGCCTTTTTTTGCTTCTTTCTTTGCTTTCTTATAAGCCTCTCAAGTTTCACTAGTCTTCTTTGCATAATGCAATTTGTAGCATGCCTTCTTTGCCTTTATTTTATCTTTCACCACTTCACTCCACCACCAAGCTTCTTTTGTGCCGGTATGCCTCCCTTAGATTCGCCTTACACATCTTTTGTCACTTTCCTAAAAAATTAAATGTTCATCTTATTTTTTAAAAATTGTATTGGCTATAAAGGGATGAAAAGTCATAACAAAATGTAAAATCTGCCTACCCTCATTTATATCCCCAAAACCATAGTTTTCATGAAAAACTTGATATCCTAATGCATCTTTACCGACATGTCCATTTAAGTATCCTCTTAAACAAATCATATCCCTTTGTAGAATTCTTTGAATTACCCTATCTAACTCCTCCCAAAAAGCCTTCTTTATTATCTTCTAATGCTACTTGGGATGCATAAGCACAAACTATATTCAAAGCCTCTACCCCTAACACTAATTTCACCATATCTACTACATTATCCTTTAAATCTTTATTTATAATAATACCAACTCCATTTCAAGCTTTTTCCTTTCATGAATACCATAGTTTAAAACTTTTATTATCAATCTCTTTTGCTTTTTCTCCAACCCACTTTATCTCTTGTAAACATAAAATATGAATCTTTCTCTAAATCATAGTATCTACCACTTCAATTAACTTTTCGGTTAATGTTCCAATATTTCACGTACCAATATAAATCTTATTATCCAGGACTAACTTCCTTACCCCCGCATCCGTCCATTCTGAAAATGTAGATACCCTCACTGTAACTTGTTCACTAATTCAAGCGACAATGTAGCAGTAATAACTTTTTTACCCACACCCATCCATAATGTGGGAACGGTGGAAGAGTGCAGTCTATTGTTGTTGACTACTCTCTCTCACATTTTTCTTATTTCTTGCTAATAGGGTTTAAGCCCTATTAGTCTATTATATAGAAGACTAAACATGACTAAACTACCCCTAATAAGTGACTTGAATATAAAGCTACATTTAAATTCAACTACAACAAACAAACAAAACTATTCTAACACAAAACTTTGCATATTTCCTTCTAACATTATTAACTGTTAATTCCAAGGATAGGAGTTATTACGTGTTATTGTCCCACGCAAAACTTTATTAATCCTTAGAATTCCAAGGATAGGTGTTATTACCTGTTAGAGTCCCAAGCACAGATTTATTGATGGTAGAGTCTCAAGTCTTAGTTATTAGAAAACACATTCTCAAACTAGGAAATTATTATGAGTCAATCAAGGTGCTTGATACCTCATTAAATAATTTAAATAAGTCATGTACTACTGGTTTTGATATACAACAGCAACAACAACTAAGCCTTTTTCCATACTAAACAGGGTCAGCTACATGGATTCTTTGTTTCCACAGAGCTCTATCATGTGTCATGTTAGCAGTTAACTCACAATAAGCTAGATCATTCATTATTGTTTCTTTCCAACACTTTTGTGGTCATCCTCTACCTCTTTTAATACTTTTCAAATTTAGTTTTTCATACCTTCTTGCAGATTCTTCTTCTGATCTTCTTTCTATATGTCCAAACCATCTTAAACGATATTCCCTTATTTTATCCTCTATTGGTGTCACTCCTAATTTGTTTCTAATAACCTCATTATGTATACAGTCTTTTCTTGTATGACCACTCATCCATCTCAACATCCTCATTTATGTCACAGACATCTTTTGTACATGTTGATCGTTAATTGCCCCACACTCAGAACCATAAAACATGACAGGTCTAATTGCTGCTCTATAATATTTACCTTTTAACTTTAATGGTATCTTCTTATCACAAAGAATATCTGATGCTCCTCTCCATTTTAACCAACCAGCATTAATTCTATGCATAACATCTCCATCAATTCTTCCATCACTTTGAAAAATTGACCCTAGGTATTTAAAACTTTCCTTTTGGGGGATGCAATGTGTGCCAATTTTAATTTCTATGTCCTTTGAAGTAACCAAATGACCAAACTTACATTCCATATATTCTGTCTTTGTTCTGCTAAGTCGGAGGCCTGTGCTTTCTAATGCTTCTCTCCATAGTTCCAATTTTCTATTAACTTTTTCCTTAGACTCTTCCACTAACACAATGTCATCTACAAATAACATACACCAAGGCACATCATCTTGAATATGTTTTCTTAACTCATCAATCACCATTATAAATAAGTATGGACTTAAAGTTGATTGTAACCCAATATTATCTTCAAAGAAGTCTGTCATTCCTTATGAGTCCTCACACATGTTTTTGCACCATCGTACATGTCTCTTATAAGGTTAATGTATGTTAATGGGATACCTCTTTTTTCCAAAGTTCTCCAAAGAACCTCCCTTGGTACCTTATCATAAGCTTTTTCTAAATCAATAAATATCATGTAAAGGTCTTTTTTTTCTCTAAAATATTGCATAAGACGTCTTAAAAGGTGAACCACTTCACCAATAGATCTGCTTGGCATGAATCCAAATTGGTTCTCTGTTGTACTTGATACTTGTCTTAACCTACGTTCGATAATTCTTTCCCATAATTTCATAGTATGGCTAATTAACTTGATACCTTGATAATTTGCACAATTCTAAATGTCTCCCTTGTTCTTATATATGGGTATAAGTGTACTCGCTCTCCATTCCTCGGGTATCTTTTGGTTTTTCCATATTTCATTAAATAGTCTTGTGAGCAAGTGACTCCTATTTCTCCTAGTATTTTCCAAACTTTTATAGGAATATTGGTTGGTCCTACCGATTTACCATCCTTCGTATGTTTAAGAGCCTCTTTGACTTCATTCTTTTAAATACGTCGATAGAAATTTTGGTTTATATACTTTTATGATTTGGCTAACTCTCCTAAGCTAATACTAACATCTTTATTTTCATTAAAAAGCTTATAAAAATAGTTTTTCCATCTATTTTTTATATCATCATTTGCTACTAGAATTTTTTAATCCTCGTCTTTGATGCATCTAACAGAATTAAGATCTTTAGTTTTCTTATCTCTAGCCCTAGTTATCCTAAAAATATCTCTTTCACCCTCTTTTGAGTTGAGTTTTTTATATAAATCCTCCCAAAGTTTAGTTTTTGCTTCACCGACAACCTTTTTCGCTTCCTTCTTTGCTTTCTTATAAGCCTTTAAAGTTTCATTAGTTTTCTTAGCATAATGTAATTTGTAACATGTGCTCTTTGCCTTGCTTTTATTTTACACTACTTCACTCCACCACCAAGCTTCTTTTTGTGCCAGTACACCTCCCTTAGATTCACGTAACACATATTTCACCACTTTCCTAACATGTATAGCCATATTGTTCCACATATCACAAGGTATACCAACATAATTTCAAGCATCTCCTTAAGGACTTTCTGTTTAGATATATCTTCTTTCTCGCTTTTGAGGTTCCACCATTTAGTCTGAATAGCTCGATGCACTCGTTTCTTCTTTGTCCATTTTTTATTTGTAATCCATAACTAAAAGTCGATGTTGGGTGGCTAAACTTTCTCCTGGAATTACCTTCCAATCTTTACAACACGCTCTATCTTTTTTTTTCTATAAATAAAGTAATCAATTTGTATTTGTGATAAGCCACTCTTATAAATAATTAAATGTTCATCTCGTGTTTTGAAGATTGTATTGACTATAAAGAGATCAAAAGCCATAGCAAAATTTAAAATCTCCCTACCTTCCTCATTTATATCTCCAAAACCAAAGTTTTCATGAATACCTTGATATTCTAATGCCTCTTTACCGACGTGTCCATTTAAGTCTCCTCCTAAACAAATCATCTCCCTTTGTGGAATCCTTTGAATCACCTTATCTAACTCTTCCCAAAAAACTGTCTTTATACTATCTTTTAGGCCTACTTGGGTGCGTAAGCACAAACTATATTCAAAACCTCTACTACTAATACTAATTTCAACGTCATGATTTGGTCACGATATCGTTGTATGTCTACTACACTATCCTTTAAATCTTTATTTATGATAGAGTACCATAATTTAAAACATGTATCCTCTATCTCCTTTGCTTTTTCTCCAACCCACTTTGTCTCTTGTAAACATAGAATATGAATCTTTCTCCGAATCATAATATCTACCACCTCCATTAGCTTATCGGATAATGTTCTAATATTCCAAGAACCAATACGAATCTTATTATCTAGGACTAGCTTCCTTACCCCCGCATCCGTCCATATTGAAAATGCAAAGACCCTCTCTGTAAATTATTCACTACATTCAGGCATCAATGTAGTGGGACTAACTTTTTTACCCACACCTGTCCATGATGTCGGAACCCTTTCTGCAATTAATTCACTACATTCGGGCGAAAATGTAGTGGCCCTTGCTTAGGCTTTGCAGCGCGTCGCTAGGCGGGAACGCCCCAAAGCAATGCTCATAATTTGTGTAATCCATGGTATAAAAATCTGACAAAATTTTATGCCGGTTGTCGGAAGCCTAACACAGCCCTCCTCCTTTATCCGGGCTTGGGACCGACAATACAAGGGTGATCCCTTACATGGGCAAAGTTACTGGTTTTGATATAATTTTTAAATTTATCCTTATTTTGATTCATAACTCTGCCCATGTAAGGGATCACCCTTGCATTGCCGGTCCCAAGCCCGGATAAAGGAGGAGGGTTGTGTTAGGCTTCCGACAGCCAGCGTAAAACTTCGTCGGACTTCTACAACATGGATTACAAAATTTATGAGGAATTATGTTGGCACACCCTCTGATATGTGGAACAATATGGCTATACATATTAGGAAAGTGGCGAAAGATGTCTTAGGGGTATCTAAGGGAGGTGTACCGGCACAAAAAGAAGCTTGGTGGTGGAGTGAAGTAGTACAAAATAAAATCAAGGCAAAGGGGGCATGTTACAAATTACATTATGCTAAGAAAACTAGTGAAACTTTAGAAGCTTATAAGAAAGCAAAGAAGGAAGCAAAAAAGACCGTTAGTGAAGCAAAAGCTAAGATTTGGGAGGACTTATATAAAAAACTCAACTCAAAAGAGGGTGAAAGAGATATTTTTAGGATAGCTAGGGCTAGAGATAAGAAAAAGATCTAAATTATGTTAGATGCATAAAAGACGAGGATGAAAAAATTCTAGTGGCAAATGATGATATAAGAAATAGATGGAAAAACTATTTTTATAATCTTTTTAATGAAAATAAAGATGTTAGTATTAGTTTAGGAGATTTAGCCAAGTCAGAAAAGTATATAAACCACAATTTCTACCGACGTATTCAAAAGAATGAAGTCAAAGAGGCTCTTAAACATATGAAGAGTGGTAAATCGGTAGGACCATATAATATTCCTATAGAAGTTTGGAAAATACTAGGAGAAATAGGAATCACTTGGCTCACAAGACTATTTAATGAAATATGGAAAAACCAAAAGATGCCCGAGGAATGGAGAGCAAGTACACTTATACCCGTATATAAGAACAAGGGAGACATTCAAAATTGTGCGAATTATCGAGGTATCAAGTTAATGAGTCATACTATGAAATTATGGGAAAGAATTATCGAACGTAGGTTAAGACAAGTATCAAGTACAACAGAGAACCAATTTGGATTTATGCGAGGTAGATCTACTATTGAAGCGATTCACCTTTTGAGACGTCTTATGGAACATTTTAGAGCAAAAAAGAAAGACCTTCACATGATATTTATTGATATAGAAAAAGCTTATGATAAGGTACCGAGGGAGGTTCTTTGGAGAACTTTAGAAAAAAGAGGTATCCCATTGACATATATTAACCTTATAAGAGACATGTATGATGGCGCAAAAACATGTGTGAGGACTCATGAAGGAACGACAGACTTCTTTGAAGTTAATATTGGGTTACATCAAGGATCAACTTTAAGTCCATACTTATTTATAATGGTGATGGATGAGTTAACAAAACATATTCAAGATGAAGTACCTTGGTGTATGTTATTGGCAGATGACATTGTATTAGTGGAGGAGTTTAAGGAGAAAGTTAATAGAAAATTGGAACTATGGAGAGAAACATTAGAAAACAAAGGCCTCCGACTTAGTAGAACAAAGACAGAATATATGGAATGTAAGTTTGATCATTTGGCTACTTCAGAGGACATAGAAATTAAAATTGGCACACATTGCATTCCCCAAAAGGAAAGTTTTAAAAACCTAGGGTCAATTTTTCAAAGTGATGGAAGAATTGATGGAGATGTTACACATAGAATTAATGCTGGTTGGTTAAAATGGAGAGGAGCATCAGGTATTCTTTGTGATAAGAAGATACCATTAAAATTAAAAGGTAAATATTATAGAGCAGCAATTAGGCATGCCATGTTTTATGGTTCTGAGTGTCGGGCAGTTAATCATCAACATGTACAAAAGATGTCTGTGACAGAAATGAAGATGTTGAGATGGATGAGTGGTCATACAAGAAAAGACCGTATACATAATGAAGAAACAAATTAGGAGTGACACCAATAGAGGATAAAATGAGAGAACATCGTTTAAGATGGTTTGGACATATAGAAAGAAGATCAAAAGAAGAACCTGTAAGAAGGTTAGAAAAACTAAATTTGGAAAGTATTAAAAGAGGTAGAGGACGACCACAAAAGTGTTGGAAAGAAACAATAAAGAATGATCTAGCTTATTGGGAGTTAACTGCGAACATGGCACACGATAGGGATCTGTGGAAACAAAGAATCCATGTAGCTGACCCCGTCTAGTATGGGAAAAGGCTTAGTTGTTGTTGTAGTTGTTGTTTGTGTATCCTTATTTTGATTCATAATACTCATTTAAAATTTTTCTTATTTTTTAGCTATTTTTCTTGATTTTTAAACTATTTTGTAATAAAAAAAATTATGATACACCATTCTCATGGAGAAAAAAGATACACGATACAGTACATTACAAACAACATTACTCTAAAGCATTGGAAGAAAATAATAAGGTACGTTCTTGCTTTTGTGGAGTTGAATACTATCATGACATAAGGTCAAGCTCAATAGCAAGAAAATTTTGTGTACTCGACCCCTCTTTGTGTGAGGCAAACACTTGATTTTGGTTAATTTATACTTTAAAATGAAATAAATCCAGTCTCCGCGAAAGAAACACCCTTGCAGGTATGATCTCAACAATCAGGCTATGTCATGGTTTAACAATCTTTGGAACCTCATACTATGATGTATGGAAACGGCTAAGCATATGTGACACTCGATACTACATTTGCTTTTTGTTAACCAGAAGTGCGAAGGTTAATCTGTCTGCATGCTTCAATGAAAAAGACTTTCTTTTTACTGAAAAGATATGGTAAAATCTTTATTAGAAAAAGAAACTGCTCGAATCAAATTTTAAATACACATAACTTGACCAAAAACTTTAAGTTACTATTATATGTAACCTCAACCATAGTCATAAATCATGTCATCTATGGAAAACAGTTGCCAAAAAGCACATCTGTTTCATGCCTGCAAATTTTTTATGTGCAGGCAACTGGACAAGCAAGAGCACCTTACATAAAGTTAAGTTCCTAAAGACATGTCTGTCCATTGTATGTGGAATCTCTATCTCACATTGGAGGCCCCATGACGTGGACTAAGTATGCAGTCACGTAGACACCAAATACAGCTAATAGTTTGCTAACCACGCAGAAGGCCACCTGAAAGCTCATAAAATATTTTGATGGGCATGTTCGAACTATTTTAACATATAAGGCTCACCAATAACAAATTAACTTCTTGTTCACCAATCTGAAACCATTTGAGGTTTGTTTCATCCATGAGAAAATGAATGACCTCTTATGAACTGAGACTGTTTTTCTATCAAAAGAGAACCCCCAAATCAACCTTAAGCCAGTCACGGATGATGCATTCTGATAATCATATTACATATCTTGCATTATTTATTGTCCTTGCATGCCAAAACAAAGGCACATGACCAGAAACAAGAGACCTCCATGACAGACCATATCCAAGAATAAAGAATAGATAACAGATACCATCTTGAGGAGCACAAACCTCCCACATGCCAAGTGCTGCATCAAATGACAACTCCCGACGAAATAGCACAAGGAGCATCCTAAATGCAAAGAGAAAGCTCTCAGCACCTATTACTGATAAATGTCTAGACATTTCAAAGTCTGTCAGCTCCAAGATTCGCCCTAAAGCTTCCAATTGCTTCATAACTCCAGTGGGTCCTTCCATATGGAAATTTTCCCGCTACAGAGGAAAAATAAGATAAATAATGAGATGAAAATTTTCATGAAAATGCAGAGAACGTGCTCAGAGGCTAAAGGTTTACCGTTCTCCGAAGAAGCATCTCGAAGCACCAAAAAGCATCTGCATTATCCTCATAAAGGACCACAAGTGGAGAGAGTAAATCACTCATACCTGAGACAAATTCAATTGCAATTTATGCATTTAGTTTCTAGACAACCCCAAAATGAAATTCAAAACAACGACATATTGCAAGAGTGGAATATACTAAGCCTACTACAGTGACAACCTTGGCAGTACCCGGTAGAAGGATCCACCCACGCATAGACAGCTAGAATATCTGACATCCGTGCAACATTTTTCATGTCTCCGTAAAATTCAAGATGGTTGTCAGTTCTCACCACATCAACCACTGATATTTCATAAAAGTTAGCTCTCACATACAAAAATTTCTAAAATGGAACAGGAAAAAGGTTATTTTTCTGAAAAATTAGGCAAAAGAGTAGATTACCAATCCTATGAAGTGTCCACAGCCAATCCCCAACTGTCCTGTCATCAGCAATCACTCCACAATTCTCATATGCACTAACTGTTGCTATATCTTGGTCATAAGGAAGTCCATTTCTATCAAGGGAAATTCTTTGCCACTGAAAATTCTTTAGCTCCATCATTTGTCCCTGTGTTTCGAAATTAGAGTTCCTGTAGTTGCTTACTCTAGCACGCACATCAGTTGATGGTGAATCTTCCACTATCAAATCCACATTCTCATTCATTAGAAAGCTGTGTGTGCAATCATTATGCATTTTCCATTTCTGAGGTCTAGAAACTCTATTTTCTTGTTCTTCTACCCTGTTTTGGTCAATCTTTTTGAACAAATTTGTGACAGGCAAAGCAGGAAAATCAAAAGAAGAATCTGTTGCGTCTTCTGCATCATAAAGCTCTCCTGCTGCATAGGAAAGGCTATCATTTGAAGAATTATAAGCAGCACGGTCAGGGCTTTCTGTAGCACATGCAATTTCAACCGGATTACATAAGCCTTCTCTACATGCACATAATGTATCTGCGCAACCATTATTTATTCTTGTAGGCCGCTCAGGTTCACTAGCAGCGTCTTGAGAAACTTGAGTGAAGACATCATCTGTGGTCCTATTTTCATCTTTGGACCAGTTCCTTACATCCATCACTTTTGACCCAACAGCATATGCAAGTGTACCAGTGCCAATACTTGAATGCATCTTTTGGCATTGCTTGATCAAATCATCATAACGTGCTCTGCAATGACAAAATCAGTTGCCACCCTTAGAACTACTGATAGAAATGGATTCCTTAGATACCACAACACTGTTTATAGGGAAAGACATCTTACTACTGTTTTGGACATCATTAACTTCAAAAGTGAAACAAAGACTGAACGAAACTTTTGATTATATGATACTAATTTTCAGCATCTATACATTTATTCAAAAAAATTCCCTAGAAGTATCAAGACCAAATTAACACGCATATCCAGACATTTGTTAGTGAAGTAATATGTAGATGAGAGAGATGAATCATCCATCAGAAGACAACATTTCCATGGTATGGAGCATGAGCTACCAGAGAAAACTTCAGAATGGCATTTAATGAGTAACAAGTTTTGTAATTCCATGGACACATATTCTCACACTATCATCTATGAGTACCAAAATCATGACCACAATCTAGTGTTCAGTGGTGGCAAGATTGGCCCGATCCATGGGTCCGGGATCCAACTTGATCCAAATGGAGTAGGAAATACGGTTTGAACCTGTCTGGTTTAGGTATAAAGATTACGTAAATTGCTTTGACCGGGTATGAGGTGGGTGTGGGATAAGAAGTACCTAACCCATATTGGTACCCACACCTGATCCTACATATATACAGGTTTGTGGGTGTGTATGGAAGATATTGAATTTTCACATTTTCAATTATCTATACTTGATTTTTTTAATTATTTAAATTAGGTGGACAAATGATGAGATCTAAGTCATGAATATGAAATAATATATGACTCCATAAACTCAACAAAATCCACTACCAACATTGGAAAAGTACCTACATACAACAACAACAACAACTAAGCCTTTTCCCATACTAGACGGGGTCGGCTACATGGATTCTTTGTTTCCACAGATCCCTATCGTGTGCCATGTTAGCAGTTAACTCCCAATAAGCTAGATCATTCTTTATTGTTTCTTTCTAACACTTTTGTGGTCGTCCTCTACCTCTTTTAATACTTTCCAAATTTAGTTTTTCTAACCTTCTTACAGGTTCTTATTTTGATCTTCTTTCTATATGTCCAATCCATCTTAAACGATGTTCTCTCATTTTATCCTCTATTGGTGCCACTCCTAATTTGTTTCTAATAACCTCATTATGTATACGGTCTTTTCTTGTATGACCACTCATCCATCTCAACATCTTCATTTCTGTCACAGACATCTTTTGTACATGTTGATGATTAACTGACCAACGCTCATAACCATAAAACATGGCAGGCCTAATTGCTGCTCTATAGTGTGACATCTCCCTGAGTTCTTCCATCACTCTGTACCTACATGCAAGAAAAAATAAAAGACCCAACAACTCGGTCAAGGATGTTTTCATCAACACTCTTCCATTCATTTCTCTCCAAGCAAGTAAAAAAACCACTGAAGGTTTATATGGTTCCTCTCTTACGGTGAAAAGGAGAATTCCATGTCCATATTTCCTCTCACACATCCCTACTCATTCACCCAGAAAACAATACTAAATGATCCTATTCCTAACTCTCACTTGCGCAAGGAACAAAAATTCACCACTGTCTCTAACTCTCACGTGCCTATATATGTTAGCACCAAACGTGAAGTTTTGGCATTTTCACTGCCCAAAATTTAGTCAAAACAGCAAGTGGCTAAGGATGATGTGGGTTAAGGAGGAGGGGTGGTCAAGATAAGGGCATGGTAGGACAAAATATTCAAGTGATACTTCTTATCAAGGAGGACGGAAAGCTGTATGAGGATATTATCATTTGCTACAATACAAAGGTGAATCCATGGGCATGCACTTTCTGATTGCAGAGAATTTCCTATAGGTGGGCCTCATAACCAAAAAAGGACTCCATATCTCATAACAGCCAGGAAAACTTACTCAATGATATGCATATATCATACCATGGAAAGTGACACTGAATTAAATATTCCTTATGAAATAAAATAATTTCAAAAGGTTACTAGTGTGTTTAGAATTTACATATGTTAAATAAGCAAGAAGCCCACTGCATAAGGATGAATTGTTCAAGAACAAATACTCGATGAACTACGTAAAAAGAAAATGTTTCAAATACTGTGATATGTTTACTTTAGTGGAATACATACAGAAACATGGAGGTTAATCTAGCTGAGATAATTCCATGGATCTTCCATGAATACCCGAAAAGATTAAGCACGTACTTTATACATCGAAGAACAAAAACAACAAGAAGAATAAACTGTCAGCTGACAGAAGGTATGTACCTCCGAGCCATCCTCAGTTGTCTGCGATATTCTGCAGTGCTGCCTATAGCATAACAACCAATCAGGAATTCCCAAACTTCTGCCCTTATAGATGGATCAACACCCTAATAGAATAAAAGAGCATCTAAATATGGTAACCAAAAATTGATAGCTCCTCTCCAGGTAGCAAGTTTTAGGTTTTACTTGTTTGAATAAAAGAGTGACTCTTGTCTAACAAAGGAAAGGATTACAAGAATAAAGAAAAGAAAGAAAGTGCAGAACGTTTAACAATTCTTCTTAACGGTTTTCTCCAGATGTCATGGAACTGAAGTTCATAACAACTTAAATGAAAAAATTGTCACCAGTTCCTCAAAGGACTTATCAAATCTGTTCGACACAAATGGTTAATAGGAAAAGATCGAGTCATTTCACGTAGCATGCTTTGATGACTGGAGTAGTTTGGAATTGGTTCAAAAAATTTAAGTTTCATTTCCTAATTGAGGAAACAATTAACCTGCATTTACGAAAGTTACTCTTTCCAAGGTTCATACTAGTTTTAAACTTGTGTTTTACTCTATGCAAGGATCAGTTCTCATTTCAAATAGGATAGTCTATATTGCAGGATGACTTCCTATGTCCATTTTCACCAGCATACATGCACAAAAACAACAAACATAAGACATGATGATGATGATGACGATGACGATGATGATGGTGAAGGTGATCTTAATGTCCATATGGAGTTTAAGACCCTGTCCTATTAACACCTGTCTATTTCTTCTCTTATTACTTTTCACTGTCCAGTAACTACTACTGAAAAGCACGGATATATCTTTCATACTTACCCCCAGAATGATCAATTTAAGGACTTTACTGAAACCAACTATCTTTCCATCACTGTCAAAAGTAGAATGCCACCGTTCTGGTCTGAGCATTCTGCTTCCCTGCAAAAATTGGAGATCATCTATGAGAATAACAGCAGATGGTTCGATCACACCAATTTAAAATATCATGAAAATGGTCAATGGAAAGTTATCATCCTATAAAAGGAGAACAAAGGCATGATCGCATTAGATAACTCTTAATTCTTCAAAAGCATAATCATTTCAAAATAAGGTAGAAAAGATGTAGCATCCCAAGTTCCTAACCATGTCACTGACTCATTTTCTAAAACTAGACCCAAGATGAGTGTGGTAATTCATCAATGAAACCAAGGAGTAATTAAAGGATTTGTCAGAAAGTTCAACAAGAAAGTACATCTTAACCAGACAAAATCCATTGCTAGATGGCCTCGTGAGTCAGACATGATACGACTATCTCATCTTCTTTCCCTACTTAAAAATCAAAAGCATCATGATGCTTCTGGATTGACTTGAAAGAACTGGAGCCGCTGCTTCCGAAACCCACGTGGCGAAGCACATCGATGAAATTGACAACAACATCAAATATTCAATTTCTAAAACAAAGGAAAGGAAAAAGGAAGAGTACATTCTTCCTTGTTAATGGACCTTTGCAAATGAGCTTTGAGACAAGTCAGATTTCTTAATCGTTGTCCACCCATTTGTGCTGGAAGCCATTTAAACTTCGTTTTGTCACTATAGTTCACAACGATGGCATGCTATTTGCCTCATCTTGCTGTAATTTAAACTCCGCCCATGTAAGGGATCACCCTTGCATTGCCGGTTCCAAGCCCGGATAAAGGAGGAGGGTTGTGTTAGGCTTCCGACAGCCAGCGTAAAACTTCGTCAGATTTTTACAACATGGATTATAAAAATTATGAGCATTGCTTTGGGGCGTCCCCGCCTAGCGACATGCTGCAGAGCCCGAATGCAGTAAGAAGTAAGCAAGGGCCACTACATTTTCGCCCGAATGTAGTGAATCAATTGCAGAGAGGGTTCCCACATCATGGACGGGTGGGGGTAAAGAAGTTAGTCCCACTACATTGCCGCCTGAATGTAGTGAAAATTTTTCAGAGAGGGTCTCCGCATTTTGGTTATGGACGGATGCGGGGGTTAAGGAAGCTAGTCCTAGATAATAAGATTCGTATTGGTTCTTGGAATATCGGAACATTATCGGGTAAACTAATGGAGGTGGTAGATACCATGATTCGGAGAAAGATTCATATTCTATGTTTACAAGAGACAAAATGGGTTGGAGAAAAAGCAAAGGAGATAGAGGATACAAGTTTTAAATTATGGTACTCAGGTAAAGAAAAGGCCCAAAACGGAGTTGGTATTATCATAAATAAAGATTTAAAGGAGAGTGTAGTAGACATACAACGATATGGTGACCGAATCATGACGTTGAAATTAGTGTTAGGAGCAGAGGTTTTGAATATAGTTTGTGCTTACGCACCCCAAGTAGGACTAGAAGATAGTATAAAGACTAATTTTTGGGAAGAGTTAGATAAGGTGTTTCAAAAGATTCCACAAAGGGAGATGATTTGTTTAGGAGGAGATTTAAATGGACATGTCGGTAAAGAGGCATTAGGATATCAAGGGATTCATGGAAACTTTGGTTTTGGGGATATAAACGAGGAAGGTAGGGAGATTTTAAATTTTGCTATGTCATTTGATCTCTTTATAGTCAATACAATCTTCAAAAAATGAGATGAACATTTAATTACTTATAAGAGTGGCTTATCACAAACACAAATTGATTACTTTATTTGTAGAAAAAAAGATAGAGCATGTTGTAAAGATTGTAAGGTAATTCCAGGAGAAAGCTTAACCACCCAACATCGACTTTTAGTTATGGATTTATAAATAAAAAAATGGACAAAGAAGAAAAGAGTGCATCTAGCTATTCGGACTAAATGGTGGAACCTCAAAAGCGAGAAAGAAGATATATTTAAACAGAAAGTCCTTCAAGGAGATGTTTGGAATTATGTTGGCACACCCTCTAACAATATGGCTATACATATTAGGAAAGTTGCGAAAGATGTGTTAGGGGTATCTAAGGGAGGTGTACCGGCACAAAAAGAAGCTTGGTGGTGGAGTGAAGTAGTACAAAATGAAATCAAGGCAAAGAGGGCATGTTACAAATTACATTATGCTAAGAAAACTAGTGAAACTTTAGAAGCTTATAAGAAAGCAACGAAGGAAGCAAAAAAGGCCATTAGTGAAGCAAAAGCTAAGATTTGGGAGGACTAATATAAAAAACTCAAGTCAAAAGAGGGTGAAAGAGATATTTTTAGGATAGCTAGGGCTAGAGATAAGAAAACTAAAGATCTTAAGTATGTTAGATGCATAAAAGACGAGGATGAAAAAATTCTAGTGGCAAATGATGATATAAGAAATAGATGGAAAAACTATTTTTATAATCTTTTTAATGAAAATAAAGATGTTAGTATTAGTTTAGGAGATTTAGCCAAGTCAGAAAAGTATATAAACCAGTGTTGTCTGACGCGTATCGTATCGTGTATCGCTGGGCTCCACGATACGGGCGTATCGTATCGTATCATATCGTATCGTACTTTAATATTAAAATAATGTAAAAATAATTAAAAATTAATAAAAAATAGTAAAAAATCGAAAAAAATCAAGAAAAAATCAGGAAAAATCTGATAATTGCTTTAAATTCATATAATGTAAGTTTAGTACAGATTGAGCATTCAACATTGAACAATTGCATCCAAATTTATATATTTTGAATCCAAAAAATAAAATATAGACATAGTTTACACTTTACAGTACACTACAGTTACATATAATGTTACATTTTACAAATTGTAATCAGGATCATCAACTAAATAATCTTCATCTTCTCCTTGTTGCAGATCCTCATCATCATCAGCCACGCCCACACCTTCTTCTTCAAAATCAAATTCTTCATCTCCATAATGTTGTTGCGCTCCTTCCAAATTAATCCAGGCAACGTCTTCTTCTGTTAGGAGGGCATTTTCTTCAGTGTCTTCCATAACCCAATCTTCTAATATATCAAAATTATCCAAACTTATTGGATCGAACTGACTTTCTTCTCTATTTACTTTTTTTAATTGCCTACGACACAAACAAAGATAAACAATTAGTAAGTAATATTAACAATTGAAAACTGAAGTTAAATAATATCGAATTGAAAATTTGAAAGTAATACAACATTACCTTTCACGAAGGCGCATGTTACAACGAATATAAACCAAATCATTAAGCCTTTTGTGTTCCAACCTGTTGCGCTTTTTTGTATGGATGTGTTCAAAAACACTCCAATTTCTTTCACAACCTGTTGCACTACAGGTTTGGCTTAAGACTCTAACTGCAAAATCTCTAAGGTTTGGACAATCACTTCCAAACCTGTTCCACCAAACATCTGTAAAAAAAATATAAACATTAGAGATATAATAATCCACAGTAATGTAAGATGCAACTTAAATATGAAAATAAACAATGTACCTGGACGCATCGTAGAGCGGTTGCGAATTGCAACAGGCAAACCCATCAAGTGAAGAGCATTATCATATATCTCCATCTCTCGATGTATCGCATCTACTATGCTCTCATCAGGGACTAATCTGTCGATGCATTCAATGATTCCTCGATTAACCTCACCGTCCCTTTTGAAGGTTGCTGAGTACCTCAATGATGGGTTTAGATAGTAGGCTGCTGCATGAATAGGCTGATGCAATTGTTTATTCCATCTACTATCAATTATTTTCCACAGGGCACATAATCTCCTTTTTTTCCATTAAAGTTATTTCTGATTGCTTCTTTTGCCCTGTCCATGGATTCATAAAGGTAGCTCATAGATGGTTTCTCCTCGCTGTCAGCCAATCTCAAAAGTTTCACTAAAGGACAAGTAATTTTCAATAATCTGATACATACATTCCAAAATGAACTTCTAAAAACCGTTTCTGCAATCTCATTTAATTTTCTGTTCCTTCTGTTTTGTGGCAACTCTGCAAATTGTTGCCACTCATCTGAGGAGAACATTCTCTTTAAAGCTTGCTTCTGTCTCACAATACTCTGTACAGATAAGAAGTTTGTTGTGAACCGAGTTGCAGCTGTGCGAAGAAGCTCTGCACCTTCTGTGTATCTCCTCATCATACATAAAACAAATGCATGGTTGTAAATAAATTTTGTAATATCTTGGCAACACTCAGTTGCTGCCTTTATTTCATCCATCTCACCGATGTCCTCGAGGATGAGATCTAAACAATGGGCTGCACATGGTGTCCAGTAGAAAGTCCCATAAATATCAGCTAACTCCTTTCCGGCTGCTTTGTAGTTAGCTGCATTATCTGTAATCAATTGGACTACATTTTCTAGCCCAACCTCTTGTATAACCTTATCAAATTCCTCTCGTAGGATCTCTGCAGTGTGCCTCTCCTCTGACATATCTAGAGATCTCAAAAACATGAGTCCTTTAGGACAATATACAAAAAAGTTTAGCAATGTCCTTCCTCGCCTATCGGTCCATCCATCTGCCATGATAGTGCATCCTGTTTCCTTCCACGATTGTCTCAAAGTCGAACAGTATTGCTGCACTTCAATCACGGTCTGATCTAATATCTTCCCTCTCAACTTCTGATAAGAGGGCATCCTGTATCCTGGACCAATGTTAGCAATTGCATCTGCCATTGCTTGAAAATGAAAACTGTTTGCTGCATTAAATGGAATGCATGCATCATAAAACCATCTACCCACTGCAAGGTCTGCTTGATCGTGCAGTTGTTCTGAAGCCATGGCAGCACGAATTCCTGGCTGAGCACCAGGTGTAGTGGAAGGAGGAAAGAACGAATGTATGCTAGAAGAAGAAGCTCTTCCTCTACTCCTTCCTGAACTTCCTCTTCTGCCACCTCCAAAGTCTTCAGATACAACCCTCTTTCCTCTGCTAGGTGCTCGCGAACTGCTACTACCAATATATGTTCTAGCATCTGAAGGCAAACTATCAGTGAATCCAACTCCAGTAGCAGTAGCATCATCAGCTTCTTCACACATCTGGAAATCATCCTTTTGTTGTCTCCTTTCCTGTATGCTCTCAATCATCTGCAAGCATTGCCATTTAATACCTTCTGGCACACTTCTAACTCTGCCTGTGCATGGAGCAACTTCTTTCCTGGTTCCTGATAGGTGGTGTTTCAACCTTGAAATTCCACCACTAACCACCTTTTCACAAAATAAACATCTGATTTTTAACCTTGAACCCTCAACTGGTATACCCCACTGCCATGCCGGATCATCAGACTTTGAATGAGAGTCTCTACCACCCCTTCCTGCCATCTCAATGGAGTACTTTAATTCAAACAAAAACCTGAAAATAAAAGCACTTCGTAAATCCCCCAATCTTCAAATAACACTCAAATCGAGTGTCTCCCACTTCATGAATGCAATAAAAATCGTATACACACACTTAATAACTTCATATTTTGTCATTCAAAAAAAAAACCCGAAATAACACAAAAAATAATAAATATAAAGGAAAAAAAGGAAAAAAACATTAAAAATATACCTAAATCCGAGTTTGGAGGCTTGGACAGACACCGTAGGGCACGATTTTAGAGCTTTGAACACCAAGGAGGCGAAAACCGACTCTTAGGGAGCTTGAAGAACCCAAAAGGAGAGAAGAAACCCGCGAAAAATCGCGGGTTTCTCTCGGGCCGGGACCCTTTATAAGGGTCCCAGGGATACGATACGGTGCGATACGGACAACACTGATATAAACCACAATTTCTACCGACGTATTCAAAAGAATGAAGTCAAAGAGGCTCTTAAACATATGAAGGGTGGTAAATCGGTAGGACCGGATAATATTCCTATAGAAGTTTGGAAAATACTAGGAGAATTAGGAATCACTTGGCTCACAAGACTATTTAATGAAATATGGAAAAACCAAAAGATGCCCGAGGAATGGAGAGCAAGTACACTTATACGGTTATACCCATATATAAGAACAAGGGAGACATTCAAAATTGTGTGAATTATCGAGGTATCAAGTTAATGAGTCATACTATGAAATTATGGAAAAGAATTATCGAACGTAGGTTAAGACAAGTATCAAGTACAACAGAGAACCAATTTGGATTTATGCCAGGTAGATCTACTATTGAAGCGATTCACCTTTTGAGACGTCTTATGGAACATTTTAGAGCAAAAAAGAAAGACCTCCACATGATATTTATTGATCTAGAAAAAGCTTATGATAGGGTACCGAGGGAGGTTCTTTGGAGAACTTTGGAAAAAAGAGGTATCCCATTGACATATATTAACCTTATAAGAGACATGTATGATGGTGCAAAAACATGTGTGAGGACTCATGAAGGAACGACAAACTTCTTTGAAGTTAATATTGGGTTACATCAAGGATCAACTTTAAGTCCATACTTATTTATAATGGTGATGGATGAGTTAACAAAACATATTCAAGATGAAGTACCTTGGTGTATGTTATTTGCAGATGACATTGTATTAGTGGAGGAGTCTAAGGAAAAAGTTAATAGAAAATTGGAACTATGGAGAGAAACATTAGAAAGAAAAGGCCTCCGATTTAGTAGAACAAAGACAGAATATATGGAATGTAAGTTTGATCATTTGGCTACTTCAGAGGACATAGAAATTAAAATTGGCACATATTGCATTTCCCAAAAGGAAAGTTTTAAATACCTAGGGTCAATTTTTCAAAGTGATGGAAGAATTGATGGAGATGTTACACATAGAATTAATGCTGGTTGGTTAAAATGGAGAGGAGCATCAGGTATTCTTTGTGATAAGAAGATACCATTAAAATTAAAAGGTAAATATTATAGAGCAGCAATTAGGCCTGCCATGTTTTATGGTTCTAAGTGTTGGGCAGTTAATCATCAACATGTACAAAAGATGTCTGTGACAGAAATGAAGATGTTGAGATGGATGAGTGGTTATACAAGAAAAGACCGTATACATAATGAGGTTATTAGAAACAAATTAGGAGTGGCACCAATAGAGGATAAAATGAGAGAACATCGTTTAAGATGGTTTGGACATATAGAAAGAAGATCAAAAGAAGAACCTATAAGAAGGTTAGAAAAACTAAATTTGGAAAGTATTAAAAGAGGTAGAGAACGACCACAAAAGTGTTGGAAAGAAACAATAAAGAATGATCTAGCTTATTAGGAGTTAACTGCTAACATGGCACACGATAGGGATCTGTGGAAACAAAGAATCCATGTAGCCGACCCCATCTAGTATGGGAAAATGCTTAGTTGTTGTTGTTGTTGCAGGATGCAAAAGAAGATGGAAGAATGCCATGAGCTCATGGGTACTTCATCCTCCATGGTTAGTGACATATCATCTCTAATTAAGGATAACCCGTTTGACATTGTCACTAAGAAGAAAAGGCTTTGTCATATGTTCCTTTTCATTTAGAAAATCTAGTACATTGTTCTCCAGCTTATTCAACTTCACCAGGCATTGTGGTATAGTCCTTTTTAATGTGCAAAATTTAGGGTGTTATCCTCCAGATTCTTAATTACTGCACACTACCCATTTGATCCTTTCACTTTTGTTGTTTTCTACAGATATGCTCTGAAAATTTGATGAGGTCAACTGGTCAAGGCAGTGAGAATATCAACTGTTTGTCATCTTCAATCAACAATCTCATATTGATGATGTGGGATTTATCATACAACTCGATGACCAAACAAGATGGACTTGAGGTAGCCCCTTGGAGAACATCAATAAGTATGATAAGAAAAAAGGCCCCTGCATTTAGTTTTTCACTGCAGATAATGACGACGAATTGCTGACTGAAAATTGAAACACTGCATTGCTCCATTTCTCATGTGCAGACCTTTTTGTTTGGTTAAAGGGGAGGCTAAAGCCCAACACACACATATGCATGCACCACCTTGGAATCGAACACCCACCCGCAGCATGGAAGTCGAAAATCCTTGCCAGTTGTGCTAATGCCCAGGATGCATACGCAGGCCTTTTTCTCAAGAATTCATTTGAGAAATGCTAAGAACTCTGAAAATGCAATTCCTTCTTATACGGATTAGTTTCAACATGTCTCCAATTCTTGGAACTTGTGGCATCAATTACAAACCACTGTGTTTTGGTACATAAGAGAAAATCCAAAACCCACCTGAGGTTGTGGAAACCCTTAGTCAATAGCTTACACACATTTCCTGAGTGTATCCTTACATAACCCTTATGTATTTGAGTTCTTTGTTCTGCACAAGGGTGTTGGCAAATAGGAACATTTAGAATTAACGGTGATTTAAACTACATATTTTTTTGTTATGTGTATTGGTTAAAGTCTAGTATGGGAAAAGGCTTAGTTGTTGTTGTTGTTGTATGTGTGTTGGTTAACGTCACCATTGTAGATGGTTCATAATTCATATTGTTGTGTATAGATTTACTATTGTCTAAATTGATATTTGTTTTCCTTATTAAGAATTAATTGTGGCTTTTATATTTACTAAGTTTTTCATGTTAGTGCATTACTTACTCACTAAAGTGACACTTAAGCGCTTAGGAATCAGTTGATCTCGTGCATGGGGACCAAACCAAATCCCCTAGTACTCGAAAGAATGAAAAAGTGCTTTCAATGTTGTGGAGTAGTTAAGAGAACAAAGGAACGGTGTCACACAGATTACAAGAGGCAAAGGCTAAATATCAATCAGAAAATTATTCAAAGGAAACAAAACAACGAGAACATCATTGATGGAAACCAATACAAATCATCTCAACATGACAACATTAATTTTTAATATGAAAAGGAACACAAATTTACGAAGAAGATCTGCCCTTTTGACCAGATGAATAATATTAGACCATCAAAACGCACTGCTCTCACGATTTTCAATATTTAAAAAGATGAGGAAGAGGAAAGAGAGACCTTGGCAGGTGAATGTTGAAGGCAAGGCTCTCGAATATCCCGGATGATCGATCCAACCTGCAGGAGACTCGCCGCACCAGCGCCGCAAATCCATGGCTTCTCTCCGCTGTCAAAAGGCATCACGCTTTCCTCTCCCTGCAATACTCGTCAAAAAAAACCCATCCTGTCAATGATTCACTTTCTTTGACTGATCACTTCTTCGTCCTCAAAATCAACAGCATCAGAACAAGGAAAAGAACGACTCAAATTGCGACTATCATCGGCGTTAAGTTTTAGTCTCTATGAAGATGACATGCCGCCTTAGGTCGGAAATTATCAACACAAGATCTAAATCCCTCAACAGCGAGGGGATTCACACCGAAAAGAACCTCACGTCTGGCATAAATTCGATGGAGAAATCGGCATGAGATCGAAAAAGCCAACAAATGAAGAACGACTCGCTTCTTGTTGATTTAGTATATATAGAACCAAAAGCGTTGAATCAAAGTGATCAAAATCAAATGACAGAAAACTAATCGAAGAACACCACGAAGATGAAGAGATTGACAGAAATTACTGGGGTTCAAGAGATGGTTTCCATTTCCGGGAAAATATTAGATAGAAAATCCGTCATTGCCATCACATGCTAGATATTTCAACGACCCTCTCTCTCTCTCTGCGTCGTCGTCGTGCATCTTTTCACAACTCCCAAGTCTTACAGAGGCTCTCTACGTGCTTCACCAGGACACTTCAACTTCGTCTTCGTGTCGTGTTCCTATGTATCCACTTTTGTTGAGAAGAAGCTTTCTACATTCTCCTTGCTGCCTGTAAAACAAGTTGTATTTGTAAGGAAACGTGCCTTCCAACTAAATGAGAAGTTGCTCATCCGTGTCGTGCCTCTTTGCATACCAATTATTATGACATAACAAGTAAAAGGGGCGTATCTCATCTCGTGTCTTGGGGACAGGCTTTCTTGTGGATTAAACGATGGGTTAATACTAAAAGAAATGTTTGTTACTTACTGCCAGAGGTAAATTACTTGATAGGGTGAGATAAGTTTGGCATCGCTAGATTCCTAATGACCATAATAACCCAGTAGCTTGATTTATTTACTCACTAACCATGGCCCGAGAAACGGACCAACTCTTGAGTGGTAGACCTACTTAAACTTTACTGTGTGCACACTTTAATTTTTAAAATACTGAAATTATTCCGTACGAATTTCTCTCCTTTCCATACCTAATTACCACATACTCTTAGAAATACTCTCGCAGCCGGTATTTTTCATTTTGTGTCATTGTTGCTTTCTTTGAGGTTAGAGAATATATGAGTGTAATTTTACAAACCTTATTGGAGATTTATGAAACTAGAAAGAAAAAAAAAAGAAAAAAAAAGAGATGACTGATATGATTGGTTTTCGGATTTTTTGAAAGGTTAATTTTTAAAAATATTTTCGTATTTTTGTAGGTTTGTGTTGTCTTTGTATTTTCCGTTTTGGTTGATTTTTCACGGTTTTTGGTCAAAGGATTGACTTGTCGGATTTTTTATTCCAAACATGGTACAAGAGGGCTTGTCTTGAAGGAGAGACACAGCATAACAATGTATCTTGAAGGGGAGAAGTGGTTAAGCTTCGTCTCTTTTTGAGGAGAGATGTGGCTAGGTCATATCTTTCTCTCGATTATAAGATGTGTTTGGGTCTCGTCTCAATCAAATGAGAGATACGCATGCATCGCGTTTCTCATGTTATATGTATATATATATATATATATGTGTGTGTGTGTGTGTGTGTGTGTGTGTGTGTGTGATTTGAACATTATATCTTTTATGTATTACAGAATGATAAACAATTCGAGCAAAAACACTTATGGTGGAATAGATTTTGAGAAAACAATGATTGATTAAAATATTTATTATACCAAGAATAAGAAGACTAAAAGTGATTATGGAAGAAATATTTGTTGATGTTAAAGAAACATGTATTATGAGGGTGATTGACTTGACTATTCACTTGTGTTTGTAAGAGAGAATGTGTTTAGGATTTATAATGAGCTTATTGAGTATGTAAGAAATGTTGAAAGGAAACATATTGTTATTTTTCATTCAAAGAGTAAAGGTGTAACAAGGTATGACTTCGATGTGAAAGAGTTGCAAATATTAGGCTAGTAAAAATATTAATGTTAAAAATAGTAGATGGGGGCACTAAGAAAGTAGAATGCTTATTTTTATTGATAGTAGAGGGTGCAATCGATGGTTATTATAAGTTGCAAGTGAACGGGCTTGTATATGTAAGAGCATGCTTTTGCATGGAGATTAAGTGAATCTAAGTGTAGTTTGACAAAAGACCTTACAAAAGGCTATTGCAAACTGAAACATATTTTGATACATTTAAAGCAGGTTGATGATGTAAATGTTAGTACGGCAAGGTATATTTATAATGCATGGATAAATATTAGGAAGAAAGATAGGAGTTATTTTAGTATTCTACATGCATGGCATTATAAAATGCTCAATACAGATATTATCAGTAATATTGTGAACATCCTCATTTAGTTCAATTATTACATGTATTTCTATGGGTATTAAAGTTTGATACTACCTATAAAATAAACATTTAAGAGTTTTATTTTACTTTTTTTTATGTTGGTTCATATGTAGTATATAATGGTTATATATACTTTGTATTTTGTAGGTATAATATATCTTTCCTCAAGGTTGTTAAGTTTACATCAACCTCCAAGAATATTTTTTATAGCATTTGCTTTTATGAGTGTAGAAAAAGAAGAGAATTATGTTTGAGTATTGAGGTGTGTGAAAGAGTTATGTACTCCAAACATTTTTTCATGTGTAATCTATAGTGATCATGATGTATGCAAACTTCGGTTCTATGGAACCTCGATTTACAATAATCTACTTAAAATAAAGAGGAATGAAAATAAATTTTAGGACTCATCGCTGATCACTCCAAATGTGTCTAAGCCCATATCAATTCTTTTCATAAAAAGCCTTCTTATCTTGTCAAACAAGGGTCAACCTTTGTGTTGGCAATTCTTTTGGCTTGTTCAAATGTGATAATGTGCCAACAAATTGATGAGCTTCTTCTTATGAATAACTCTCATTGATGATGATTTGATGAATGGCTTGCAATTCATGAAAGGAATCCTAGGTTCTACAAAGCAATATGATTTTTGAGACTTAGAATTTATTTCCTTGCAGTCCAGTAAAAATCTTGTTATCAATATTAAGTTTCCTTGGCTATATAAATATGTTTTCCTTAGTCAATAAGTCTTGTTCTCGCAAGATGTGAATGCCAATTCTTGTCTCCTTTCTTTCACCTTCATGCACAACAATTTGCCTTATACCAATGAACTTGTTTTTTTGGTTTTGAATAGTCCTTGATGATCAAACATATTGCCGTCAATAATTTTACTAAATTGGAAAGCATTGGAGGTTGTCTTTTGCTATTGGTTCTAGAGTTTTCATTCTCATGATGCATATAGATTTATCATATTAGATGGTAGACAGGAATTTCCAACTCAAGTCACTTACCCAGGATCGAGAAGTGGATTAGAGGTTGGGCACCTAGGAATGGTTGTTCCGATCACTGCTATCCATTATTAAAATCAATTATTTCCACAACGCATTCTCTTGCTTTCTGACCCAGTTCATTAGCCTCTTCACTCTAATGCTGAGGGATATATGTGACTATGATCTTCTCGAATTGCTTCATCAACTTTGTTGCCTCCCTTGGGTGGGGTTGGATGCTTTAGAAGAACCATTCCTCCTCTGCTTCTCACACACTTTAGGAGATCTCTCCCTTGACTTTTGACTATAGAGGAGTTCACCTCTACGACCTAAGACCATGATGACCAAATTAGTCTAGGCATGGAGACAAGCCCCGATTTGAGGGTGATATTTTGTGCCTGAAAATAGTATAAGTAATGAATAATGATTATTAGAGTTGAAAGCAATGACCCAACAAAAGTGAGTCGTAGATACACAATGTTGGAGTATCACCTATACCCCTGTGATCGAACCACTTTTAAGGAATCCAAACATCAATCGAGATACAAAATCTAGACTCTAAGAGTAGAGTTCCTAGTCATCAAAGCCACAGTTCAAAGTAATCAAGCCATAGATGTATAACACAAGAAGTATCACACGGATCCTTATCATAAAGACTATTTTTATGAAAATCTATTAGAGTTTTATGCTTTTAAAACTATAACTTTTGGCACAGATAAGGTAGATACATTAAGACACATCAAACAAGCACAAATACAAGGAGCATACTCGAAAATGAATCATACTAATTACATATACACCAACACACATTTAGAAGTTAAGGAACTGCAAGCATGTCTATAAGCTAAGATATTTAAAGGATAAAACACTTATGTTAATTTGAAAACAAAAACCTCGCTACCAAGATGCAAGCATAAACCCTTTCCCAATACTAAAAATCAAGTGGAAACTATTTGGTCCAAATGATTTTTTTAGGCATAACAATACAAGACAAGAAAAACATTTCAAAACCAAGATTTAAAAGCACAAATCAATGAAAATAATATAAGTGATGAATGGTGATTCCCAGAGTTTAAAGCAATGACCCAACAAAAATGAGTCATTAGGTAAACAATGTTAAAGCATCAAATATATCCCTGTGATCGAACCATTTTTAAAGAATCTGAACATCCATCAAAATACAAAATATAGACTTTAAGGGTAGAGTTCCTGATCATCAAGGAAATGACTCAAAGTAATCAAGCCATAGGTGCACAATGCAAGAAGCATCATGCAAATCCCTTCCATAAAGGCCATTTTTAAGGAACGCTATTCAAGTTTTATGCTTTTGAAATTTTCACTTTTATTCTTTTAAATATAACTTTTGGCACAGATAAGGTATATAAATTAAGACACATTGACCAAGCACAAATAAAAAGAGTCATTGTTATTGACTAGAGAGCCTTTGTTTATAACTTTATACCAGCTATACAAGAATCTCAAATGTCATGTCAAAAATTGTTTTGCACATTAATCAAGGAAGGCTAAAGTTCATCGTTGGGTATATCTTAAGGTAGGTAGGTTTGTGTTACCATTGATGCTCAACTTATATCCTACCTATCAATGCATGATTCTTGAGTACTTGCATTAAAAAAAAAACAAATAAAAAACATTTTCCTTGATCTTCTAAGATGAATCTGCTCTAATATTACCCATATGACAATTAGAAATGTTGATTTGGAATCTTATCCTAAGTAAACCAACTTTTTAAACAATTATGGTGTTTGGGTTCAACAAATTTGTTAATGCTAGTATCCATCTCCTATCCTTAAATCCACCTCTAGGCATACGATTATCTTAACATTCATCCTACGCCACATGAACATGGGTGCAAAAATAGACACCATTTCTAACAAAGAATAAAAATTCAACAATGTATCGAGAGTTCATTTTGATCTATTCTTTCAGAAAATACAAAAATAAAAGGTAACATGTTAAATATGTACACAAAAATTTGAAAAATAATATTATTTGTCTTAAACTTAAAGGACTGAATGTGGTCATTCTATCAGTTGCTTTTTGCCGCTGAAAAGCGATAGGTGCTCACAAATAATATTTTCTTTGTATGCTTACTCATATTTTTCAGCTACAGAATGCAGTTGATATGCACATAATTAGTTTACTTATGAAGCTATAAGAGTATATATCATATATTATACATATTTTATGGACATGTTATCTGCACATGTATACATATATACTGTGGATTGAAGTCTATACATGCATATGTATACAAATTTATATTTATCTTCATATTGTAACATCCATGCACCCATGTTTTTCAATAATTCTGGCACCAACACCCCTATCCGCATCACACCCATGTGACACAACATTCGATCAACTTAGATTTAGAGTTTCTCTTCTTTGTTTGGCTTAGCCAGATAGTGTGGGCCGAAACAGAGCGATTAGGTCCTTACATAAACATGGCTTACTCAACCTTCTTTATAGGTTAACAACACCTTAAGCAAGACCCATGTTACAATGCAAGCACCTCCAGTCAAAAGACATACGGTTTCTAGCCAGACACATTTAGAAGTAGTTCCACTATACTTGCTCCCATTCCTAAGCCAGATCTGCCTTGTACAATCCCAACCAAAACTTCACATCAAAATGTGGTACATGCACGTTTCTCTTTAGAAAGAGACATACATGTATTGTGTCTCCCACTTAAGGAGGGATATGCCTAGACACGTCTCCTCTTAAGTTGGAGATGTAGTTACACTGCGTATCCTCCTTAAAGAGAGCCGCAACCTAGGCGTGTCTCTCTTTAAGTGAGAGATACTCCTATCTCGCATCTCCTTTAACTGAATAACTATTGTTTGGTGTGTTATGCTTCTATCTTGATATCCATGTATATATTGTAAAATGGCAAACAACTCGAATGAAAGCACTTATGATTGAAGTGATTTAGAGAAGATGAAAATTAATCAAAGTACTTATCATATGATGACTAAGGATCAAACCATACTTAACAAGCTTATACACCTTAGACTCATTTCCATGAGCCTCAAATCCATATAAATTTCCTCATAGAGGTCACCAGACAAAAAGACAATCTTCACATCGATCTAATTAATTGTTAGATCATATATAAAAGCTAGTGTCGTAAGCACTCAGATTGTAATCATGCAAGAAACAAGAAAATATGTATCAAAATAATCTATTCCTTCTTTTGTATTTATCCCTTAACAACTAATGTGGCCTATACTTATTAATTATTTCATCTATATTCAGTTTTTTCTTACAAATATATTTACAACCTACAGTAGAGCAATTAGGAGTCAAATCTAAAAATTCCTAAGTACCATTGAAAATAATTGATTGAATTTCATCATTAACGTCTTCCTTCCAATACTTTACCTTAAGTGAGATCATAGCCAACTGAAAGGTTATAAATCATCCTTGACATTGAAAGTAACAACAGTTACTTCCAAAGTCCTTTGATATCCTATGATGTTTACTTCTCGTTTGTTCAATTATTTCCTCATAATCCTCTAATATAAAAATAATACAATCAGGATTGCCCCCACATTTGTCATCCATTCCACATGATTTAGAATGGAACCAAATGTAGAATCAAGATTTGCAGAAGTCATTCTCAAATAATGTAGCATCAAAGATCTCAATAATCATCTTGACATATATGCCAGATATATCATGTCTAATGACCAAGAATTTGTAACATAAATTTTCTTTACATGACTAATAAATATACATCTACAGTTTTATGTGTCAACATCTTTCTCTTGTATTCATGGATAAAAACTTTTATAAGACACCCACACACTTTGAGGTATTTGAGATTGAACTTTCAACTCTTCTAAAGTTTAAAGGGACTACTTTCTTTATGTTTATAGGGACCTCTATTTAGAATATAACATGTTGTATTCAAAGCAACCCTATATTTAGGTAGGTAACCTAGAACTTTGAAGTAGAATATCCACCTTATCATAAAGGGTTCTATTTTTTCGTTCAACTATCCCATTAGATTAGGGTGAATACATAATAGTAACCTCATTAATAATACCGTTATTTTGACAATATTCTTGAAAAAGGTTTGAGGTATACTCTCCTATCTTATCATACCTTAATCATTTTAGTACCCTACCAATTTGGGTTTGAGACTCATTTCTAAAAATTTGAATTTTTTTTTTATGCTTTATCTTTACTTTCAGTAAGTAAATATAATAATATATTTTATAATTATCAATAAATATAATAAAACATCTTTTTATTATACCTAGTTATCATTCCATTGAATTCACAAATATCATTGTGCACCAAATCCAAAATTTTGGATTTCCTATAAATCATATGAAAATGTTTTCTAAGTTACTTCGCTTGCACACAAATACAACATTTGTATTTTCATTTATGATAATCTTAAGGATAAGATTTAAGTTCAACATTCTTTTTATGAAATCAAAATTTACATCTCCTAACCTAACATATCATATATCGAATGATTCAATATTGTATACACCAAAAGAATAAATAGAAGTAGAGGCTTTATTATCATTAAAATTCATACAAGAATCAATAATTGGTTCTACATGAATCTTAAACAGATCATCTACATCGCACAAATAGCCCTTCTTAAAGAAACACCAGTACTAAGTAGTGTAATTATGACTTTATTATATTTATAATCTAACATTAACCCCTCCCTAACTAAAACTAGACCACTAAGGATATTTCAATAAATCGTTGGAATATGCCTAACTCTCTAAAAAGGTAGAATATTTTCGGAAAGAAACTTAAAGTCTTCATGCCCTTTGCTCTTGATTTCAGCAGTTGAATGATCCCTAAGTTCACGGTTCTGCCACAGATGGCTTGATTAGGCACAAACATGGACCAATCAATACAAACATACACATTAGCCTAATGTCTATAATCTATTATTATGGCTCATAAATTGAAAGGATAAGGCATTTAAGAGAAAGATACTTATTACTAAATGTAGGTGCAATGGTCACCATGTTGACCGTAGCTCCTTTAACGATTGTAGGTTTCGTAGCTTTTTCGAGGGACAGGCCCTAGCCCAATGTCCAACTTAACCACAAAGCCATCATGGTTTAGTTTTTTGTTTCTTTTGGATCTTGGCCTTTAGTTTATACTTTGCATGTTTTTCCTTAGGATCACTAGGTTGTTTCTTTCCAATCGTCAAGTTTACCCTAGGAGTGCTATCATCAGGCATAAAAGGTTTTGTCTTCCATGCTCTTCTTCTATTGCTATGTCTACCATGAGATCTTCCACAGTCTTCTTACCATTTGATGCTTGAAATCTATGTTGAAACCCTCTCAAAACTTAAGAAATTTCTTAATAATATACATAACAATAAACTTGTAAAGAAGGTCCATCTCGACATGTGCCTACTCAATTACAAAATTTCTATTTATCATTTCATACTTAAGGAATTTGGCCACGAATTATTTTTAAGACCAAGGTCTTCAGTATTTTATTTCTAATCTAAAGCAACCCATAGATCCTTCATTGTCGTGAAAGGAAAAGAACTATAAAAGTCAAAAAGAACATTCGATGATATTGATAAAATACAACAATGGCATATAGTATCCTCCTTCCACTCAATGATTTTATACGAGCTTCTAAGGACAATATTATCTAGTTGCAGACAATCAGACTCGATAAATGTATGCAACCCTAACATGGTCAACAAGATTTTCATACACTATTACAACATTTAAAGTGGAGGCCAACAAACTTTTCTAGCATTAAGGTCAAATCAACCTTCGATGGGAGGATAGCAGATGAAGACATGTTTACTACAGATATTGATTTCTCTAAGATTGTTGATAGAACCATAGGATAACATGCATAAATAACTAGTATGCAACAATCACAAACACACCCAAATCAAGAACAACCACATATCCAAAGAAAGCCATACACAAACCATATGGAAAAACAAGTAGGTAAGAATCACAAGCAGATAACTTATCTATATGAGTCACCCTTGCATACTTGCCTTAGAGAAATTAACACCCCACTATAAAATACAAATGAGTCTCTACACTATTCTCTTAAGATAAAATGCACACCGCAGGAATACGTACCCGACTCGAGCCGAACTTGATCATGCCTCAATCGCCTTAGCCAAATATAGGAAGGGAAGCAAACACAACTAGAAAACCACAGAAAACAAGCATGCGGGCAGAGGGAAATCACAGAAAAGAAGGAAGATGACAAGAGAGAAAGTATGTTTTGTTAAGAATGGATTAGGGAAACCCTAATCCCATTTTATAAAAAACATGATAGATCACGGATGACATATCTGATCCAAATAACACACCACCTCGTCTCGTAACCGTTCTCGCGTAGATACATTTCACCGTTAGATAAAAAGGCTTTCATGCAAAAAGATAAATGGAACACAACATGATGTGCACGGGTATACGACGCGTGCAGTCCAACATGCCCTCCAAGTTTTTAGCGTGGTTTCTTTCATCTAAACTTTGTCCCTTCTTCACGTGCACGAGTCTCTCACACGTCACACACTGCCTGTAGCGATGCAAACACTATCTCTCTTCATCTCTTGGGCAGTTGCTCAAGAGCGATCCCTCCATTACGTTTATGCCAATCCCCATCAGAAGCGATCGATCAAGCATCAAACAGGTCTCCGTCTGCATATTATGTAGGAATCTTGAGTAGTAGGGTGTGAGAGTAGGTAGTAGCAGTCTGATAGTGGAGATTGCTTTTCCTTCTCTTAAATAGCTAGCATGGTTTTTAGGAGTAGTTTAGGATAGTAGGGATTGAAAGAAGTAGTTCCTTCTTGACAGAAGGTTGTTGCATCAGGGATGGGTCTTCCTTTCTCAATCACAACCAACTATATCGATTCTTGTAGATTCCCCAAATTAAGGGGGACGATCGATCGAAGCCAAAGTACTTATATTGGAAACCTTAACTATATCTTAGAACTCTTCCTTCCAAGCAATTGCAATAACTCTGAACAACAAAATATGATAGATAGCATATACCATGTAGCGCCTTTCTAGAAGCTTAAGAAATGTCTTGGATTCCGAATTGCATGATGGATGTGCTGCAGTAGGCACTGAGTTAATCACAGAGAAGTGTTTCCCTTATGTAGGTTTGACTAGAAACTTGTTTGAGCAAAGCCCCAATAACAACATTGGTTCGATGAATGACATTTTAATTCCAGGTCCCGGAAAGGAGGACGAAGAAGTGCAGATGTATCGTGAGCAGGTAGATGCATTCTCTTTTTTTAATAACACTATCTCTCTTCATCTCTTGGGCAGTTGCTCAGGAGCGATCCCTCCATTACGTTTATGCCAATCCCTGTCAGAAGCGATTGATCAAGCATCAAACAGGTCTTCGTCTGCATGTTATGCAGGAATGTTGAGTAGTAGGGTGTGAGAGTAGGTAGTAGCAGTCTGATAGTGGAGATTGCTTTTCCTTCTCTTAAACAGCTAGCATGGTTTTTAGGAGTAGTTTAGGACAACAGGGATTGAAACAAGTAGTTCCTTCTCGACGGAAGGTTATTGCATCAGGAATGGGTCTTCCTTTCTCAGTCACAACCAACTATATCGATTCTTGTAGATTCCCCAAATTAAGGGGGACGATCGATCGAAGCCAAAGTACTTATATTGGAAACCTTAACTATATCTTAGAACTCTTCCTTCCAAGCAATTGCAATAACTCTGAACAACAAAATATGATAGATAGCATATACCATGTAGCGCCTTTCTAGAAGCTTAAGAAATGTCTTGGATTCTGAATTGCATGATGGATGTGCTGCAGTAGGCACTGAGTTAATCACAGAGAAGTGTTTCCCTTATGTAGGTTTGACTAGAAACTCGTTTGAGCAAAGTCCCAATAACAACATTGGTTCGATGAATGACATTTTAATTCCAGGTCCCGGAAAGGAGGACGAAGAAGTGCAGATGTATCGTGAGCAGGTAGATGCATTCTCTTTTTTTAATAACATTATCTCTCTTCATCTCTTGGGCAGTTGCTCAGGAGCGATCCCTCCATTACGTTTATGCCAATCCCTGTCAGAAGCGATTGATCAAGCATCAAACAGGTCTTCGTCTGCATGTTATGCAGGAATGTTGAGTAGTAAGGTGTGAGAGTAGGTAGTAGCAGTCTGATAGTAGAGATTGCTTTTCCTTCTCTTAAACAGCTAGCATAGTTTTTAGGAGTAGTTTAGGACAACAGGGATTGAAACAAGTAGTTCCTTCTCGACGGAAGGTTATTGCATCAGGGATGGGTCTTCCTTTCTTAGTCACAACCAACTATATCGATTCTTGTAGATTCCCCAAATTAAGGGGGACGATCGATCGAAGCCAAAGTACTTATATTGGAAACCTTAACTATATCTTAGAACTCTTCCTTCCAAGCAATTGCAATAACTCTGAACAACAAAATATGATAGATAGCATATACCATGTAGCGCCTTTCTAGAAGCTTAAGAAATGTCTTGGATTTCGAATTGCATGATGGATGTGCTGCAATAGGCACTGAGTTAATCACGGAGAAGTGTTTCCCTTATGTAGGTTTGACTAGAAACTCGTTTGAGCAAAGCCCCAATAACAACATTGGTTCGATGAATGACATTTTAATTCCAGGTCCTGGAAAGGAGGATGAAGAAGTGCAGATGTATCGTGAGCAGGTAGATGCATTCTCTTTTTTTAATTGATTCTCTTCACTGTGTTGGTAGTCCTTGCTTCTCATGTAGAATTGTAGATTATGTTTCTTTCTCTCCTTTCATTCCATTGTGGTGGCTAAGACGTTACAGATTATTGATTCTTGAAAGTTAGCATTTGAAACTGTATTTTAATCTAAAGTGTGATGGTGCTTCTGATTGGCTTTTCGGCATCCTATGCAAAAGCCCAATGTAACCTCACTCTAGGTACGCAGCAACAACGGATCGTCTATCTGTGAACAAGTATGAATGTTTTTATTTTTTGAGGTTTCCTCACAGTAGGATTTTCTTGAGAGGGTTTCACTTCGTATGTATTTGATCTCTTCACTGCTTCCTATTTATAGAGCATTGCCTGCTCCTGAATCCCCTCGGATTTTCTACTGGGCTTTCCTCTCCTTGAATCCTTATCCAATCGGTTACAGATAAGGATCGTAACCGATCGACTATTATAGCCTGTTATGGCTGTTACGACCTATTTCTCGTAACCTTACCACATATAACGGTTGGATGGTCAGTACAACCATTTCTGTGCTAGGGTTACCGAGAATGACCACCTTATATTCACATCTCCCACTTAGCCATTCGAGCTAAATGAATTGACATACTCGTTTTCCTCTCACTTTTATGGGGTTTTCCTAGTAATATTATTTCATGATTGCTATTGCAATCATTACCCGTTGTGTGGTTTTTTACCTACACAACAATCAAACATACATGAAACCCATGTTTGTAACATGTTTTGAGAAAAGATCCTCTATTATGCCTTTAGTTAAGGGGTCTGCCAACATATCATGAGTTGACATGTATGATATGGATATTTTCTTTCTCATAACAATATCTTAAACATAATGGTATTTAACCATTATATGCTTACTTTTGAAGTTGTCAGCTCCACTCTTGATTAGAGTAATTGCTACATTGTTGTTGCAGTAAATGACAACTCGCTCGTCGGCTATCTCCAGCTTCAAATCTCGTATGAAACAGTTTATCTAGACGATGCTTGTTGCAGTCATACAACAAGCAATATACTCAGCTTCCTGTGTATGCAATACTATACATCCATGTTTCTTACAAGCTCAAGAAACAACAACACCTCCAAATAAGAATATTTGTTATGAGGTTGATTTGTTGTCATCTTTGCTCTCAACAAAGTCAACATCTGAGTATCATACTACTTTTAGTTCATCTGCTTGAAAACACAATTTCAAGTCTTTTATTCCTTTGAGATTTCTTGAAATCTTTTTTACAACTATCCAATGTTGTCATCTAGGATTACTTTGATATCTACTCACAAGACCAATAGCGAAGCTGATATCAAGTCTTGTACACAACATAACATACATTATGCTACCCATAGCTTATGCATAAGGAATGTTAGGCTTATTGTCTCTTTCACCGGGATAATTAGCCTTACTCAGTTTGACCCCTTTTGCAATGGGTATAATAGTAGACTTGCATTCACCCATTTTGAACTTCTTGAGGATATAATCAATATATCTCTCCTGACTTAGGCATAAGAGTTTAGACTCTCTATCTCAAGAGATCTTTATACCTAGGATATAAGATGCTTCTCTCATATCCTTCATTTCGAACCTTGAGTTTTACCATAACTTGGTTTTGACAATCATCTCATTGTCATTCCCAGTCAACAATATGTCATCTACATATAATGATAAAATGACAAAGTGACTCCCACTATTCCAAACATATACATATGCAGATATTGTTAGGATTATTCTGATAGATACAAATTTCGCAACAGGAGAATATGTTTCAACATAATCTATTCCCTCCTTTTACGAGAAACCCTTTACAACCAACCTTGTTTTAAACTTATCGATTAAACCATAGACTTTGTATTTCTTTTGAGAACTCATTTGCAGCCTATGGATTTTCTTCCTTTTGGTAATCAGTCAACTCCCATACTTAGTTTTTCTCAATGGATTCAATTTACTCATCCATGACTTTCTCCTAGTATATTACTTCCGATGAGTTTATAGCTTGCTGATAAGTCAAGTTATCAGTCAACTCATCTAAATCCACCAAATTATACACTTCTTTTGCAAGATAAGTGTGATAATCCTTTAAGTAGGACGGTGTGATCCTAGGCCTTTTATGTTCACTTAAAGTTTCGGTTGTTACAAGATCTTCTATGGGTTCAAATAATGATTTATCTAGATCTTCAGCATACTCATCATTATTTTTTAAGATGTTATTCTTAGTATCTTTTAAGAATTCAATATCTCTGCTTTCTATCAATCCTTATGATAAAACCGATATCCCTTTGAGCCTTTCGGATATCCGATGAATATACATCTCAAAGACCTGTTATCTAACTAATCTCTACACTGATGAAAGATCTTTACATGAGGTATATTCACCACCTCTATCGGATCTTAAGACTTTGGTTGAATGCCCCAATTGATTTTTAACTTTCTGCTTATATTCTTTAAATGGTTAAGTGCCTCAGATTTATGTACTAGGAGATATATATACGTATATCTCGAGTAATCATCGATAAAGGTTATGAAATAAACCTTTTCTCAATGTGACTTTACTCTGAAGGGTTCACATAAATCAGTGTGAATGACTTCTAACAGGGTTGTTGCCCTTGTTGTCTCTTTGCAAAAAACTTTTCTCGTCATTTTTCTTTGTATGCAAGCTTCACACTTGCTGAAAGTGTTTTTCTCAAATCTTAGTAGTAAGTCAAAGCTCGATAATTTTCTCAACTTTTCTAGACTTATACGTCCTTGCCGTTTATGCCATACATTCACATTAACATTAAAGGCACAATCAATATATGTGAAAGAACTTTCAATTTCATTAACTTTCAATTTGAACAATCCATGTTCCATATCAAATTTCCCAAGAAAAAATACTCACCCCATGTTTTCCCACAATCACCTTGCTAGGAACAAACCTAACCTGAAAACCTTTATTCATTAAGATAGGGACCGAAACTAGATTGCGCCTTATAGATGAAACAATCAATACCTCAGTTAATATAACCGGTGTGCGTTCTTTAAAAATTCTAAAGGACCTAGTTCTGAGAACATCTGAGAAAGTATTATTTTCCATGTACACTCGATGTTCTCCTAATTTGTACTCCTTTAGATCCATTGCTCCTTCCTTGGTATTCGAGATGTATCTAGTCACTCTTGAGTCAATCCACCAATCAGTTATCGGGCAGTCCATGCAAAAATATTCCGATATCACGCAAATTATGTCATGCTTCTCCGATTGTCTGCGTTGTGGGTTGTTTCCTCTACTTTTCTTGTTGCGGCAATCCCTCTTATAGTGTCTCATATTTCCACAACTAAAACACTTGACTCGAAAAGTAGTTTTCTGCATTTTCTTAAAAGATTTACCGCCCTTTCCGTTATTTTTGCCAAACTTTTTGTTTGGTTTATTTATCATTTGGTTGGGTTTAGAGCTAGACCCTATCTCATCATGTACTACTCGTAATTTTTCTTTTCTGTTTTTACTCATGTATTCTTACTCAATTGTTAGTTTCAAGGACAATTCAGAAAGATTGATTTTAGGCCCTAGTCTAAGGGTAGTGGTGACCATGTTCCATGACGGGGGAAGACTGCTTAGTATGTTGGATATCTACATCAGTTTAAGGATGACTGATTTTACCATAGCTAGATCTCTTTCCATTATCAGCACATGGTTTACATGTTCTACTACATTATCTCCTTCTTTCATTTTGTAGGAGTTATATTTTTGTAGCACAAACTGAACATGCAGTTTGACAATTGTATCATATTTAGTTGTTATAGAGTCAATCAACTCTTTCACGATCTCGAATTCATCGAAGACTCTAATCAGGTTATCCTTCATGTATGTCAACATGACCGTTCTTGCTATTGTGTTATCTTTAAGAAATATTTTATACATTTCTATTTGTTACTCTTTGGCGTCTTGTGGTAGAGAATATACTGTTTCCTTTAAAACATACTCTACACCTTCAAGTGTTAGAACCAGTGATATTCTTCTCTTCCATGTTTGGAAGTTTAGTCCATTTAGTTTTTCCATCTTTGCCCGTTCTGACATATATATTCTTGAGTTCATTTTTATATGTTTGGCAAATTTAACAAATAGACGGTGTAAAAAGAAAACATTCACCATGCAACAAATCACAAATAACATTATTCTAATTAACATGATGCACAATATCCAAATAATGAACTTAAAATAACTCATTTATAATGTAAAATCAAGCTAGGATATTTCTATAATTTTCTCAAAAAATTCTTACCTCTGACAATACTTTTGGTCGGGGTTCTGTCAGTGGTTTTTTGTCCTGCTCGTGGCCGTCCATTGGCCTTCTGGACGGTGCTTCGCTAAGCGGTTTTCTGGCCCGTTTGTGGCCATCTACTGGCCTTCTGGCCATTGCTCCGTTGAGCGGTTTTCTAGCCCGCTTGTGGCCATACGCCGGCCTTCTGGCTGGTGCTCCGTTGAGTGGTTTTCTGGCCCTCTTGTGGCCATCTACTAGCCTTCCGTCTGGGGCTCCACTGAGCGATTTTCTGGTTCTCTTCTCTTGGCCTTTCTTTCCTAGATCGGTTTTTGCCTTAGCCCTGTCCTGTCTTGACTTGGACCAACTTTTGCCTTCCTCTGCCCTGTCTAGACTTGGGTTGGATCTCTATAACAGGGAGTCTTCTTCCTCCTCTCTATTGTTTTTTATTATTTATTAAGTGTACCTTGTTTTGCATATTATAGGGACAAACCAAGCCCTAATACCACTAATGGTGCTTCCGGTTGGCTTTCCGGCATCCTCTGCAAAAGCTCGATGTATCCTCGCTCCATATACGCAGCAACAACGGATCATATATTTAGAGAGTAGCGCCTGCTCCTGAACCCTCTGAGATTTCTACTAGGCTTTCCTCTTCTGGAGGCCTTATCAGGTCAGTTGTGGATGAGCACCGTAACCGACGACTGTTACAACATGTTATGATTGTTACAGTCTATTTCTCTCAACCTTACCACAGATAACAGACCAGTCCAACCGTTTCTTTTATTTTGCAGCTAAAAATGCAGGTATACTTAAAGATGCAGCTAAAAATCTTGGTGGTAAGTGTGCATTTACAACTATTTTTATTTTGCAATTGGTTGGTTATATATATATAAAGAAATGCTAGGGGTCCTTCCGTGGGATCTATTCCGCAACCAAGATGGTCCAATCATCAGCCGATCTTTATTAATGTAGAAAAAGCAAAAGGTTCTGTTGTACTTATAAGTATAGCACCAATCAAGACCGCCCAATGGCTATAATCAGACCATGTTGATTGAGAAGTAGGTCCTCCGGAAGGACCCTAGCGTTCCTCTCTCTCTCTCTCTCTCTCTCTCTCTATATATATATATATATATATATATATATATATATATATATATATATATATATATATATATATATATATATATATATATATGTGTGTGTGTGTGTGTGTGTGTGTGTGTGTGTGCGCGCGTGTGCATGTACGTGCATGCGTTGTTTAAATGAACGCTGCAGTACAAAACTTAGTCTGATATCCGTGAGCTAGAATTGTACAAGTTATTTGTGGCAAGTGTCTCACATTTGGGTTAGAAGCTATGTTTTAGTGCTGAATGAAGATTAGAGTCAGAATTCTATCAAGAATTGGTGCAAAGGAAATGTGGGCGGTTTGATTAGTGGCCGACTCACGGGTGCTTTTGTTATCATTCCTTTGATACATTGACTTGGCAACGGAAAAGCTTCACTAGGACGCTCACCGGGGGGATACTATGATTGCATTCGGCCCAACGACACTGAAAAGAGTATGCAGACAGCATAGAATTTCAAGATAAATAAGGTTAATAGCTCACTAAAGAAACTCAAGCTTGTCCTGGGCACTGTTGAGAGAATGGATGGAACCCTGAAGATCGATGCTATTGCTGGAGGTTTGCTCACATCTGTTTCTCGGGCTTGGGATACAGAACCGCATTTACTAAAACCTGATTCAGCACTGTTAGCTAATTCTGCGTGCTGGTTGGATTCAGCTGGAAAGAGGCTTCCTTCTTGCATGTCAGAATTTGATGATCGACGAGGTAGGGTTGTTTCTGTGTTTAATGTTGATGAGCCCTCTGTTGCTGGTATTGCAGATGGACAAACAGCTACCTGACCATGAAGGGAAACTACAACCTCTGTTAACCAACAGATCTGGTGGAATAGTACTTCTATCAGAGAGGTCCAACACGATTGGTGATAATGAGCCTATTGATAGTTACGGTTACTGTATCACAGCTATGGATTCTGTGCAAAGGAAACACACCACGAACTGTGTAGTCGATCGTGAGCATGATAGTTTATCAAGCACCAGAGAGACATCTGGTTCATTGATCAATGGGAGTGGATCAAGTTCTTCAACATTATTCTCATATGGTGGTTCCAAAAACAAATGGGGAGTGAACGACGGTAGTTCAAGAATCACAGTGAAGGTTACGTACAAAGAAGACACAATAAGGTTTAAGTTTGCATTATCTCTAGGCTTTGCACGCTTGGTTGAGGAAGTTGGTGGAAGGTTCAAGCTCGCTGGTGGAACATTTCAATTCAAATTTCTGGATGATGAGGATGAGTGGGTGCTACTCGAAAATGACGATTTGCAGGAGTATGTTCAAAGAGTGGAGTCATGTGGAGCTAAGAGTCTTAAGCTTTTAGTACGAGATTCATCCTCCATAATTCCAAGCTCAAGTAGTGCCAGCAACTTGTTGGGCTGAAGGGTCCCCCACTGAGAACGTTCTTGTGACACGCAGGGGTTCACACATCTGGCATTCCTAAAGAGAGGATAGTCTGGTAGGTTGCGGTACAGTTTGGCAAGTATGGGGGTCAAGATAAAGAGAAATTGGGGTGTTCTTGTTGCCGCTCGTGGATCATACTCTAGTGGAGTTGTAAGATGATCTCGCTTTTCTAAATTGAAATGCTAATATGAAGCAAATTCAAACAACCAACTTCATTTGCAATTAAGAATCCATGTCATCATGAACCCCCAGAAGGGTTAGCATTTAGGGCCTTTCACTGGTAGACTTACTTTTAGGGTTTCAAATCCCGTAAGCCTGATTTTTCTCCACATAAGCCAATACCTGTCCTGGGAGCAACTGCTTTTCTGCCCTCCCTAGTCTCAGGGTTCTCGACTTGATTGTAGGGGTGGCAAATCGAGTCGATTGATCGGTTTAAAATGGCCATCCCTACTTTGGTTGTGCCAAAGTTTGGTTTGGAAGACAAATTACAAGAAAATAGATATGCATGTGATATGTGGCATCCTCTAAATTGCCTTAATGCTGGTTTCTTCGTAAGATTCGAAATCTGGTATGGAGCAAGTGCTCGGGAAGAGCTAGAGGATGCAGGCAATGGTTTCGAATAGAGCATTTCTATAACCCTTGCTTGCCTACTTGACCACCAATGTTGAGATTTATCCAAACAGGTTACCTGGGAGCCAGAACATATTACATGCTCGTCCATGCGCACAGTCTCTTCATTACGTGTCTGGATGACCAAAACACGAGGACAACACATTGACATACAATAATATGTTCGAAAATTTATGAATTGGTTGGTATAGGTGCGCACGAGCGGGTTGGATGATGCATCAAAGCACTCACGAAGCTTACTTTGTTCCTTCTTCAAAGACTCGCAAAAGACTTTGCAAACGTCGTTACCAAATATTATACTTTATCAAAGACCAACAGAGCATACTCACTGCAAAGCTTTGTGCGAAAACACTTGCACATACCCTACAAGGTCGGGTGATAGTTGAGAAGCTTTCTTATAGTTTCCTTTGCAAAAGAACCGAAGTTGCAAGCTTTCCTAATGCTTCACTTTGCATCAAAGCATTCGCAAAGCGTTGAGAAGCTTTCTTACTTGCATGTTCTTTTCACAAAGCAACAAAAATCTAAAGATTCAATTTAATATTAGTAAGCCACAGTCATATAATGAGTAAATCCACTGCAGACACTCTGCGGAGTAATTTCAACTCCTGGAGTATTAGAATCCGAAAACCGCTCAGCATGCAGAAAGGAGGATACATGTCTGCAAACGGCAGCACGAATATGAATTGCAGCTTATGCAAGATTAGCACAACCTCGAAATTCAAGCACTCGCCAAGCAAACGTGGAGGTAAAAAAATACAAAGAGAACCAAGAAAAGTTTTTCTGCTTTTCTCATAAGCGTAATTCAATTGTTTATGCATATATAACACTACAACAACACAACAGGAGTATCTTTACAGAAGAGCAGCATCAAGAGAAACTAATAATAACAAAACAAAATTTCTTAGTGGATCAAGTTCCAGAGAACTGTCAAAGGAATGTGTAAACGCTCATCTCAAATTAGCTCAGGTAAAAAAAATACAAAGAGAACAAAGAAAAGCTTTTCTGCTTTTCTCATAAGTGTAATTCAATTGTTTATGTATATATAACAACACTACAGGAGTACCTTTACAGAAGAGCAGCATCAAGAGAAACTATAATAACAAAACAAAATTTCTTCCTCATCAAGTTCAAGAGAACTGTCAAAGGAATGTGTAAACGCTCATCTCAAATTAGCTCAAGCTGCTGCCAGTAAACAGGATAATGGACCGGATGTGTACAAGATTCAAGCTAACCTTGACAGAATTTCAGTTATTAGGTTGGTCTTTGGTGGAATTGCCGACTACATATGGACCCAAAGTTGATGATTTGAGATACTCCCGTGCCACTTCTAACATCAAATCTGCTTCTTTTTGGTACTGCATGGGATTCACATCACATAACACAATGTTAAACTCAAGAAGCAAGCAACTCTTAATCTTTGGGAAGCTAAGGGTGTGTTTGAATCCCTACAATCTTGAATTTGGATTCGAGGATCTGAGATCCAGGCTTACATTGTCTGACCCCTACTATCAGGTAAAATATCTCATGCTCAAACATGAGATGCTGAGTTCTATGTAGCCCTAATTAGCGCACAGGATGTACCCTCACTAGATCAGCTAATCAGATACTACAAATAAACCTACAAGTCTCGTCCACTCATTGAAATCAAAGGAAAGATCAAGTACAATAATACTCATGGTAGCTTAGGTCAATGTTGTAAAAATCATATCGTATCATATGATAGCTACGAGTTTATCATGTATTGAATGTTAGAACGACACAATACAGGTATGTGTATCGTATTTGATGATTTATTGTTGTATCGAGATGTATTGTACGAGTCATTGAATTCTTAATGTATAAACCCGAGACATGCAGGTTTCTTTGGGTGCTCCCAAACTCATTTCCTATCTTTCATTTGCTTGATTTCGTAAAAGAATCACAAGTTTTTCTCTCAAACTCTTAAAAATCTAAAAGGCTTTTTTCAAATAACATACCAATGTTATTAAAATCATATCATATCATACGATACAATATGATTTTATCGTGTATCATATAAGAATACAACATAATACAGGCACATGTATCATTTTTGAGCGATTTATCGTGCCGTATCATACGTTACGGCCTGTATCGTATGAGTCAATGTTGATTTTTATGGATATAAAAACCCAGAATTCAGGTTTCCAAATTTCATTTTTTTCATCTCAAACCCTATTTCACTCCAATCATTTGTTCTCAAGCCCTTTCTCCATAATTGCTTTTGTGTATAGAAATTTGAACCTACACTCTTTCCCTTAGCTTCCCTTCTTACCTCCTGAGCCAACTCTTTTTCCTTTTTGGTTGAACCATGAAATTTTGTACCATTCATCTCACTAACATCTTCAAATTATTTAGTCTTGTGATATATCCCAACTGCTTATTTTTGCCTTTTCTCTCAACCGTAATTTTTTCTCTCATTTCTAATCTCAATGCTTAATTAATTTCATACTTTACTATCTCAAGCTCCTGAAGATAAGCACTAACATATTTCTTGGTACATGCAAGATGGTGCTTAATACAAGAAATACCCCATCTTTCTTGGTACATGCAAGATGGTGCTTAATACAAGAAATACCTCCATACTTAATTTCATTGCAAAAAATACACTTATTCACTAGTCTATACCTTCATACACTAGAATGCAATGCTTCCATATCACCACGATCAGAAGTCATGAAGCAGAGAAGAGATAAACAATAAGAAAAAAGAAGCTTTTGGAAGGTGAAGAATAAAAAAATCTATGAAAACACCAAATTTTTCAAGTGAAAATCAGGTGAAATGACAAGAAAGGGATTATATCACAGATTTGATAAGGAAAAGAGATTGAGTGAGCAGTGGAGTTGGTTCTTGTTTCACTGCAAGAGCTCTTACTCGCCCAATAACTACGAGAGGTAGTAGAGGAGGTAAAGGTAGTGGGATGCATTCATTTTCTTCCCACGTATGACTCCTAGAGCTCAACTAGGAGTAAGATAAGTTATGGCTTCAAAGGAAGTAATTCATAAAGTAGATATGAAGTGTTGAATTTTTTTATGAAAATTGTCTTCCTTTTAATGTGGTAAATTCATTTTCCTTTCAATGCATGACAAATGTTATTGCTAGTGTGCTAAGTAGTTAATAGCATGTTATAGTATTTTAGCAGACCCAAAAACGCTATAGCGTGCATGGTTTAGTGGATGAAACACTTGGGCACTATTAGCGATGCTAACACTGCTATATGCCACATGAATTTTATTGTTTGTCTTCTTAGAATTTGTTTATTTAGATTGATTCATATTTATGAAAGAAGTCGTTATGTATTTCTTGATATTTCTTAGAAATTTGAGAATCATTATATATAATATTTTTTATAGCAAATAAAAGTGTAGTGCTAAATCCGCTTTATTTCCGCTACCACTATATCAGGGTCAACCGCTAATAAACCGATAATTGCTATCAATAACATAGTTAGTGTAGGATCAGGTTATAGAGTCCCTATATATCATGCTTTGAGGGGTAAATTGTTACAAAATTGGGTTGAGATTGTGCATGAATGGAGTTTTGAATTTAGGGAGTCATGAAAGTTTACGAGTTGTTCCATTATGGTTGATGGTTGGACAAATGGTCAACGTAAATCATTAGTAAACTTTTTGGTCTACTATCTTAAGGGGACATTGTTTTTGAAATCATATGATTTGTCCCGTATTGACAAAACTACACATAATTTACTCCCTATTTTTGAAATTGTTTAGGAAGTGGGTGTTACAAATACTGTGTAATTCACTACTCACAATGTTGTAAATTTAAGAGAAACTGGTAAGATGCTTGAATCAAACCATCCATCTTTAGTGTGGACCCCATGTGTTGCACGTTACAACATCTAAGCCTTTTCCCATACTAGACGGGGTCAGCTACATGGATTCTTTGTTTCCACAAATCCCTATTGTGTGTCATGTTAGCAATTAACTCATAATAAGCTAGATCATTCTTTATTGTTTCTACTAGTGCATAGACTTAATACTTGAGGATTTAGTTCATTGAATGAAATTAAGGGACAATTGATGCATGCAAAAACGTTACAAAGTTTATTTATAATCACTCTTTTGTATTGTATTTGATGATAATTCATACTAGTGGAAAGGAGTTGATTAGGCCTTTATTTACAAGATTTGTTACTAATGTTATTATTGTTCAAAGTCTTGTCGTACATAAAAATGCATTAAAAAAGATGTTTGCATATGATGAATGAGGCTCTATTGGTTAAGGTAATAAGAATGGTAGACATTGAGGATAGGCCTTTTATGCCTTTTATATATATATGATGCAATGGATAAGACCAAATTAGAAATACAAGCAAACCTTGATCGTAAACAATCACTATTGAAGAAGGTTTGGAAGTATATTGATGAATGGTAGAACCGATAAATGCATAATGATTTGCATGTGGTTGCTTATATTCTTAACCCCTATATTAGATTTTCTCCTAACTTTACAAAAGATGAAGAAGTTAAAAAGAGATACTAAATGCAATTGATCTTGTGTAAGATTCATATGTTCGGTGTAATATCCATTTAGAGTTAAGCAAGTATATACATATTGTTGGATACTTTGGAAGGTCAATTGCAATACAACTCCACTCCCAAATGCGGTGAGGTATGATTTGTTTTTATTGATATTTGACAAGTTATCAATTATTTCATTTGATTTTGAATTGATTGACTTTAAGTGTTTCTTACTATTGTATTTTATTTTGGATGAATGGTGGGCTCACTTTGGTATAGATGCATCAAACTTATCGAGGTTTGCTCAACATATATTAAGCCAAACATGTAGTTCTAGTGGATATGAAAAAATTTGGAGTTTTTTAACCACATTCACATGAAGAAGAGAAATAGACTGGAGCATGTCCATCTTCGTGATTTGGTCTATATAAGATATAATATGAAGTTAAGACAAAGGTAACTTGATTTAAGTTTTTAAAAATATATCTATTGCTCCTTAGTTCTTCTTCTTAAGTTATTATTACTAATAATTAATAAGAAAATAAAACGTTATCTTACAATTCTATTGTTTCTTTTGTTTTCTTTTTGGACAAATGCAAAGAGATGCAAGGAAGGTGCCATATGACCCATTGAGTTACGAAAACATTGATATTCTTGATGATTGGGTCGAAAAGGAGAAACCTCCTATCAATTTAGAGGATGAAAAGTGGAGGGTGATCGAAGCAGAAGTAGAAATTAGAGATGATAACATGAAAGCTGTTGGATTAAAGGATCCAATTGCAAAGGAGGAAGATGGTGATGGTGGTGACAACGATGATGATGATGGCAACCTTAACTATAATGATTATAATGCCTTTTGATTATGATTCATGTTTTGTGTAACAAATCAATGACTAATTGTTGTAATTTTCATATTTGGGTGGATGATGGTTCTATTAGAATTTATGGTTTTAGACTTTCGTTTAATAGTTTAATTTCATGTAGTTCATACTTTGTAACTTTGTACTTTATATCTAATTAATGATGATGAAAGTTGTTTACAAATTCATTCTCTAATCTCTCTTACTGATCATTTCTAATTTTCTTAAGAATGTTGATTCGAATAAGCTTTTGGATTCAATTTTGTTTAATGATGATTGTGTTAGAATTAGATATCTTATACTCATTAATTTCAATTTTTCTATAAACTAGATTTATTAATATTTGTTTTTCTAAATCATCAAATAAAAAATTTGCACCATATCATACGATATTGTGCGTTTATCGTGTATCGGAGCCCAATGCGATATGGGCTCCGATACGCTTTTTACAACATTATAGCATATTTCCTTCCTTTCATTTCTAATTCTTTCTCACCCAATTTTTCACTTTAAAAATTAGAGTTTTCATAAATTATGAGACTCCTCACCTTCCCAAAGTCTCTTCTTCTTGTGGGTTATTTATGCTCAATTTGATAGCATTGAATGGGTTTGATCTAGCGTGGAAGTAATACACTCAGTGTATGAAGGTAATAGGCTTGTGAATAGGTGCATGTATTCTTGCATGAAACACCATCTTGAGGGAACAAAAAAAGATGCAAGTGTTTGTCATTAGGTGTCTGAAACTATAAGCATGAAATCCAACAAGTTTTGAAAGCTATAAAGAACTGAAAAAGATTATAGCAGAGAGAGCATAAATAGGCAATTGGGATACTTCTCAACAGATATTCAGTGAAGAAATGCATAGTATGACTGAGGAGGAGGAGGAGACAGAGATAGCCTTAGACAAGAAGGCGAGATAAGTAAAAGAGTATAAGTTATGGTGATAGCAGCAGTAGAGTTGGATCTTATTCTACTATAAGAACCCTTGTTCGCCTGATAACTACGTGGTAGATGAGGTAGAGGTTGTAGAATACATTCATTTTTTTCTCCACGTACGACTTCTAAAATTCAATTAACCATTAGCTCAGATATGGTTTCAAAAGAGGTAATTGAGAAAGTAGATATGAAGTGTGAAGGTTTTTTATAAAAATGTCTCCCTTTTAATGTTGCAAAATCATTTTTCTTTCAAAGTATGGTAAATACTATTACTAATGTAGGATCAGGCTATAGGGTCCCTACTTATCATGCCTTGAGGTGTAAATTACTACAAAAATGAGTTATAAATTGTAATATGAAGATTCTGAACCGACATGTTAGTTTGAATTTGTAGTTTAACAACTTTAACTTTCTTAATCTTGTAGTTATTATTGATTGTAAAATGTCATTGCCATTTGCCAATACTTATTACTTATTAACTACTTGTTATTAATTTGATTTTATTTAATGTTGATCATGTTTTCTAACAATTTGTTACCTTTTGTAGATTAATTTCAAATTTTCCTATTTTTAGATGTTTTATGATTTTTTAATGATTTTTACAATATTATACCGGTTCAGTTTCAACGTACCATACAATATCGTATGATATCGTACAATTATCGTGTATCGGTATCCTAAGCAATACAAGTATCGGTATAATTTTTACATTGGCTTAGATTATGTTTCTGGACTCAAGCATGTCACATAAGCCGAAACCATACCCAGATGACTATATTTTTCGCCAAAGCCAAGACTAATTGGACCACAAAGTCCTCAAGTACTTGCAAAGTGAATCTTTGACCCATTGTTATCTACTCCAATAACTAAGTTGTTCGTTGTTCAACAAAATTCCATCACCATGTAAAGTTGAAAGGCATAAAGAAATTATTCTCAGTGAAATGCAGAAAGACGTTACATCATGGAGCCACTTGGTGCTTACCTCAAGGACAGCGCTATTCTTGATTTTGGATTGCATTATGCACCATTTCTTAAAATGTGCTCCTGCAAATTTTATATTGTAAAAGAATCCTCAGTTGATGAATTTCAAACATAATTTCATGCCAGGATTGCACATACCAACTCTTATATCTATTCTGCATGAATCCGATTTTGTTTCTAAGACCCATCTGGACTGCACCTGTCATTCATGAAAAAATGTCATATTTGAGACTCTCTGCTACATGGGCTCTTAGTCGTCATTGTGTGTGATCTTGTGCCATACATTATATTAGAATTTAATTCTAGAAAGCATATAATGTTTTACCGATTGCTTCACCAATATTTCAAATAAATCATGTCTCAAGCATAAGGTTATTAGAGATGGCAGATAATGAAGAAATATATATATATATATATATGTGTGTGTGTGTGTGTGTGTGTGTGTGTGTGTGTGTGTGTGTGTGTGTAGCAGCATAATCTACATATTGCAGCAAGTTTAGATAATCATGCAATAAGAGTCTTCCCTAAGTATATAGAAGTAGAATAAGAATAAACCCAACTAGTATCTCTTTCACCCCCCCCCCTCTCTCTCTCTCTCTCTCTCTCTCTCTCTATATATATATATATATATATATATATATATATATATATATATATATATATATATTCATATAGGGAGACAGACAGACAAACAAATAAAAAGACCAGCAAGTAGGGCTTCTGCTTGTTCTTCTATATAATGAGGGAACTTGGATTTGATGTACCATGCATCATCAATGCATGCACTGGTGCACTAAGCTTACACCATCCGATCTCCTTTTAAATTTGCATCCTCAATGCATGCACTTGTTCTACTTCTATATAATGAATTTGAATTTGAATTTATATCAAATTCATATGCAAAAGGTTGCTCTTTGAATTTGGAAAAGTATCTTTTTGAATTTGAGAAAGTAGAAAGTGCATTGGTACTTTGTTACTTTTTGAATTTTTTATCAAATGGCCTAGATTTGGTGCAATGATGCATAGATGATGCATGGCGCACCAAATACTAATTCCCATAATAAAAAATACATGATATAAATGCCATGCTGCCAAATGTTCTTCACTAACCAAGCTTAAGCCACAACAACAAAAGGAAGTGGAGTGTCTAGGATATACCCAAGGTGGTCTAAAGATTTTTCTTAAGTTCCACATCATGCAATGTTGGTTTACAACCACCACGCAGCAACATCATATATCACTACTTGTTTCTTACTGAATTCTCAAAGCCCTCTAGAATATAGACCGCAACCTAAAGAAACAATGTTGTTTTAACAAGCCCTCAGAGAGTAGCACATCCTCAAACGTTGATGCAAATTTCTATTGTAACAATCAGAAACATTCTGTTCTGTAACATTTTTGTTTAGTGTGCATCACACCTTGATGGATGCACATCACAATATGTCCATTTTTGTGTCGTTGTGCCTTTTCTATTTTGATAACTTTACGACATTGGAATTCTCAAGTGCTTAAGACTGCAACTCAAAGAAACCACTGCACTATACTTGTTCTTAAATTCCATATAGACCGTTACACAGTTACATATCAGATAAACCAACAGCACACTCATCTTTTTGGTCAACCCTAAGTTTGTGGAAAATGAGTTTGTAATGTGTAGAATGCTTAAATCTCCTATAAGAGATTACAGTCTCAGGTAGAGACTAGAGACTACAACAAATCTCAGTCCTATCCTTTTCTCTTAATTCGAACAAAAATTGTAGCTTATCATTCAGAAATGGCAAGCTCAGTTGGCATTAATCACTCTCGTTTATAAAACAAAAAACTCAAAATAGTATGGTACCTCGAAGCATGATCCAAAAGGTACATCATGTGGCTGTTGTACTGACTCAAAAACCTGTAACACGATAGTCAACCTTTAGAAAACTTTTGGAAGAAATCTAACATCTATATCAGATTGATATATACCAGATTCATCTTATTGCCTGACAAAACGACATGCTGCCACTCAGTCACAGCTGTATCCGGGGGGCACATTGGGCTATTACAAACTGATCTGAAAGTTAACTCCCTGACCTGACCCGTGTATTCTTTAGAAACATGCCATGGGCCTATCTGAGAAAGCCAAAAGAAACCAACTAGATGAAAGTAGGAAAGGAAACACATAAATAATGAGAAGTTATACAACAAAAGAAGGCATGCCAGACTCACTAAAGACTTACATTAAGATTTGTATCCTTCCTCCGCCTGCGATATTCATCAATGAACTTAGAATCATCGCTCAACAGTTCATTAAGGAAATTTTCAGCTGTACACGGGAACTCCTCCTAAAACAAAGAAAAGTAATGTATAAATCATGGTACATTGATGAATGATTTATAAGGTGCTGTTATTTGATTTCATACATTAACTATAGTAACTAAAGCTTCCTCCTTAATGAATGGCTGCAACTTCTCATCCTTGGGTAGATTATAAACTTGAACACCACTCATGTCTCCACTGCTTCTAACGGAGCTGCTATGCGCCCTTAATGCTGACTGTGCGCTCTCCTACATTTCATAAACAGAACTATGGGCTCAATTTTGCTCTTGTGAAGCCAAAATGTTTGGTTGGCAATTAACAACTTCACATGGATGCAGAATCCAAGCCATGCATTCAAAAGAGAAGAAAAAGGACTGGACGATCTAATCTACAGACTGTCACTTCAACATGATGAAAATGTAAACTTTCTCATATTCAAGCATACACTTTGAACTTTACGTTGTTCTTTCTGAAGATTTGTAATGGTAGTAGCTAAAATAAGCGTTTTCCTTAGTTAGCCTAGTCTGTAATTATTCTTAGCAGTTTTGGCGCTTGATATCATTCTTCGGATTTCATCAATATCTTGTGATTCTCTATTTGTGTCTTCCTTACATGGTAACAGAGCTTTGGATCTAACTTCATGGATTATGAAGTGATGAACTAAGGAAGTTCAAGCTTTCTCGAAATGTTTCTTGGTGTGTTAACTGTTATCCTGGTTGGATATTCATTTTAGAGTTACATGAGGTAAGTTTGTTTTTTATTCTCAAATGGAAGAAAAGTAGGCATAATGTTTAATCCATCTAATTGAATTCTTCATGACATTTTTTGGGCAATTTATGGAGAATTACCTTCTTAATCATGATGTTTGAGAATATATTGATGCATCTACCCACTACCCCTACTTACCATAAAAAAACCCCAGATTTCAACTAAAACCGGATAAAATGAGAAAACTTTCTTGTTTAATGAGTACCAGAAGTACAATGAATGACAAACTTCAAGACTGTAGTACGAAATAGTCCCTGGAGAATCTCCAGCTTTTCGGATCTAGGGAACCTTTTCACAATAATTCAATTACAAAATCCTCTGTAAACCCAAAATGGAATATGTTCAATTTCAACCTAAAAGGAATGGAGTTGCAACATAATCCACAATGCTGTCTCACTCACAGGTCTAGAGCAAACAAAGCTCACTATGCCTATGTATCACTTAGCGGCTGATTATGAACTTCAATAAAAAATTTTAAAAAACAAAGCTCAGATCCGGTCACCTCCTTGCAAGCTCCCTTGGCATATGGTCAATTTGCCATGGCAACATCTGCCAGGTTGGAGAGTCTCACATCCAATTAAATCCGCTCCATCAGAAAATAATGAGAATTCTACCTGTGTTACTTCTAAATGAACACAGTACTGAGATCTACCAAAGGAGGAGCAAAGCCAAAGATGGCATTACTCATGATAGCACGACCAACCCAAACCCATCTACCACCTTTCTTCTTTGAAATCTATGACAAGGATCCTGCTTAAAGCAAGAGGATTAGCTTGATTCTTTAGGCAATCAAAGAGACATTTCCAGGCCACTCAGCAATGGTGACTGGAAATAGCTCAGTCACGCACATGAAACATGGCTTCTTTTGAAAAACAAAGGTTGCCAATGCATTTTATTCTTTGAATGCCAGTAACAACTCAATTGGCTTACTTACAGAAACAAGTTTGTCTTTTAAAAATTAATCATAAAGAAAGCAACTAAACATGATATCTGAAACGCAATAGCATTTTGTAAGTATCTGATTAGGGCGTCAAATTGCTTACCTCAGTGTTAGTTTTGCAGTTTTAGCCACACTACTTTTAACTTAAGGGTTCTCAAAGTTGAAATATTCAGCACTCCTCTTTTATGAGAAGAAGACCGCATTGAGTTATGAACTCCCCCTTCCACTCTCAAACTTCAAGGTTGAGGTGTCCCTTTATATTCAGGAAAAGTTGACACACCTCTAGTACAAGATCCTGAACTCATATGGCTAAATAATCTATATACTCAACCTTCCTTGCAAATTGAAATATTAGAGAACTTCACAATCCGAACATCTAATTTGTTTGTCAAGCTATGTAAAAAGTACAGTTAACTAATTCAGAACCATTTTCCTTAATCACATGATAGTTTTGTGTTGCGCTTTGAGTGAATAACATACATGGTCAGCACGTTGACAGTTCCACCAGGAAGAGGACAGGGAAGCTGGATTTAAAACATTCAATTAATCAAACAGATAAGAAAAAGGCAAGAAATCCAAGATTGTAGGAACAAGAAAATGATTGAAATAGAAAACTGTTTGTAGAGGATAACATCTCCAGAAGCGAAATTGGTTAATGAGGAAGGAAAAGAGGGAGGTTCCATGTCCTAACCAAAGTTTTCCTTCAAAGGTCAAGAAGATGATCCTTAGCCCATACGAGTGTCGGTGACACTAACAACAATAAGTAACAGTCGGAAGCATGACAAGAAGCAAAGATATAGAAAATCCAGAAAAACACAAGTAGGAGAAAAAAACGGAACCTTTTTCTCAGCTTCTACCATTTCTTTAAAGTTTTCAGCCGCTCGTTGTAGAGCTCTTAGTGCATAGTTTCTGTTCCAAAATGATGCAAATTTGTATCTAACTCTTCCTGAAATAATAAAGGAAGAAAACTTTTAATGCACAAGGCAGTGATAATGGAGAGATGCATTTTGAAAAGTTTGCACAGAAAATCCATCATAGACTGTAACAACTTACTGATGTATCCACATATTAAGAACAAAACACGACAATGTGCAATAAGAGAACAGAATTTTTCTCTTATGTCTATGTCTGCTACGGGAATCCAAAAGCCAAGGGGCAACGCATTGAAAACATCTGCCTCCAATGGCGCCAGTGTTGAATGTAATTTCTTCTTCCTTTTTCATATTACGTTTTATTTTTCCATTGACATGTACCGTCATCTTTCATATTTTTGTATTTGTAGAGTGAACTAGCTATATCTCACTGTCTGTTGCAGTAACAGCGCAATAGCTGGTTTACTGGCCGTTAAATTCACAACCGCTAGGCTAGTTCACTCCTTTGTCATGTAACTCTATAAATAGACTTATTGTCTAATTATAGTGTAAGGCTTGATGCCTCTTGGTTCATGGTTAATGAAATATACATTTCTTCTATGAGATGAGTGAGATTTCTTGGATTTGTGCTTGGCAATTATCCTTAGTGGCTTGCTGATGTTCTTGGAATATTGTTTTTTGCGATTGATCAATGCTTGCTTGGCAGTATTCGTATACCAAGTTAATGCAAAGACATGATGGCCGAACTGTCCAACATGCAAAGAAATGGATAAGCGTTAGACCAAATGCTTAGTACAATCTATTTGGCTTATTTTAGCTGTGTGTTGCTGGAGCATTCTTGGGGTTATCAATTCAAAAGAGGTAAATGTTTGGTGACTTTCAAGATACCAGTAAAAGATGGGAACACAAATGCCAAACTATTTTGCTCAACATTCCACACTTACAAGGTGGATGCACACTTTGGGAAATTATGCGGCATGGGAGTACGAGAAGGAGGCTTCATGGGGAAAGGCAGTTCAGCTAAACATTTTATGGAATATGGGGTGGCACTATGAGCGAAAGCATATGCAGTCATCTCAATCAAGTATGACATTGTCTAGCTAAGGGCTCAAGCAGCATGTCATGAGGTATGAATAAAGGTAGATGCATATACTTGCGATACGAGGATAGCCTCACTTTGGCTGGAGAGAAAGAGTGAAGTCTGGACCAGATTGGGTCCGACGAATCCTATCCAATCCAATCGGGTCCCGCATGGTACCCAACAGATGGGACAGCAGACGGGAGCCACAGGCCCCGTCAACTATAAACTCCAGCGGTGGCCATGACGGCCACCACTTGGTAGCAAGGAAGGCAGCAACTGTCCCCCACGAGCATGAGAGAGGGAGAGAAAGAGAGAGCTAGAGGAGAAAAACAATGAAAAAAGAAGGAAGGCCATCGGAAAATCTAGTGATCGCCGAAAAACGACTGATTGAAGGGGAAAATGGTCAAATCAATCTGCTAAGTGGCCAAGACATGGGAACCACCCTTCTCCACTCATTTTAAAGGTGAAATCACCGAAAGCAGTTAGGTTTTTGACGGGATTTTGGGGAAAGGAGTCGGTCGCCCCTTTTCTTGACTTTTTCGGCAAAACCACTGACGACGGACGTCATTGGGGCAAATGGTCCTTCTACCAGTGGTAGACGTGTTGGCACCGATGGAAGGGCAGGCCAAAACCGCTAGTTTTGGCGGCCTAACCGGTGGCTAGAGGTGGACTGACACAATGTGTCGTGTCAGTTCAGATGATACTGAAACAATGTCCTTAACATAGACACAGTTTCGGGTCTAGATTAAGGTCTACAGTGAACCGAGATTTGTTTTAAACAAATTTGGATCTAGACTCTTTTACTTAATTCAAGCAAGACTATATCGATCCACATTGGGTTTTTACTTTTTAGGGTTTTTAGACTCGTTTGAGATGGTTTGAGCCGTTGGGTTTGTATTTTAATTTAGAATAATAATATTATGTTTTTATCATGATTTATAGATTAAATTGAGGTGATTAAGGAGAAGTTAGTACTATTATATTTGGATCTGATTTCAACGTGGTTTGAGCAATTGGGTTTGTATTTAAATGTAGAGTAATAATATTATGTTTTTATCATGATTTAATAATTAAATTGAGGTGATTATGGAGAAATTAACACTATTTTATTTGGATCTACATAGAGACGTCAGGTAGGTGGATGTGTTCTCTTTTTAGTTACATGATAGAGGTAGTTTGCTTTTAAATGATGCATGAGATTTAGCATAGAGATGTCAGGTAGGTGGATGTATTCTCTTTTCGGTTACATGATAGAGGTAGTTTTAATTGCTTTCAGATGATACATGAGATATTGAAATGTTTGTTAATGCTTTTAAATGGGTATATATGTGTTGGTTGTGAAATAGTCTTTAAAATGCTTTGATGACTATATGGTTGCATGGCATGAGTGTGCTTGTGTGCGAGTAAACCACTTAATGGGCATAGATCTATCTTTCACATTGGTATGGGACGTCGATGGATTATAGATGAACGTATCTCTTAATGTTAGCTCGTTGGTTGTCATTGTAGGTGAGTGAAATACTATTGGTATGGATCTACTTTCCACGATAGTGTATGACGTTAGTGGATTGTAGATGGATGTTTTAGATAGTCCTAACTCGTAGATTGTTGAGTTGTGTTGGCTACTTTATTAGTTGAGTTAGTTTGCACTTATAGTTGCATTGGGCAACTAATGTCGGTTACAACATGCCTAAGTTTGGGATAAGTGAAACTAATCAATGAGAGTAGAGAGTTTATGTACAGTAGAACAGATTTGATACTTGATTTTTTATATGGATATGTTATTTTGGCATAACCGGATATATGTGATTGTTGTGGATGTGGTTATGTGGACCCTAGGAGATGGCCCTGTGGATATTATCGAGGAAATGGGATGTGGCTCTAGAGATATTGTTGTGATTATATGGTCGAAAGCATGACTCTATTAGTGGGGTATCCGGATACTTTTGCCCCGTGGACCCGATGGGCTAGACTTGGTGGACTCTTGTGAGGCATCAAGATCCTATACTCGACACGTTGAGGGCATTGTCGGAGGTCATGTGGCTGGACAGGAGTATGGTGTGGGTAACTCCTACAGCATGACAATGGTTTGTTATACTATAGAGTTTATGATATCGAAACTAAGTTACATATTGATGAGTGTTTGAGTATGCATGCATGTTTTATAATGATATTGATTTTGTTAGATGTATATTTTCTCACTGCTTGGTTTGAAATGGTTCGTCTCCAGTTTGAAATGGTTTGTCTCTAGTATGATTATCTGTAGAAAGATCACATTCATCTACGAGCACAATGCGGTGCTCAGGTTTTATTTTATATGAAATTCAAGTTATAGCCAATAAAGACGCTGAGCACGTGGGATGTTAAAGCAGGACTTTGTCTTCCGCTACTAGATGGTAGGAGGTGGTAGGCTCCTTGTAGTTTTGAATTTCTTTATGTTACTATCTTGTTGGATCTTAACAACAACAACAACTAAGCCTTTTTCCATACTAGATGTGGTCAACTACATGGATTTTTTGTTTCCACAAAGCCCTATTATGTGCCATGTTAGCAGTTAACTCACAATAAGCTAGATCATTCTTTATTGCTTCTTTCGAACACTTTTTTGGTCGTCTTCTATCTCTTTTAATACTTTCAAAATCTAGTTTTTCATACCTTCTTACAAATTCTTATTTTGATCTTCTTTCTATATGTCCAAACCACCTTAAACGATACTCTCATTTTATCCTCTATTGGTGTCACTCCTAATTTGTTTCTAATAACCTCATTATGTATTCGGTCTTTTGTATATGTTGATGATTAACTGCCCAACACTCAAAACCATAAAACATGGCAGGCCTAATTGTTGCTTTATAATATTTACCTTTTAACTTTAATGGTACCTTCTTATCACAAAGAATACTTGATGCTCCTCTCCATTTTAACCAACCAACATTAATTATATGCGTAGCATCTCCATCAATGCTTCCATCACTTTGAAAAATTGACCCTATGTATTTAAAACTTTCCTTTTGGGAGATGTAATGTTTGTCAATTTTAATTTAGATGTCCTCTGAAGTAACCAAATGGTCAAGCTTTATTCTGTCTTTGTTCTACTAAGTCGTAAGCCTTTACTTTCTAATGTTTCTCTCCGTAGTTCCAAATTTCTATTAACTTTTTCTTTAGACTCCTCCACTAACACAATGTCATCTGCAAATAACATACGCTAAGGTACTTCATCTTGAATATGTTTTGTTAACTCATCAATCACCATTATAAATAAGTATGGACTTAAAGTTGATCCTTGATGTAACCCAATATTAACTTCAAAGAAGTCTGTCGTTCCTTGATGAGTCCTCACACATATTTTTGCACCATCGTACATGTCTCTTTTAAGGTTTATGTATGTCAATGGGATACCTCTTTTTTCTAAGGTTTTCCAAAAAACCTCCCTAGGTACCCTATCGTAAAAATTTTTACATCAATAAATATCATATGAAGGCCTATCTTTTTTGCTCTAAAATATTCCATAAGACGTCTCAAAAGGTGAATCGCTTTAACAGTAGATCTGTCTGGCATGAATCCAAATTAGTTCTCTGTTGTACTCGATACTTGTCTTAACCTACGTTCGATAATTCTTTTTCACAATTTCATAGTATGGCTCATTAACTTAATACCTCGATAATTCACACAATTCTGAATGTCTCTCTTGTTCTTATATATGGGTATAAGTGTACTTGCTCTCGATTCCTTGGGCATCTTTTAGTTTCTCCATGTTTCATTAAATAGTCTTGTGAGTCAAGTGATTCCTATTTCTCCTAGTATTTACCAAACTTATATAGGAATATTGTCTGGTCCTACCGATTTACCACCCTTTATATGTTTAAGAGCATCTTTGACTTCATTCTTTTGAATACGTCGGTAGAAATTATGGTTTATATACTTTTCTGATTTGGCTAACTCTCCTAAGCTAATACTAATATCTTTATTTTCATTAAAAAGCATATAAAAGTAGTTTTTCCATCCATTTATTATATCATCATTTAACACTAGAATTTTTTTATCCTTGTCTTTAATGCATCTAACATAATTAAGATCTTTAGTTTTCTTATCTCCAACCCTAGCTATCCAAAAAATATCTCTTTCACCCTCTTTTGAGTTGAGTTTTTTATATAAATCCTCTCAAATTTTAGCTTTTGCTTTACTGACAGCCTTTTTCGCTCCTTTCTTTCCTTTCTTATAAGCCTCTAAAATTTGACTAGTTTTTTTAACATAATGTAATTTGTAACATGCTCTCTTTGCCTTATTTTATTTTGCACTACTTCACTCCACCACCAAGCTTCTTTTTGTGCCGATACACCTAACACATCTTTCGCCACTTTCCTAATATGTTAGCCATATTGTTCCACATATCACAAGGTGTACCAACATAATTCCAAACATCTCCTTAAAGGACTTTCTATTTAAATATATATTCTTTCTCGCTTTTGAGGTTCCACTATTTAGTCTTAATAGCTCGATGCACTCTTTTCTTCTTTGTCCCTTTTTTTACTTGTAAATCCATAACTAAAAGTCAATGTTGGGTGGTTAAGCTTTCTCCTGAAATTACCTTACAATCATTACAACACGCTCTATCTTTTTTTTCTACAAATAAAGTAATCAATTTGTGTTTGTGATAAGCCACTCTTATAAGATGTAATCGCCATTCCTTCGTCTTGTTTTTCTCCCCCTAGGGATTCCTTATTCCCTGTCTGGATTCTCTCCATTCGAAAGTGATAGTTTTTCGGGAATTTGGACTAGCAGAAGCTCTTTCCTGTGGTTCAGTTAGGGGCTCTACATGGAAGAGATTTTTGAGGTTCTCTTTTCTTATTGTTGGTATGGCAGAAGGGTGGTGAGGTTATTGATCGCACAAGTGTTGACAGTGATATCACAGAAGCAAAAGGCCACGCTCAGGGAGGCATACAAGAAAAAGAAGTACATTCCTCTCGATCTGAGGCCTAAGAAGACCCGCGCCATCCACCGACACCTCACTAAGCACCAAGTAGGATTCTTTTTCTCTTTCTATGTTGTTTCATAAACCTAGTTGGTGGTTACCTAGACATTTTTGCTTTAATCCATCTTCGGATTGCAGTTGTTGTTAGAGCGTAGTTGCTACCCATGTGTTTTAACTAAGTGACACCTCCTGAGATTGTATTAATGTTCTTTACTATTTTGTTGTAAGGTAGTGTGTATCATAGCAATAGGATTGTCGACAGGAAACACCTTTGTGTTGTAAGATACCGAGCGTATCGTATTGTGTTAGACAGTATCCAGATTAGAATAAATTTTTTTAATATTTTTAAAAGTTTATCTACATATTGTATCATCGACACTGGATGATATACGTTGTCTATCGATACATACAAATTTGTGCATCGAATTATGCCCTGATCGTACCCAAGTTATTAAATGCTTGATGTTTTGCAGTGAATTATTAATCAATTTGGAAAGAATGTGCTATATTGGCTTTTCAACTATTAGTATGTGTGTATGGTTGCATGAGTAAAATTTCTTACAGGGTCGACTCATATTCTAATTGCTTATTATATTAAGCAGTGTTATCCATATCGCATCGTATCGTATCGTGGCTTCCCACGATACGATATGGTGCGGGCGATATGCCCTTTTTTTCAAAAAAATCTTTAAAAAAAACAAATTTTTTCAAGTTTCTAACCTCCCTTCACTTCTCTCCAAAGCATCCTCCGGTATGCTTGTTTGGGATTAGTCGTGTATGTAACATGTAAATTCGAGTTAGTTTATAAGAAATTTATTTAATAAGAATAATTTATGAACAATAAAAATTGTAACAAAATCATTTCTTTTTCTGTTATCAACTTTTAGGTATATTTCTGCTACCAGTTTCTAATTTCATGAAATCGCAAACAATGAAGAACAATTTGGTTGTCTCAGTTCATTCAGTGCGCATTTCAGAACTTCACTATTTTAGGGTTCACCTTACATGACTTCCATTGAGTTGAACATGATCAGCGTGTATGAGGCTTAACTCAGTCTGGGAAGTGAGATCAGAAGTAATCAGATTACATGATTTTAACCCACAACATCCATCTATCATCCTTCAGTTTCAACTTTCAAGAGCATGTCTGAATATGGATCTGAATGTGGATGAGGTTTTACGAAGACAATTAATGAAACAGCAAGATGAGTATGAAAAGAAGAACGAAAGGAGTGAAAAAGGAACAAATATTTCATTGTGGATATAAAGAAGATGCACAAAAGAAAAGAAAGTTAATGCAAAGTACGTTTAAAGGTTTTAGAAGGGCAATTGAAAAATCATTTAATGTAGTTGAAAGGGAGGAGACGGATAGAAAGGTTGGAAAAATTTTCTTTTAAGTTTACTTCCTTTTAATATAGCAAGAAATCCTTATTGAAAAGATCTTGTCACTTCATTGGCTAATTATAATTTACATGGTTATGTTCCTCCAAATTCTGAAAAATTGTGAACCATGATTCTTAAAGAAGAAAAAGTCAATATTGAAAGACTTTTAGAACATAAGAAGTTTTCATGGGAAACTAATGGTGTTTCTATTGTTTCTGATGGATGTAGTAATATTCAAAGGCATCCACTCATTAATTTCATTGCTTATTCAATTAGTGGACCAATATTTTTCAAGTTTGTTGATGCATCTGGAGAAATTAAAATTGCAGGCTACTTGAAAGATTTATTTGTAGAAGTTATTAAGAGTGTTGAACCTGATAATGCAGCTAATTGTAAAAGTGTAGGGTTAAGTTTGGAAGGTGAATTCATATTTTTTGAACACCTTGTGTAGCTCAGAGTTTAAATTTGGCTCTTTCTCGTATATTTAAGTCATCAGAAGATAAAGATAATCTTCGTGCATAGGAATTGTGTTTATGAATTGAAGATATGGCAACAGATTGTATAAAGATAAAGAATTTTGTGATGAATCACCATTTAATTCAGCCATATTTAATATATATTCTCATTTAAAGTTGTTAAAGGTTTCAGAAACACGTTTTGCTTCTTTAATTGTGATGGTAAAAAGATTCAACGCAATTAAGACATCATTGGTTTAGATGGTTACTGATCCAAGATGGGATTTATACCGTGGTAACAAGATTTAAGATCAAGAAAGGGCCCAAGCAATGAAGACTATTATTCTTAATGATTTATGGTGGGACAAGGTATCATATTTTCTTGAATTCAGAGAGACTATTTGGGAGATGTTGAGAGAAGTTGATAAAGATGAACCGATGCTTCATAAAGTTTATGAAATATGGGATACCATGATTAAAAAAGTTTAGTCTATAATTTTGAAGCACGAGGGAAAAGAACTTCATGAGACATCATCGTTTTATGATCATATTCATTCTACATTAGTTTCAAGATGAGACAAAAGCAACACTCCCTTGCATTGTTTAGCCCATTCTTTAAATCCAAGATATTATGGAAAGAAATGGTTGCATGAGAGCACTGGGCGTACTCCTCTTAATCAAGATCCTCAAATAGCAAAGAATAGGCAAATGTGTTTTGGAAGGATTTATCGTAACTCATACCTACTTAGGCAAGTAAATTCTGAATATGGAAAGTTTTCTTGTGCTACACTTGATTCACTAGAAGCACTGGAAGCAAGGGATTATCAAGATCCACTAGATTGGTGGGCATGTTATGGATTTGAGATGCCTCTTCTTCAAAACCTTCCATCAAAATTATTATATCAACCTGCTACTTCATCTTCTTGTGAAAGGAATTGGAGTATATATTCTCAAATTCACAATATCAAAAGGAACAATCTCTCAAGTAATCGTGTTGAAGACTTGGTTTATGTTCATTCAAATATAAGATTGGTTTTACGATCTAATGCTGAGTACAGGTAATTAATTACTAATCTTTCAAAATTATTTTCTTTTCTATTAATCATCATGATTATATTTGATCTTTTCTTGTTATTTATTTGAATATATTGCAATGAAGGAGCATCAAAATATTGAGATGCAAATCCGAAGGAATATCACTTAGATGACAACCAAGATTTGCATACCCTTAATATGGAACTCACCGATCTGATAGTTCCTTTAGTTAATAATATTGTTGATAGTGAGGATCTATAATTTATTAGGTACAAGTTCATTTCATTTATCAAACATTAAAATTCTGAATTTCTTTTGATTAACTTGTGTATTATGATGAAATTAGTAGTTGTTTACTTGTTTTGCTTTAATATAAAGTTGTGTACTTACTAACGTCTCACTTGTTCTACCTTTAATATTATATAATATTATATACCTTAGCTGTGTCGCCGCACTCAAAAATTTTGTAATTTGTCGTATCCCGCACCAGCACTCGTGTGACATAGCTTTTCTTAATATTTTCCTTTATCGATTATCCACTACGCTTTCCACGAATTCCAACAGAGTTTGATCTTGTTTCTCTAAATTTCTTCGATCTTTTTCTCTTAACAAAAGAGCATAAATTGTCCCTATTAAGGGCAGGCCCTCCTTGCTTAGAATATTAAGCTTAATAGACTCATATTCTGGAGATATTCCCCATAAGAGATAAAATACTTTTCGCACTTCACCATGAGTTGTCCGTTCCTTAATGCAGTGGTTGCACTTATTCTCCATAATATACCTCTGTTCATTCCGTAAACTTCATAATTTCCCATAGTATTCACTTATAGATCTTTCTCCTTGGTGGCACTTCCTTATTTTCTCAAGAATCTCATACTCCTTGGTGATATTGCGATGCTGGGAATATGCCTCTTCTACCCCAGATTTGTGCAGTAGACTCCATGTATATGAAAGTCTTGCTGATTATAAGAGTCATAAATTGTATCAACCAAGAACTTATCAATACATCATCCTTAGACCAACATTCAAATTCTACACTATCTTCATTTGGTCGATTCTGATTTATTCCAATAAGAGCTAGTTTCTCTCTAGATTTCAGTTCAAGTTCGATTGATTTTAACCATTTCCTATAATTTTGTTGAATGTTTGTAATCTGAAAAGGCTCTACTTTTTATTTGTTATAATATGTAGTGAGTTGTGATTCTTCTTTCATTCGTCCTTCCATTTTCTTCCTTTTTCTAAGCAGATTTATACTCACAAACTTATAGTGGGCACATTTGATTCTCGTACCTTTCTGTCTCGCAGTTGTACTTACTGTCTTCACGCGTGGATCAACACTCTGATACCATGTAAGATTTGATGATGATTAAAGCATACAATGACGAGAGATTGAAGGAAGATGGTGTTGGTTCAACTAGAAGTTGTCACCACCTTCTCTTTCTTCTTTTGATTTCTCTCCACAATCGGCTGATAGAGTTTCCCCCTTTATAACCAGCATTACACTCTACTTTATTACCTAAGTACCATTAATTAAATCTAATTTAAAGGCACCTTAAAAAACAGAACTAAACAACTAAACATAGAACACTACACTAAGTACAGTAATAAATAAAACGAAGAAAAATTGCAGCAACATATTTGGATCATAGCCACATTTCTGCCCTGCTTCACACATCTCACGATCATGGTTCCATATCTCAACAAAAACTAAGTTCAACCATTTTCTAGTCCAATCCCATCTTCTTCACAAAGCTCGTTTAATTAGTTTGGACCCAGATATACGGTCTTGGCTTAGAGAATTTTGGTAATGCCTTTGCTCTTCAAGGCAAGGAACGCTGCTTGCCTTAGGCTGCCAACAAGTTTTTAGTGATTGGATGCTAAGATTTCTCGAACATGAGACTTGGTTTGGGAGTGCTCTCACGAAAAATAGGAATGCCCTCATGACAGTTTTAAAGATCCAGCGTTTTTCTGCTATGCATAATGGTTATCAAATTCCCTCATGCAGCGAACTTGCATAATAGCAGGTGAACAAATGCAAAACAATGCGGGAGGGAAGAGAAGGAGAATACGAATTAGAGAACAGAACAGAGAGCTTGTATAAAAGTTATATGCCTGCTAGAGAGTAAAAATTTCTTAAAGCCTGTAAAGGTAAACCTCAAATGAAGCAAGAAAAGAACATCACCTTCCGTACCTCCCAACGGAGGCACACCATATCCACCAGAACCACTACAAAGAACTATAGTTATAGAAGGGTTAATAAAAGCATGCTGGCTTCTTTTTATCTGTAGATTACAGAAACCAACAAACAGTTAATAGTTCCATTGGACCAAAAAATTATCTCACTGAATCCCCCTCATGTATATGAAAAGGAATGTGCATTACTTGCCTCATAAATATCTTCAAATGGAATAACCACCTATAAGGACAAAGAGAATAGTTATATTAACAAATTTAATTTTGCATCTTAGTTGAAAAGACCAATTGCCTACTATATAATAGACACTAATGAGAAATACGAACATAAAGTAGAAAAAAGCTAGTTACATTGGAGAACTTTGTGGCTACATTTGATGGTAACATTGAGAAGGAAAGCATGTATGAACCGATTAAGAGAATGGAATGCAATAGACTCAAGAAAGGAATCCAACTTCACATGGAACTTGTGTAAGAAATAGCCCCAACCAACAGTGAATTTGACATCATATGGAAAACTCAAGCTAATGGATGCTTAGCACATAGTAAGACTCATGCCCAAAAACCGTCCTGACATCATCTAGATTATTTGTTCCAGTTAAGGTCATCTGCTGCTTCTTAAGAGTAATTCATAAGAGAGACCCATCATAGATTTGGTCTTTCGTGATCTACAAGAGCGCTGTTTTACTAATCTCTAGTAGCACATATTCACATTTTAAAGACATGCTTGGCCTAAAATCAATCCGTTCACTTATGCAACTCATCATTGTTTTTTCATAAAAAAAGAAAAGCCCATAGTGATCTACAGGAGCGCTGTTTCACTGACTTCTAGTAGCACATATTTACATTTCAAAGACATGCTTGACCTAAAATCAATCAGTTCACCCTATTTTGCAACTCATCGTTGTTTTTCATTCAAAACAAAAGCCCATAGTGGCACAAGTTGAGTTTTACAGGAAAAAGATAAAGCACCAATGCCGATTAGGTAAAGTAGGAAGTTTCGTAACATGCCAAACGCTGACATTTTTTGTCAGCCCGGCTAATCTTTTGTAACTTTCTCCACTTCAGCTCTCCATTCTACTACAGTTGTAACAAGAAATCGAATTTTCAAATTCAACTCCAGCAAGTACAATACTAATTGGTTTTATTTTATAATTTGAAACACATAATTGTCTTCCTTTTCCTTTGTACCCTTGGGTGAAGAAGGGACGTTGATCAGTAAACACAGTGGCAAGAAATCAAATCACAATCACAAGCAAAGTCAATGTAAAATGCAACAAAAAAACCACCATTAGCAATCAAAAGCAAAACGTAAAAGCATTTTCTACCTATACAGACTCCAGCACCAAAAGAACTTACGTCAGTGAAATAATAACGAATCAACTAAAGGGAAAAGAATCAACCTTCATCTGCTTAGAGAATACATTGGAATGAAAGCAAATATGCCATGACGAGATATACATACGCCCATGATATAAAAATGATCTCTCCAGCGCACAGGAATAACTATTTTCAACCACCTGAAATAAAATATAAGTCAACTAGGCACAACCAGCATGCCCCTTGCAAGATGGACATTGAACTAAGAAAAGAGAAAAAATGATTTGCTCAAAGACAGCACTTTCCCTGAGCCTAGAAATGGTTTGGATATCTTGTAACGTAAGCATGATGACTTAAAGTCAAAGTCAACCCAGATATTGTTCTGGCATAAAAGTTCGGAACAGGCTTTGAAAAGAAAGTTTCCTGTCAGTCACCTCATCAGGTGGCAACTTGAATATGGTCTGCAGAGGACCAGGTTTTTGATGAACTACTGTTGGGCCGGGCTTATCCGAAGAAACCCTTCTTCGAGCAAGGGCTCCTACAGGTCCATTCAGAGATCTGTTGACAAGGTTGCTTTTTTGTAAGTCAGTAGATACATCATAAGTTCATAACAACACCGTTCATCATCCACTAAGGTTGAAATTACTGAACAAGAAATTGGAAGATATAAATATCAGAATATTAACTGAGACAATGACAACAATGAGCTTTCAACATCTATACATGCAAAAAACAAAAGAACATTTAATAAGAAAAAAATAAACCGTGGCTTCAGAACAGAATCAAAGTTGTGGATTTCTAGCTCTAGTGTTAGCTTCAGCATGGCTTCAGACTTGTCTGTCTTAATAAGTTTTCACTCTTGCATTTGCTTTTATCAATTATTGCTATGCACTTGTCGAATAAGGTGTCCAGAAAAGTTCCAGCATTTCATGCTGAAATTCAATCTCCCTCAAATAAATTTTAGCCACAAGATTTTAACTTGAAATTATAAAAGCTTCAACAATAGCATCTTTCCTGTTATTCAAAAGGTTTAAATGGTTAAACCCTAAACACCAACGCAAATGGCTGGTAAGGACCGTACTCAAAAAGTTTGAACTATTAGCATTTCCCTCTCTTCTTCACTGTAACCTCCTTCAGATGGCACGTTATGCAAAGACATCACATTGGACATCAAGAAGGGCACACAAGAGCACCATTCTACATGGTAATAAAAAAAATAACACAAACAAAGAAACAACCAAAGCAACGGCTTGAAGACAAGGATGCACTTTACAAACAATGCCACCGCTATCAGAGTAAATAACATACATCTGGATCCTCCATATCCCTACCAACAGCAATTTCATCCCAAACAACATGCACATGAATTCACGGCTTGGAAAACAGAGAACATCATAAGATAACCAACTAATGGATGTTAAAACAGAAAAAAATTAAACACTTGACAAGATACCAAGGTGGTAAAAGAATTACCCGGAAGCATTCACAGAAAGCTTGATTATTTTAATGAGGAGACAGACCTGATGACAAATCCAACATAAACCCCGCGTATTCACATTAGAGAACCAAGGTAACAATAGTTGTGCAGATCCATTAAGATCCTGTTGGATAATATACCTGGCCAGATGGACTATCTAATGTGTACCACTGAGCTCCACTCTGAACTTCACTTCTCACTGGAACTGACACAGAGCCAAGAACCATGCTTTTCCATATTATATCCCAGTCATAAATTGTTACATTGATCTAAAGTAAGGAAGTAAAACAAATATCAGTTAGCAGAAAGCTTAAGAACATTAAAAAGACAAGTACCTATGCATATCAAACACACTAAGAGTGTTAAAATACTGTGCTAATAGACAGGCAATACAATTTTTTTTAGCTACACACATCTCCCCAATGCAGCAAAATTTACTAACAGAACCAACATTCAGTTTGTTATACAAGCTACCAAAACCCTCTAGAATGCATAACTAGACAGGGAAATAAAGCAAAATGCATCTAACAACCTTACAACTATCTTATAGAGATGAGGGAGCAGACACGGTGGTCTGATAATATAATTACATATATGTACATGTACATGCATAAATAAATATATACATATATATACACACAACAAGACAGAGAGAGAACAGTATAACTTGCTCTCGTCTGACCCATCTAAGTCAAATTGGATGTTTAGAAAATCTTATTGATGTTAGGGTTGGTTGTACATATTTAGTACTTTAGATTCATTTGGGCAAGAGGAACAAAAGAAAGATGACAAAGAAGAGAAGAAAATTATGGTTCACTCTGAAGGAAGTGTTAGAAAATGGGTCGCTCGGGCCCAACCCTGACAGGCCCTGACTGGTCAGGCCGTCAGGGCGCCCAGGGCCACTAGCCGTTGGGGGCTCACCCAGGCCCCCAACAGCTAGTTGTGTAGCCGTTGGGGGCAACCAACCCCCCTCCACCCTCTTCTTCTTCTCTTCTCATGTATTCTCTCTTCTAATCTTCTATAAATACCTAACTCATGTATATAATTTTTCAAGCCTTTTGTAGCTAAATAATATTTATTTATTTTCACTTCATTGTGCTTTTGTTGCATATGTTTTGTGATTGGAGTGATATTCACCGATCTTCCAATGCTACATTGAAGCATCGACTTCATTATATGGTATCAGAGTCATTTTTGCGATCGTGAAAATATTGTTTATCGTCTCAGGAAACATGTCGATTGTATCTTATAAGTTTACCTCTTTAGTTTTTTTCTTCTTAAAATATGGATGATAAAAGGAAATTTAACTTTCGTTTAACACCCTCGAACTATAAAACGTGGGTCTAATCCATAGAAAACTATCTATATTTTTAAAACTATGGGGCTATGTAAGTAGTTCGAATGTAGAACCTCTTTTAATGTAACAATTGAGCAAAAAGAATAATACGAAGTGAGCATACCGATTTCACCAACGCTAAAGAAGCATGAGAATACTTTAAAAATCCCATGTTCAAAGCGATGTTTCATAAAATGGCATTAAGAGACAAATTAGTCTCACTTAGACAAAGAGATAAAAGGATAAATGAATTTTTTGGCAAACATTTCAATGTTTGAAATCAATTATATGGTTACAAAAAGAAATTGCAAAAAAAAATGTACACAATGTCTTAGTGAGAGACAATATGAGGATAATGATGATTTTGTATATCAATTTTTAAGAAGTCTCTCGAAAGAATTTTTAGGAGTAAGATAATCTCTTATCTATCGAAAACCTTTTCTTACAAAAGAAGAGATTCTTACTGATCTCGAAATGACGAAAATAAGAATAAGAGAAATCGCCTTAATAGCATCAAAACCCACAGCAAATATAAGGGTCTATCGTCCTCCTCATTTCAAAAAGTAAAGAAGCTAAAAAAGAGATTATTTGTCATCATTGTAGAGAGACCAAACACATAAGGTCAATTTGTCTTAAGTTGAAAAGGAATATAGCATTAGTAGAAGAACAAGCTTCATCTTCAATTATTGCACTCAAATAAAAAATAAAGAGACTCTCAAATGAAAGACAAAACAACAATAGGTGCAGTTTGCTCTTCTTCAACTAATCAAGTTCAAGATACGGTTTCTTGGATTCTTGATTCCGATGTCTCATTGACTTACAGTGAAAACATTTTAAAATCATATGTTGAAAAACCTTTATCATGTGTTTATACTGCAAATGGAACACAATTAAGTGTTAATAAAATTGGTGACTTCCAAAACAAAAATTTTGAAGTTTTCAAAATTAGTTTTGTTCCAAAATTAAATTTAAATTTACTTTTTGTATCTCAAATCTAGGATAAAAATTATGTTAGAACTTTTTCATCTATAGGATGTATTGTATATGATCGCCTCTCGAAGAAGGTGATTGGTCGTGGCCATAGGGAGGGCAGACCTTATATTATAAATTACTTACATAGCATAAGATATGCTAATGTCTTGACAAGTAATGCCCTCCTATGGCATAAAAGAGGCATTAGGATATCAAAGTATTCATTGAAACTTTGGTTTTGGGGATATAAATGAGGAAGGTAGGGAGATTTTAAGTTTTGTTATGGCATTTGATCTCTTTATAGTCAATACAATCTTCAAAAAACGAGATGAACATTTAATTACTTATAAGAGTGGCTTATCACAAACACAAATTGATTACTTTATTTGTAGAAAAAAAGGTAGAGCATGTTGTAAAGATTGCAAGGTAATTCTATGTGAAAGCTTAACCACACAACATCGACTTTTAGTTATGGATTTACAAGTAAAAAAATGGATAAAGAAGAAAAGAGTGCATCGAGTTATTCGGACTAAATGGTGGAACTTCAAAAGCGAGAAAGAATATATATTTAAACAGAAAGTCCTTCAAGTAAATGTTTGGAATTATGTTGGTACACCTTGTGATATGTGGAACAATATGGCTATACATATTAGAAAAGTGACGAAAGATGTTTTAGGTGAATCTAAGGGAGGTGTATCGGCACAAAAAGAAGTTTCGTGGTAGAATGAAGTAGTGTAAAATAAAATCAAGACAAAGAGGGCATGTTAAAAATTACATTATGCTAAGAAAACTAGTAAAACTTTAGAGGCTTATAAGAAAGCAAAGAATGAAGCAAAAAAGGTCGTCACTGAAGCAAAAGCTAAAATTTAGAAGGATTTATATAAGAAACTCAACTAAAAAGAGGGTGAAAGAGATATTTTTAGGGTAACTAGAGCTAGAGATAAGAAAACAAAAGATCTTAATTATGTTAGTTGCATTAAAGATGAGGATGAAAAAATTTTAGTGGCAAATGATGATATAAGAAATAGATGGAAAAACTATTTTTATAAGCTTTTTAATGAAAATAAAGATGTTAGTATTAACTTAGGAGAGTTAGCCAAATAAGAAAAGTATATAAACCATAATTTCTACCGACGTATTCAAAAGAATGAAGTCAAAGAGTCTTAAACATATGAAGGGTGGTAAATCGGTTGGACTAGACAATATTCCTATAGAAGTTTGGAAAATACTAGGAGAAATAAGAATCACTTGGCTCACAAGACTATTTAATGAAATATAGAGAAATCAAAAGATGCCCAAAGAATGGAGAGCGAGTTATATAAGAACGAGGGAGACATTCAGAATTGTGCAAATGATATCAAGTTAATGAGTCATACTATGAAATTGTGGGAAAGAATTATCAAACATAGGTTAAGACAAATATCAACTACAACATAGAACCAATTTATATTCATGCAAGGCATATCTACTATTGAAGCGATTCACCTTTTAAGATGTCTTATGGAACATTTTAGAGCAAAAACAAAAGACCTTCACATGATATTTATTGATCTAGAAAAAGCCGATAGGGTACCGAGGAAGGTTCTTTGGAGAACCTTGAAAAAAAGAGGTATCCCATTGACATAGATTAACCTTATAAGAGACATGTACGATGGTGCAAAAAATTGCAGATGACATTGTGTTAGTGGAGGAGTCTAACAAAAAAGTTAATAGAAAATTGGAACTATGGAGAGAAACATTAGAAAGCAAAGGCCTCTGACTTAGTAAAACAAAGACAAAATATATGGAATGTAAGTTTGATTATTTGGTTACTTCAGAGGACAAAAATTAAAATTGGCATACATTGCATCCTCCAAAAGGAAAGTTTTAAATACCTATGGTCAATTTTCAGAGTGATTAATGCCGGTTAGTCAAAATGGAGAGGAGCATCAGGTATTCTTTATGATAATAAGATACCATTAAAGTTAAAAGGTAAATATTATAGAGCAACAATTAGACCTTCCATGTTTTATGGTTCTGAGTGTTGAGTAGTTAATCATCAACATATACAAAAGATGTTTTTGACATAAATGAAGATATTGAGATGGATGAGTGGTCATACAAGAAAAGACCGTATACATAATGAGGTTATTAGAAACAAATTAGGAGTGACACCAATAGAGGATAAAATGAGAGAATGTCATTTAAGATGGTTTGGACATATAGAAAGAATATCAAAAGAAGAATTTGTAAGAAGGTACGAAAAACTAAATTTGGAAAGTATTAAAAGAGGTAGAGGACGACCACAAAAGTGTTAAAAAGAAATAATAAAGAATGATCTAGCTTATTGTGAGTTAACTGCTAATATGGCACATGATAGGGCTCTGTGGAAACAAAGAATCCATGTAGTCGACCCCATCTAGTATGGAAAAAGGCTTAGTTGTTTTTTATTTGGTGATGGTTCATTAGATTGCTATAAAGCTAGATTAGTTATCAAAGGTTACTCACAGGAGTATGGAATTGTGGCTGATTTCCTTTGATACAAGCATTGGACTGTTGCAGTCCCTATTGAAGCACTTAAGTGTTGTTTCATAACATGATATCATAGCATAATTGTCCTCTTTGATTGCCGAGGTGTTGTCTTGGGAAGCATGTCGAGTTATAGAAGTTTTTTTCAAGGTGTAAAAGTACTTGGTATTCTATGTGTGTTGCTCATAAGCATATCTCTTGATTCAAAAGATCCTCCATCAAGTGTGTATTCTTCTATTAAAATGTATTGATATGTAGCTGATTGTCAGTTCAGCTCTTTGTTAGTTTGTTTCCGCTCGCAAAAGAGATGTCTCTGTCAGCCTCCCACACAGAGAGGAGTCTATGCTTTTTCTATTTTTTCTAAAACTGGATGAAAATAGACAGAAAGCCCTGCCCTTAGATTTGATTGAGTACCAACATGGATGACCTTTGATCAGTTCTGCCAGACATGGTATCAGTGACCAAGTTAACACTTTACGTAATGAAGTGTCTGCCTGGCATAGCTTAAAACACTGTTTCTCTTCCTAGTCATGCTTCTCTTCCTAATCTAAGTAACTGGGTAAGACAGTCTTAGATCATTGTTTCTCTTCCTAAACTCTGTTCTTTAAAGATACTCGGTGCAATTTACAATTTAAATATTCTTAGCTGAATGGGCCAGATAACTCTAGAAGTTCTGTGACCTAAACAGAATTTACTCCATCAATTTGCTAATATATCTTCTCTTGCAGTGAATTTGAGGTACCAATCCACTACATATAGAACAGATCAGAACCAAATCTGAGCCGAACTTTAGCCAAGCCTGGAAACTGATTTCAGACCACATTATTGTAGAAGATTGACAAAGCCTAGGAATACTAGGGAATTCATTGTCGCCACTCTGTACTATTCTGTTCAACATCCACATCATTATAATACTCTAAAAGACCGACTTCATCATCATGACGATAATATAAAGAGTGATTAGCATCATTGGTATATCTATCTAAGAAAGTCTTTTCATCTTCTATTCTTTATCATTTTCATGGTTATCCTTTATAAGATACCACATTACATCGTTTGGTTGGTGTAGTGGCATTGTGACTTTATGCTCCTCTATATGCCATAATTGATTATGAAAAAGAATAATGAATGTCAAATAAATGTGGATGCAAGATATACATGTTTAAAGGCCTAATACATATACATACATATATATTATATACATATATAATTTTATATAATATATAATATATATAATTATATAATTATATATGTATATAATATATATGTATGTATATGTATTAGGCCTTTAAACATGTATATCTTGCATCCAGTAAAGTTTTTTATATAATATATAATATATATTAAGTATGGGAAAAGGCTTAGTTGTAGTAGTTGTAGTAGATATTATATATTAACATATGTGAGAAATGTTGTTTTATGCAGTAATCTAGATCCAGTAAAGTTGGAACAAAGAGTTTTGCATGTAAAAATGCAAAGAGGCTGTATTAGAATTGGTTGGTATATGCTTCTGGCGGAACAATTTATCTACATCCAATCTTCCCATAAAGGATCTACAGATGAACACATGGTCTAATATGAGCCTCGATCACATTTTACAAACTATGCCTAAAGTTGGCAAGCCAGAATTGGTTGAGGTCCAATAGAATCACATCACTTGCATTACCAACATGCTAGAAACAGATTAAATTGGATTCACTACTTGCAAAATGCAAATTTCATGATACTTTTGTGATTTCTTGTTTTGGTGGTTTTGTAGAGGAATTGCAAATTACAGACTTTGCAGTAAAAGGGACCAACCAGATGCCAGTGGAACAAATGGAATAGCCCCACATTGGCAAGAATATGAAGAATATAAATAGTATATATCTTATCACAACTATAAATGTCAAATATCCTGCATTCCATCTCTTCATCCAGATAGTGCATATCTTGAATGGTTGAATGCAATGTTGAAGTATTTAATAGGTACGGGCCCTACCCACCTAGCCATTGGCCCACTCTCTCTCTTGATCTCATAATGGTGTATTTTCTTCTCATCTTGCTCTATAAATAGAGATCATTCATTCCTCAATAAAAATGTAGATTTGCAATACTTTGGATATTTGGTTTGACTTCTTTAGTGTTTGATTTGATCTAGCTTATTGTGAGTTAACTGCTAACATGGCACACAATAGGGATTTATGGAAACAAAGAATCTATGTAGCCGACCCCGTCTAGTATGGGAAAAGGCTTAGTTGTTGTTGTTGTTCTTTAGTGTTTGATTATTCGACTTACTTTGAGTATTTAAACACCAAGCATTTGGTGGATTGGTCTTTTGGCGTTTCTTGGATTGTGTGATCGGTGATTAATTAGGATTCCTCAAGTGAATTCAAGAATTGTATTCTTACGTGGTATAAGAGCCTACTCTAGAGAATATCATCGAACATGATTGTATTGGGAACCATGCCCAACTTGAAGCAAGTTTTGTTTTCTTGCCTTTAACATTCTCAGGTTGAGGTAATCTCGAAAAAATTATCTTTGAAAAAAATGCAAGGGAAAAATGAAGTGTTTTGTTGTTTATTTGAACCAAATTGTTATTAAAGTTAGGCAAGAACGATTGTAAGCGTGAAAATTTTCACTCCTGGTTTTTTTGAGACCGAAAATGAACATTTTCGTACCTAAGTCGTAAGAATACAAAATATCTGTTTAAAGAACCGATGCTCAACATTCTTGAACGCTTAGTTGGGCATTCTTGAACCGATGCTCACTCCTCGTAAAAATATTCTGACTTTCTGACAATTGTGGGAAAGCAGGATCTTTTCGTTTAAACATTCTTGAACCGATGCTCAACGATCAGTTTAAACGCTTAGAAACTTTGATTTTATAAAACTTCAAAATATCTGTGTTTTAGGAATTCGATGTATACCTTGTTTGCAAATTTTATTACGACTTTTGGACGACTCTAAGTCTTTGGAGTTTTAGCTATTTAGGCCTGATATGTGTGTGAATATGTGGCCTATTTTCAACATTGTTTGAGCTCGGATTCGGGGCTTTCTTTGAAAGCGAGCGAATGTAAGGATACAGAAATCTTTTTCAGGTTTTTGAAAGTGATGATGTGAGCTAGGCTCGAATTGAAAGGGCAACTCACACAACTTTCACTAATGTAAATACCTGAAATTGAAGTGCAACTCACGCAGCTTTCACAAATGTAAATACCCGAAATGTAAAGCAACTCACGCAACTTAATGTAAATCCACACAAAGGGAAATGCAACTCGACTTAAAGTAAACTCACACAACTTGAAAATATATAAATATGTTGTATCCTAAGAGCAAAAAGGATCAATGTGTGTGAGTGTAAATAGCGGAAAGGCTGAGTGCTTGTGGGTGCTTCTCGTGTGAAATTTAAATGACAACTCACACAACTTTCACTAATGTAAATACCCGAATTGAAGTATATATTTTAGCTTAAGAGCGGAAAGGCTCAATGCACGTGTGTGGTTGTGTGAAATTTAAATGACAACTCACACGACTTTCACTAAAGTAAATACCCAAATTGAAATATATACTTTAGCTTAAGAGAAGAAAGGCTCAATGCACGTGTGTGTTTGTGTAAAATTTAAATGACAACTCACACGACTTTTACTAAAGTAAATACCCAAATTAAAATATAAACTTTAGCTTAAGAGCGGAAAGGCTCAATGCACGTGTGTGTACATGTGCAATATAAGAGCGAAAAGGCTCAAGTGCACGTGGGTGTCCCTTGTGTGCAGTTAAGAGCGAGAAGGCTCAAGTGCACGTGAGTGTCCTTTGTGTGGAGTTAAGAGTGAGAAGGCTCAAGTGCACGTGTGTGGTTGTGTATCATACACAAATATTACATTTCGGAGGAGATTTCGCTCCATTATTACAACCCCGCATCGAATTGAATTTACTTTAAACAAGTAATGTAAAACTGAATGTAAATAACACTTACAAGTGGTCAGTTTTGCCTCTCGAGTCACTCGGGTCTGTCCTCCTTGGCAACCGGAAGGTAAGTCCCTTTAGGTGGGTTATGACGTGAGGCTTGGGTGTAGTCAAGTGTTTTTGGGCCTAGTCTTGGCTGGGTTCGGCCAAGGTGTCTAGGTTTAGGATATGATGGGTATAGTCCTAGCTAGGTCTAGGTTTGGTTTAGGAAGATGGGAAGGAGCTAGGCCAGCCAAAGGCAGGCCGGTTGGGTAGGTTGTCAAGATTGGTGCACGGCCAACAAGTCTTGGCCGAGTGCTAGCTGCACTCGGCTAGTTTGGGGTGCGGAATATGGGATGCTTTGGGACAGGCCTAGGCGCAACTGGGGGTGTGGCAGGGTGTGCAGGCCGGCAGGGCGCAGGCCGTGGTGCGGGTGAGGCGCAGCAGGGGTGAGGTGCGGCGCTGCTGGAGTGCAGCAGGGATGAGGCAAAGGGGTGCAGGCCGTGGTGCGGGTGAGGCGTTGCTGGGGCGCGACAAGGGGTGCAGGTGAGGTGAGGTGCGACCGGGGTTGCAATAGGGGTGTAGGTGCGGTGTTGCTGGAGTGCAGTTGGGGGAATGCGCGGCAGGGGCGCAGTCCGACCAAGGGGGAGCGAAGGGCAGGGGTGCGCACAAGGTTGCAGACTGGGGTTAAGTCGATGGTAGGGTCGGTTTGGGGCTAGGTAGTGGAGTCGGTGGTATGGTGAGGTCGTTATGGCTAGGTTAGGGTGGGGTTTAATGTAGTCGGTTGGGGCAAGTGGGCTAGTTTTAGGTGGGTCGGTTATGTGAAGTGGGCTAAGTCTAGGCTAGGTTTGGGTTAGGTTTAGTGGCTAGGTCAGGGTTAGGTTTAGAGACCTACCTCTTGGAGCCGAGTCCACCTTGTGCAGCCCATGTTCACGCCATTTGCAGTCGGTTGTTGCAGCCCCAAGCTAGGTCTTGATCAACAAGGCTTGATCCCACCTGACCCTTGGTTGAGCCCACATGGCCATAGCCCAGCAATGTTGACTTTTGCACCCGCTCTCTCTCTTTCCAAGGCTCCCAAGCAAGTTCATGTGAACTTTTTACCCCCCCTTGGTCCTATTTATAGGCAAAGGGGTGGGTCTTGGGTTTGGATCTTAGATTTGGTTTCTAAGATCCAAATTCGATCCAAACACTATTTGGGTCTGGATCTGGATATTTATGTCCAGATCCAATCCAAATTCTTCTTTCTTCAGTCCTTCTTGGTGTTTTGAGGCGGACGGTTTTTCACGGGCCCTGGCTTCCTCAGTGCTTCGTTTTGGGCTAGGTTTTTCCTAGCTTTCTTGTCTGACCATCTTCTCACCTTCCAGACTCTATTTTGTTTAATTCTTGATTTTTCAAGCTTGGGGTTGGATTTCTGACAGTTTCATCGGTGCTTTGGCTTTGTATTTCACATTCCGAAGCTGAAGTCTGCTTCTGGCCTGGATGCTTCTTTTGCTTTTCGACCCTGTTTTCATTCGGCCGTGCTAAACCTTGGCTTTTGACCTGTTTTTGAAGCTGCTTTTTGATCATGCTTCACCTGCTTGATTAGGCTGCTTTACAAAATTTGGATTTTAGCCTGGGTTTAAGAACCTTTATTTGGAAGGATTTTCAGACAAAAGTTTAAAACTTTGCAACTCTGGGGTTTTGAAAGTTCAAAATTGATTTGAAAATGGTTTTTGAAAACCAGGTGTTTTGTTTGAAAATAATATTATTTTGGGGTGTTTACAATGATGAAAAAAATTTATCAAAATATTATTGGGATTGCATTGATGGCACTATTCAAGAGCCAAAATTGAAAATTGATGGGCTTGATGAAGATGATATCATTAAGGCCCAAAAAAATTACAATAAAAATTGAAAATGTGGGAAAAGTAATGTCATTTTATATGCCACATCACTTTAAATATGGGATTTTTTAAGTATTTTTATGCTTATTTGGCATTGGTAAAGTCGACCAAAATATTTGTGATGTGATCACTCACATTATTCACGATAACCCATAAGATTGTCCTATGCCTTCCTTCAAATTCCTCTTTTTGTTCCAATGTGGCATTCATAGAGGGTTTCACCTTCGATCCACTCCCATAACCCCTCAATTTTTTGAAATATAGATAGTTTTTCATTGATTGGGCTCATGTTTTGTAGTTGAAAGTTGTTAATCAAAAATTTAAACCCTTTTCTTCTATTTTCAAGAAGTACAAGCTTCAAAGGCTTGGATAAGTGCTTTAAAAAGCACTGTAAATCTTCAAATCCCTTGAATAGAGACTTCTACACTTTAGCACGCTTCCTGAGGCAACGACTTTATAATTTCGAAGAGTAGACCGACTCTGATACCATGAATGGAGCAGCGGAAATCCAATACATGTATCCAACAATCGCATGTCACCAAAGGATGACTGTGAGAGGCCTTAGAAAATGCTAGAATAATAGCAAAATACACTAAACGCAAGAGCAAATACACTTAAATAATGTGTGTTAATCAGCCAAAAGGCATGCATAATTAAGTATAAGTGAAGAGTATTTATAGAGGAGAAGAAGGCAAGCAGCTAAATGGTGGGAAGTCAGCCAACATTCAGTTGAGAACCCTCAAACCTCCAATGGCTAGAAATCTACTTGTTGGAGTCCTAACTCCTAAGTGTTGAAGGCCATGATGGACTAGCTGTTAGAAGCCTGGGCCTGGGCCTATTGGGAACCTGATTACAATAGTGAATTATAAGAATAAATAAAAAAATATAATAAAAAAAATACATCAAAATATAATACAAAAATACATTTTTAATAGGGTCATTATAGAAAAACCATCCACAATGTTTTGTGACAAAAAGAGTGTCATGTATATAACCTCTAACAACATGTTTCATAAAAGAATAAAACATATCGAGATAGATTGTCACTTTGTCACAGAATAATGCTTGAAGAAGAAGTTAACCCTATGCTATGTGACTTGAGAACTACAACTTGTTGACTTCTTCACCAAGTCATTGTGAGGTCCTCGGTTTCATTTCTTGTTAGACAAACTTTTAGTCTATACACCGTAAGTTTGAGGGGTGTAAAAATATGTAATAGGCACGGGCTAGTAGGGCTCATAAACTATCTTGGCCTGACCAGGCCGCTAGGGCTCGGGCCAGGGCCCCAAACTAGCAGGCCTACTCTCTCTCTCTCTCTCTCTCTCTCTCTCTCTTGATCTCATAATGTTGTATTTTCTTCTCATCTCGTTCTATTAATAGAGCTCATTCATTCCTTAATAAATATGTTGTTTTGAAGCACTTTGGATATTTGGTTTGACTTCTTGAGTGTTTGATTATTTGACTTACTTTGAGTATTGAAACACCAAGCATTTGGTGGATTGGTCTCTTGGCATTTCTTGGATTGTGTGATTGGCGATTGGTTAGGATTCCTTAAGTGAATTGAACAATTGAAGAGTTGTATTCTTACAAGCAGACCAAAAAGCTCTTTCAGAGAAAATATATATGCAGCAGTGGCATTGCAAGTGTACAAAATAAAGACAGATGTTTTACACGCATTAAGAATCTAATTAAATTTGAATTTTCATAAATATTGTGCAACCAAGCATGTAAACTATAATATTTGCAAACTGCAATCTACACCCACCTCAACAGGAAGCTCATCCACGCAAAAGTTAAACCACTCTCCCCATATTGGGTTGCGAGAACCAGGAATCATGGAACTGCAAAATAGGTATAAGAAAAATGAAAACATTTAGGAAAATATGTGAAATACTCAAAGTAGTATGCTTAATAGTGTAACTTTAAGGCACTCCAGGCAAGAGTTGAACCACTTTCCCCATATCAGGTTGCGAAAACAAGGAATCATGGAACTATACCATAGGTATAAAAAAATGAAAATATTTTATGCAAAATACTCAAAGTAGCATGCTTAATAATGCAATCTTGAGGCAGGGTTTTAGATGACACACCCATAACAAAATACACTAGAGAGAAAACATAGTCACAAGTTTCAGGAAGACTCAGACTATCTCGTGTAAATGAAGTGAAGAAATTTGATTTTGCCTTCCGTTTCATGTCTGAAACTTGACATTTCCGATTTCTTGCCTAAAATGAAATTCACGTTTTTATGTGTTTCTTTCAATAAAACACATCTAAAAGGGAATAACTACCAAAGAGGAACAAGTGACACATTGTTCAGGTGGTCTAATAGAAAACTAAAAGTGCAAGAAACACATCTTATCCATTATTCTGATATTTGTACACGTTAAAAATGTATGACAATGCATTCCACACTCATATAGCTGTATTGAAACTTCCGTGCTTTGATTTGAGAGATTGGAGAGACAAGCCACTCACCTCTTTGATATGGGTTTTGAATAACCCCTTGAGATACCCATGATTGCACAACCATCTCCAATGATCCCAATATGTCCTCTACCAATAAACTACTTACCGAGCTACCCCAACATGCTTCAACTTAATTTCAGCTAACCTCTGGTTTTCACTATTGCGGGAAAAAAATTGCTCAAACACCTTTCAAAATCATATTTCTTCGTTTAATTCCATAAAGGAGATTTCATTCTAAGAACTTCGCCAAGAAATTTGCACATTTCAGATCTCCAAATATTTTCATATGGCTGAGAAACTCACAAGAACAATATCTGAGAGTGAAGAAAAGTAATCCATAATAATTAAACAAAAATCAGGCGCATAACTCAATGACATTCTTTAATGAGCAGACAATACAAGGAAGATATCATCTGTTGGCATTAGCATAGCCCCTTTGGTTATCCAGTCAAGTTTATTTCATGAACTGCATGGAGACTTACATATATATATATATATATATATATATATATATATATATATATATATATATATATATATATATATATATATATGTGTGTGTGTGTGTGTGTGTGTGTGTGTGTGTGTGTGTGTGTGTCAAGAGAGAGAGAGAGAGAGAGACATACACAGAGAGGATGAACAAAAACTATTGAAAAATAAGATACAAGAAGAACAAAGAACAATAAATAGTTGGAAATCACAAAATAGGAATAGACAAACAGCAGCTATTCAAACAGTCGAAGATATGCTTGAAAACATATGATAGTACATGAACAAATTTAGTATAAGTGCAAACAACAACAACTAAGCCTTTTCCCATACTAGACGGGGCGACTACATGGATTCTTTGTTTCCACAGATCCCTATCGTGTGTCATGCTAGCATCTAACTCACAATAAACTAGATCATTCTTTATTGTTTCTTTCCAACACTTTTATGGTCGTCCTCTAGCTCTTTTAATATTTTCCAAATTTAGTTTTTCATACCTTAACTCCGCCCATGTAAGGGATTACCCTTGCATGGCCGGTCCCAAGCCCAGATAAAGGAGGAGGGTTGTGATAGGCTTCCGACAGCCAGCATAAAACTATGTCGGACTTACCATGGATTATAAAAAAAAGAATCCATGTAGCCGACCCCATCTAGTATGGGAAAAGGCTTAGTTGTAGTAGTAGTAGTTAGTTTTTTATACCTTCTTATAGGTTCTTCTTTTGATCTTCTTTTTATATGTTCAAACCATCTTAAATGATATTCTCTCATTTTATCCTCTATTAGTGTCACTCCTAATTTGTTTATAATAACCTTATTATATATACGGTCTTTTCTTATATGACCACTCATCCATCTCAACATCTGCATTTCTGTCACAGACATCTTTTGTACATGTTGATGATTAATTGCCCAACACTCATAACCATAAAACATGGCAGGCCTAATTGTTGCTCTATAATATTTATCTTTTAACTTTAATGGTATCTTCTTATCACAAAGAATACATGATGCACCTCTCTATTTTAACCGACCAGCATTAATTTTATGCGTAACATCTCCATCAATTCTTCCATCACTATGAAAAATTGACCCTAGGTATTTAAAACTTTCCTTTTGGGGGATACAATATGTGCCAATTTTAATTTATATGTCCTCTGAGGTAACCAAACGATCAAACTTACAAATTTAGTATAAGTGCAACTCACCTAAACCAAACAGCAGCTGCCCAAACAGTCAAGATATGCTTGAACACATATATACATGAACAAATTTAGTACAAGTTAAGTGCAACTCACCTAAATCGCTTTTCGTTGCCACAAGTAATTATAGCATAAGGATCCGAAGTGCCATTTATGTTAGCACCAATTAGATTTTTTGCTGCCAAAAGTTCCAACTGCCACAAGTAATTATAGCATAAGTATCTGGTAGACAGTGCTATGAGTTGAATCAGAAAGTCAAGAAGCTACTATTTGCAGTGGAGTTACTTTTGTCAGAGAATACAACATTATAAGAAAGACTACCTTGATAAGATACATAGATGACCCGTGGGATCCCATTTTCAGCTGGACAATCTACAAAATAAGTGGACAACTGCATGTCAAACAAATGGAAATTACTCCATGACATGGAAAAGGGAAAAAGTTAAGTCAAGATAATAGCAATGCAGGATACTAGAGGAAGAGTATAGACCTACGATGCAGTCATATTCTTTTCCAGACATAAAATTGTATTTATGTGCACACACGGATAAGGGTGTGGGTGCAGGTGTGGTTGCTGATATGGGTATGGGGCACGGCAATTTAAAAAAAATTGGTGCGGGGACATGGTGTATGTTATTTGCACATGACATTGTATTAGTGGAGGAGTCTAAGGAAAAAGTTAATAGAAAATTGGAACTATGGAGAGAAACATTAGAAAGCCTTTTGTTGTAGTTGTTGTTGTTTGTGGGTGCAGGGACATGGTGGGATATATACGTATTATATATATGGACATCAAAAAATATATTTTTGAATAAAAATGATCTACTACAACTAAGCCTTTTCCATACTAGATGGGTCGGCTACATGGATTCTTTGTTTCCACAAAGCCCTATCATAATTTGTAGAATCCATGGTAGATAAATCCAACAAAGTTTTATACTGACTGTCGAAAGCTAACGCAATCCTTCTCCTTTATCGAGGCTTGAGACCGGCCATGCAAAGGTGATCCCTTACATGGGTAGTAGTTCTACAACTACTACAGCTAATATATATATATATATATATATATATATATATATATATATATATATATATATATACATAATGTTTTTAAATATATGTACAGAAATAGGTTTATAAGAAAGATATCCAATAATGATTGCTCTTTATCATATATAAGTATTATATTTATACATCTTTTAATAAAATTTTAAAAACCTTTTTTGAAAACTATTTGTGCTGTGAGTGGTCCGATTTTATCTCTCTCTTTCAGTTAGTATATACAAGCATACACGAGTGTGTGTGCACATACGTATGATCTCTTCTCCTGGATTTTCTAGAAAAAGAAAAAAAGGAAGGAAAAACTAGCTTGCCCAATACTCCTTGGCCTAAATTAAATCAAGCACGCAATAATGGTGCTTGCTCAACTGCTTATTCATTGGCTAAAATATCTCAGAGATGTCACTTTGGAAGTGTATATCGACATCCTTAAAACTTTTGAAGTTCAGAATCCAAATAAAGTCAGTTCCACTGTCTGAAGAGTGTGTAATCCTAACTAAAACCATATCATATACGAACTCTATCAATCATATGGCATATGAGTACACCAAAAAACAGTCAAGTTCCTCAATAACAAACATATTTTCTAGAGAAAGAAGTGATTTAAGAAGCATCTAACGACCACTGAATGGGAAGCATGTATTCCGTGGATGTTGAAGCGAGAAGGAAATGCTTGTACCCATGGAGCGTGAGGAATGAAACGCACGAAACATAAGGGAAGAATGTGAATAAGAAACAAATAATGAGAACGAATAGAAAACGAAAGGAAGCTATAGAGAATAGTTATAGCGTTTTTATGAGGAGAATCAAAGTTCCCTTTGCCAGAAGCAGCGTCCTCCTAAAGTTTCGGAAGCATGAAAGAAGCGAGTATTCCCACGCTTCTGAGCCATGCTTCCTTCAAAATGAAATGACGTTACAATAGTTACCGCCAACAGTACCTACAACCCTATGATCACAACAGTCAACCAACGCTTACGCATTTTAACTCGTTATGATTAATGCCTAGCGGGAGATTCACAAATCAAATACAGGTTGTCAAGTTCCATCCACTCCCCCATAATCCAATTCTCAAACAGGATCAAAACCGATAAACTACTTCTTGAGAACGACAGTAATCAAAAGCTCTCAAGATATCCAATGTTTTTTCAATGAAAATATCAATTAGCGAAAAGATTGGTGGTAATCAATAGTAATCCGACTCTGTGTCCAAATATGCGACGAATCTACTCGATATGCAGCAACTTCGCCACAAGAAAATATAAAAAAAATCCAAAGGAAAATGCATAAGAGCGCAAAAAGATCGCCTCTATAGCAATTGAATCCCTACAAAGCTTACCTCTTTATCTCTATCACCGGAAGCAACATCCCCAAGCAGACTCTCCTGAGCATCTTCATCACCAGAGCAACAGCGCCCTCCTTCACCAAACGAAAAGCTGAGGAACGAGCAGACGACTATCACGAGGAGAGAAACCGCAAGGGATACCTCGATCTCCCACCATGAAGGCAGGAGGAACCCAAGCGGGATCCGTCCGATCGCCAGCATCTCATCTAATCCCCGCTCTCCTCCTTCCTTTCGAAGAATGAATTTGCAGATCTCTAGGCCCCTAGGGCTACGGTTCTCGGCAATTCTCAGTGGTTCTACACGTTCTTATAGCGTAGGGGTTTTTGGGAGGAGGAGGGCTGTCCGATCGCCGGGATCGCCGTTCCGGCATGCAACAGAGGCGTCGACTTGGCCGCACATTCTTTTGGAGGGAGACTGAATGGAACGGCTGTCAGCAGACCGACGAACGCTTTAAAATCCTTCTGCCTGGTGGCATCGTTCCGGAAATACCTCTCAATTGTCCTGAAGTATCAAGAGTGCCATCCCTTCCTTTCGTTGCTGGGCAGCTGCGAGAACGACTTTGTCGTTTACACTGCTAAGTGCTAACATTACACGGTTGAAAGGGACATTCAAAATGACACGGACACGTGTCATCGTACATGATTAGTAAATGGTAAAAAGAGCCAAATGAGTGGTGGGAACTGAACAGGTCCTCTTCTGATTCTAGTTCTGGTTCTAGTACCATCGCTCCTCATCTGAGTTCAATTCCAGTTCCATCCCTTGCAGGTCCCTTTTCATTTGCAGAACACTTGAAACAACAAAAGAAAAAAGAGTACGATTTCAGAACTGAATCAAGATATCGTTTGGAACCGTTAGTTTCGGTTTTTGTTGCAGGATAAGCGAAATTGGAACTGCACCATAGGGGTCCCAGGTTCAGTTCCAGTTCTAGTTCTGACCAATTCTGGAGGCGGTTCAGGCTCAGTTCGATCCACCAGACACGGTCCAGACAGGCCACCTCTAGCTTTGTACATGTGAGGTGTCACTGAACGTTACGGAAAATGGTGAAACTCTAGTCTTCTGTAAGTAGCCAAAACGCATCTATATAGACCTAGGTAGTTCCAGTTCCACTGGAGACGCACTGAAAAGCCCCCTTCCCCTGGGCCCTTTTGGTTTCCAGTCCGCTTTCATGTTTCAGTTCTGATTGGTTCCGATTTTGTTTGAAAATTCCATGAAACAGAGGTGGCTTTTTATAATCGGGACCAAAACATGAGTTAGAACCGCTCCCTCCTCTTCAGTTCCCAGAAAATGGAACCGAAACCTAACTACACGGTCCCAGTTCTGATTCACTTCCACTCCCAGGTCCCTTTGTTTCAGTTCCGGGAACAGTTCCGGTCCGATTCAACCCACCGTGGGCCAACTCCAAACTGACCACCTCTGCAGCAATAAATTTGGTTAGCATTCATCTGAAAACAAGAAAAAATTGTTTGAAGACCCAAGATGAATTCGAAACCCATTTGATTGAGTCCATGGAGGTTCTTTATATGTATGTATTCAGCGAGAATGCTCAGTCTTGAGAACATGGACACGTTATTCCACTCGTGTCGATCGTAAGAAATGTGAAGACTCCTGGCCAGAGAACCATTTCAAAAGTATCTTTCCAAATTGAAGGTCAAGTTCAATTCCCTCAGAGTGCACATTTGGTAAGAGTTCGCTAATCCCTCAACATGACCAGTTTCATCCAAACCTAGAACCACAACCAAACCAGTGCCCTTTCGGTTCTCATTCTTGTTCCTCCAGTTTTGGTTGGTTTCACAGCGATTTTGGTTCCTGTTTGGTTTCAATTTTGAAAAAACACGAACAAAATTGGGGAATTTAAAAGAACAAAAAAGATTGGGATTTGTTGATTACGCTCCGCTGGTCTAGTTCAGTTCCTTGATAGGTGGAACCAGATCCAAACTATGGAATCCCGAGTTTTAGTTCGGTTCTGCTTCCACCTGATCCTGGGGGTGGTTCGGGTCCAGTTAACCTGCTAGACTGGGTCCAAACCAACCACCTTGCAATGCAAATAAATATATAAATAAAATTGCGAAGACTAATCATCGGATAATGATATGTTTGACTCCATTCGACTTGTAAAATGATTTATTATATGGATTGTGTTGTTATTAAAATGTGCTTGGGTAATAAGCTGCGGCAACCATATATTTTAGGCCATTAAATATTTGTGATTATTGCTGATACGGACACCCTTTTCCAGGCAATTCCGTATTAGTATACAATTGTTTGGAATATTCTGATGCCAACCAAAGTTTTCTTTTTATTGTGCCTGTAACCGTCCTCTAGCCAAAAGACGAAGAAATGCAATCAGTTTGCCAGACAACATGGTGATGGTCGCAGATTCACAATCTGCTCAGCCAAACGCTGATTGAATTAGAGAAGAGAAGAGGAAGATGATAGAGGAGAGAGAGTTCGGGTCCATGCAATCCATTAAGGCAACAATGAAGTCCTAGTACCAGGTAGACACAGAACACAAAAGGAAACTCTAGAAAGTAGGCCAGTCCACTTCAGGTAGTGCTGACTGGCCCTGGCCCAAACGGCCTTGGTGTTGTGGCCTCAGAGCTCGGTGTAGATCAGTGCGATGTGGAGCAGCTAGCTGAATGCCGACCCTTGACAGAGTCTGTTCTCTAGTGACCTATAATAAAACTCAGAAATGGTAGTTTGACCCATGAAATTACCAGCAAATTGGGCATGCATCAGGAAATCTGCAAACTTTTAGCATCCCAGAGTCATTTCCATTTTTCTTATGTTTTTAAACATCAAAATTAACAAATATGCCCCTCAACCAAATATATAATAAGCGGCATTCAACTAAGAATAAGTTAAATTTTTTCTATGTTTCAAACAAAGATTATTTTTCTCAAAAAAAAAATTAATATGTTGAAAGTCGACAATTCAGCCTTTTTACAACCAAAAGCTTCCAAGCATTTGTTAGTCATTGCTGAAAGTTACCAAATTTGTCGACTGCGAGCTACAAATATTTATTTTATAATAAATTATCATCCTTGGCTTGTCAAATCACCGTATTCAATGAGCGATCTGTGGAAGTATCTATTTTTTATTTTTAAAGAACTCGGCATAATTACTGACTTTAACGTCATCTGGCCTTGGCATTACGGGTGTTCAAGGAACTGCTGGTTTGGTTTTAGATGCCGGATGGTTTGTTTTGATTCGGTTTTAAGAGGAAAAATAACTGACGATTCTAGTACTAAAATGCAATCTAGACATTCCTTTCTCAGCATTTTGGCTAAGATAAAGTGTAATATCTGATACGTGATCATTGACCACATGATTTTTTTTTTTTGAGAAAGAAGGTGTCACCCAATGGCTGATCTACATGGAGGGGTGGGCGGTTGCCCCCCTAAAATTTTGAAATTTTACCCATAAAATCTATGTTTTACAGTGAATATATGGCTGAGATTCATGCCTCGCCCCCCTAACACAATGAAATATATACGTCGCCCCCTCCAACACTATTTTCTAGATCCGTCACTGGTGTTACCCTTGGTAATTTGCTATCCAACTCCTTGACCGTTGCTCTTGTGCTGCACTTACAACAAGAGAAGGTTATATATATATATATATATATATATATATATATTATATATATATATATATATATATATATATATATATATATATATATATATATATATATATATATATAATTTGGACCATAAGTTCAAATGATAAGATGATATAATATTTTGTCTTTAGCTAAATCCTAAATAAGTAAAATCATAATCGAACCAAACTGGAACTGACGACTATGTTCTAATCATGCCACAGTTTGGTTTGGTTCTCAAAATACTAGGAACCGTTTAAGGTTGAGTCTCGAAACGTGAATAGGTTCATTCAGTGTTGAGACTTATTTAACTTGTGTATGTTAAGCAAAATATTTATCTTTTGGAATATATTTCTGTTTAGTGGACCATAGACAATATAATTTTGCCTTACAAATCTTTATCAATCCTCAATATGGATGGCAACGAGACGGATACGGGTTCGAGTTCTCTTTTTCTCGACAGTATGTGTGTACGAGTTGGCGCCCATACACGGCCTGCCGATCAGTTCGGGTTCGAGTATAGTTGGGGCATCTTATCTCCAAAATGCCACGCCCATTTTCGCGGTATATAAACCCTGACTGTATGTCTGAATGTTGATCATGGTTTTAGGCAAAAATGCTTTCCCAGCTCTCACTTAATGCGAAAAGAATGAATTGGTTCAATAATTCATTTACTAAGGAAGAATCTAATTGACCTAGATATAAAAAGGTAGTGCATTTAAAAGCCATCTTCTTAGTTAAAAGTATAAACATGATGATGAAGCGTGTCGGACACGTTCCCTAGTTTCCGTGTCGGTTCAAAACAGGAAACAGCTGTTCACAGTAATTTCCGTGCAACATAGACCAAGGTACTCGATACTCTTTGGAGGAGAATATTTTCTCTATCCATGAGATCAATCGTGACTCATTTGAATTTAGTTTATGGTTTTAGAGGATACAAATCGTTATCTGAATTTAAAGTGTCCTTTGTCATACAATTAAACCTTGATGGAATGTGCCTATGAATTTTATGGTTATTTGTTTATACACCATCAGACCCATTAAAAGGCACTTGTAAAATATCTTTTCTTTTTAAACTCTCTTTCTCTCTTTTATGTATATATATAGAGAGAGGTCCATGTTCAAATCCATCTATGTTAACCTTGAAAAAATGCCCGTGGACGACCTTTTCGGCAAGCGAAACACCGGCACCGGCTGAAGCATAGTCCCTGTGGTTAGCATAGAATGATTGAGGTGCTTCTTACATACCAAGATCTTACAAACCTCATTTTGATAGAAAAGCCGTGGGAAAACAAAGAGCTTGAATTGAAGATCCTAATCTCAGTTCACTCACCAAAAATGGGAGTTGGTGGTTCGTTTGATAAAGCTTTTTAAGTATATTTATTGCAATTCAGAGTATCTATTAATCAGCACCCAGAGGGTTATCTCAAGGGTACTGTGCCTTGGCGCTGATGCTGTTGGTGGGGAGTTCTAATCCCGGGGGGTGCATGCATGTGTGTATTTATTAGGCTTCGGCCTCCTCTTATAACAAAAACAAAAATATCTATTAATCAAACCATATCAATTGATCGTTCTTTTCCATCATTTCACTTAAAAAGGCAGAATTATCAGGCAGACCAGAGAAATTGCTAAGTTGGTTGCTGAACCTCGGAATGTGAAGCTGTCAACTTGTTTACTTTTGGATTCCATGGCCCATCAGGAGTACCGAACCACCATTCGACCACCCTAATAACACTCTTATAGATCATATAGTTATGAATGCTTTGTTACTCTTCTGTGCTCTTTCTTTTTTTCTGGTTACAAGAGAAGACACACCTACACATGCACCCTCTCAGAGTCAAACTCTCCACCGACAACAATGGCGCTAGAGCATCCTGCCTTTGAGCTAATGCTCTTGGTGTGTTTCTCTTCTTTGCTTTGTCACTATCAATACATGCACCTGACGAGGGCGGGGACTGGGCAAACCAATCTATCGCAAGTTTTTCAAGGCTACCTTTCTAGAAACTTATAATAGTGCAGAGCAAGCGAAGCTAAGACTTATAATGTCCTGCGAAGCAAATTTTACTAATTAATGACCCTTGTGCAGCCACATGAGCTTTACCTCACACAAAAGAGATCACATGGGCACCCAGAGTGTTAACTGAACAGCAGGGTGTTCAGCCCCGTTGCTGCTGGTGGGGAGTTCAACTCTCAGAGGGTGCATGTCTGGGTATGTGTTAGGCTTTGGCCTCCTCCTGTAACAAAAAAAAAGAGAGTTCTCGTGCGACTCCTTCCATTCAGATACCATAACCAGAAGTGACCATTATTCGGATATAACAAAACTGAACCGAAATAGAAATTTCAGTTTGGTTTACTATAAATCGGTTTGGTTTCGGTTTATAGTTTTATAAAACTTTGGTTTACCAGTTTAGTTCGGTTTTTAAGGTTTGAAAACCGAATAACTGAATATATATATATATGTACATATGCATATATGCACACTGACACACATGTATGCATATGTATAATATATATATATTACATATATGAACACATATCCATATACATACATGTATTTGTATATATACATATATATCCATACATATATATACACACATATATATAAAGTAGTAAACCGATTAACAAAACCGAACCAAAATAATTTGGTGCAGTTACTTGTACAATTTGGTTCGGGTTCTGTTTTCAAATTTCAACCATTTTCGGTTTTGCACACCCCTAGCCTTAACCACTCAGTGCTACAGCACTATTGCTTCACCTTGTATTTCCAGTATACCTAGCCTGATTGGGTTTTCTCGGATATCGAAAGATGTTTTTTAGGTGGGATGAAAGGCGCTCAACAACTCAAACTTTTTGATGTGACATCCAACACTATTGTTGCATGAATCTGAATACGAAATGCAGGTGCGCATCGGTTAGTTGGGTTCAACAACAAAACCGATTTGAAATAACGGAGAACCGGTTTATTTCATTATTTTATTACCAAGACCCAAACATATTATATGAATAACCGAATCCGACCAAACTGAAAATTTTCGATTCAATTATCCCATTAAAGCTTTGTAGTTGAAATAAACTGAAATAAGTAGGGTACAGGAAGTTCATTAAAAAGCATAAAATTGAAGTGGTCCCACAACTATTTAATACCAATTTTCAAGACATCTAAT